>OZ018401.1:23866328-24287797 GCA_963969585.1 Drosophila helvetica | reverse complement strand
CACATACTCTTTTATTTGCTTGCCATTTTTGACATTTCTTTAAAGTAGCTTCAGTCATCGAATGATAGGAATCAATTTCGAAGTTATATACTAAGTACCTAGAGCTCAACTCTGCCTTGACCAATTCCCTTTCGTGCTCAACTGGCATTGGAATAATCCTAAACAAATGGGACGGGTGTCTACCAAACAGTGGAATCTTCACATTCAAAATTAATATGCTTTCCACGAAAATCCCTTTCGCGGTTAATAGGCTATACATTTCCTTCAATTCCGTACCTGTTCTTTTTCCTGGAAGAACTAATGTTTCTAATAACCTATCCTTTATTTTAGATATCTCTGCCTTTAACTGCATAGGTTTTAAAATATTTGGATTCAGTCTACCATGATTAATATCTATCAGTAGACTTATTACTCCTGCTTTGATTTTCTCGCATTCATCAATCAATGAACTTAGTTGCTTTGTTACCATAAAGAAGTTTATAGATTCTTTGTATACATAGTAACTTTCCTTTAACGCTTCCGTTATGTTTTCTATTCTAGTGCTCATACTTCTAAAATTTACGTTTATTTCCTCGGTAGTTCTTTTGAGAATATTTACCGCTGACTCTACTACTGACGTTTGCCTTTTAATTAAATCGTCTATATTATGTTGGTTTTCTAACAAATTTTTCATATTTCCTTCCAAAGTTTCCCTATTTTCGGCGTCCATTATCCCGAACAATATATTTTAAAGGGAGCCCATAAACTCGAAGGGTGCTCGTTTCTTTCTTTTGTTATCTTGAGTCATAAAAAGTTTATTATTTTCTTCTAGATCTGCAATTTGTCTGTCAGTGTTATCTAAAACACTGTTGCATTGCTCTTCAAAAGTGTAAAGTTTACCGCACACTACTCTCATTTTCCCAACTTATTCTTTTCCCTTTTTTATTATTTGAAAATACGGGTCCATATTATAATAAACTATTAGATCCCAAGATGAGGCGACTATTTCTACGTCTCCCATCGGGTCCAAATATATTGAAGTGGAGCTGTTCATTTTTTCAATTGACCACTTCTCTTTTCCTCTGGCAGCTATGCTTCCATTTGATACTTGGCAAAATAACATAAGCATTAACATTACTGCCATGAGTCCTAGTTTTGGTATTCGAGGTCTACCGCGAGTACTTCTTGCTTCTTTTGGAGGCGTTTCTGAGTTCTTTTCTTCAGACTCAATTCCAGGTAATGGACAAACTTTAGTAATCGGTCTTTTAATCGACCCATCCTGATGTTTGATGGTGACTACTCTGACTCTATCGTCCCTACCTTTATGTATTTCTTCTATTTTCCCCAACGGCCATCTAGCTGGATGACAGTTTTCATCTTTTATTAAAACTATCTGTCCTTTTTTAATATTCTGTATTTATTTCTTTGTTGAAGAAGTGTAAATAATTTTCTTTCCATTTAATCCAGAAGTCTCTCTTCATTTTTTGAATTAATTTCCACCTATCCAGATTTCCAATTCTTTCATCTGACACTGTTTCAATGGTGCCGAATATTGGCCTTCCAATAATAAAATGACCTGGTGTTAATGCATCCAAATCGTCAATATCATTTGAAGCGGTATACAACGGGCGTGAATTCAGTACAGCTTCAATTTGACATAAGAGGGTTGCCATTTCCTCGTAGGTTAAATTATTGTCCGCAATCACTCTTTTTAAGTGATATTTCACTGATTTTACCCCAGCTTCCCTAATACCTCCAAAGTGAGGTCCTGCCGGGGGGATAAAGTGCCACTCGATTTGTTCTCTTTCTAATATTGGAACCACTTTTATATTGTCCTTTAAGGCTCTTTGGTATTCTTCGTCTAATTTACGCGAAGCTTCCACAAAATTGGTTCCATTATCCGAAAAGATTTTTGCACATTTTCCTCTTCTGGAAAAAAATCTTCTAAATGCAGCTAGAAAGGCATCCGAAGTTAGATCACTGACAACTTCCAAATGAATAGCCTTTGTCGCCATGCACACAAATACGGCAATATATCCCTTATAAGATTTCTGCCCACGGTTTTTAGAACATCGGATATGGTAAGGTCCGGCGAAGTCTACCCCTGTATTTGTAAAAGGGTGTGACATTTTTGTTCTGTATTTCGGCAGATTTCCCATAATTTGTTCTGCCGATACCTAGCACAGGTAACACACTCCTTAAGCTTTTGCTTTAAACTGTTTCTTAGCCCAAATATCCAATACTTTCGCTGGATATAATTTCGCATCAGATTAATTCCACCGTGTAATGTCTCCTTATGTGCATTATTGATAATTAAAGACGTCATGTGACACTTATTTAAAATCAAGGGATGTTTAACCTCAAATTCTGCGCTGGAGTTTTGTAATCTTCCTCCAACTCGCAGTAATCCATCTTCATCTAAAAACGGATCTAAGCCCAATATTTTACTTTTTGTTTCTATTTCCTTTTTATTAACTAGGCTAGCTATTTCAGAACTGAATTGCGTAGCTTGTTGTTTTTTCAATATCAATATCTTGGCGATCTTAATCTCATTGACTGTCAAATATGATGGAAATTCTTTATTTTCGGTTTTTATTTGAATAAACCTTAATATATATGCAATGACTCTTTCTAGTTTATACATACACGAGTATTCCTGTAATAACTCATTAATTATGTTAGCTTTATCGATTATAAACGTTGTGCTAACAATTATTTTTTTCTTCAACCTGCTCTTTTGGCCAATCTTCTTTAGATTTCGCTAGCCACTGAGGACCCTTCCACCAAATTTCAAAATCTTTCAGCTTATCTGCACTAATGCCCCTTGATGCTACATCAGCTGGATTGTCTTCAGATTTGACATGTCTCCATTTAATTTCTTTAGCTTTTCTATTTTCGTCAGTTCTACGCTTAATAAACTTGTCTTTATTGTCTTTATTCTTTATCCAGGCTAGAGTAATCGTAGAATCACTCCAAGCATAACATTCTGCCTCACTTCCAACCGCTATTTTCACCCGTTCAATCAATTTTGCTAGAAGATGAGCTGCACAAAGTTCTAATTTGGGAATGGTTTTCCGATTCTTCTTCGGATTAACCTTGCTTTTGCTGGCTATTATAATTGAAGAACCATCTACCTTTGCATACACTACGGCAGCATAAGCTTTCTCGGATGCATCGGCAAAACCATGAATTTGCATCGGATTACTATGCCGAGAATTAAGCCATCTTGGTATCCGAATGCTCTCTAATGTTGTTAAATTGTCTTTAAATGCATTCCATTCACGAATATCCTGATCTGATAGTTCTTCATCCCAATTTTTGTCTGACAACCAAGTTTTTGCATAAACAATTTTCCAACAATTGTAACTGGAGACAACCAGCCTAAAGGGTCATACATCTTTGCTAATGTAGATAAAACTATGCGTTTGTTAGTTTTTTTAGTAGGTTCATAATGGAAGTTGAACCTTAACTCGTCTTTAACTGGCTCCCATTGAAGTCCTAATTTTTTGACGGATTCATTCTCTTCAATGGTTAATACTTTATTTTCTTCGTTATCTCTAACGTCCTTAACAATTTCTGGGATATTTGTTATCTACTTTCATAAGTTAAACCCAACCTTATCAAACTCCTGGGTAACTTCCTTTACATGCCGTTTGGCATCTAATATGGAATCAGCATCTGTCATCAGGTCGTCCATATAAAAATCATTTTTTATGATTTCTCTAATTGCTTTATTTCTGCAATTATCTGCTATTGAAACAAGTACCTTAGTAGCTAAGTAGGATGCTGAAGCTGTACCGTAAGTAACGGTTGTTAGTTTATATTCTTTTAATTTTTCGCTTGGATCGTCTCTCCAGATTATATGCAAATAATGCTGATCTTCTTCATCAACATTAATTTGCCGGTACATTTTTTCAATGTCCGCTGATACTACAAATGGCAACTTTCGCCATTTTACCATAATATCGAAGATATCTTTTTGGACCCTTGGTCCCACCCACATTATATCATTTAAGCTTTTATTATTTGTGGTTTTTGCTGACGCATCAAAAACCACTCTGAGTTTTGTCGTTAGACTGGAATCTCTTATGACTCCCTGATGGGGTAAATAATATTTTCCTTCTTTCTTGGACTCTACCATATGTCCTAAACTTTTATATTCATGCATGAACTTTATGTAATTTTCTTTTAATTTTTTATTTTTGCCGAGTTTCTTTTCTAAATTGTAAAATCGCGGTATAGCTTGTGCCTTTGAATCTCCTAGATTCTTATCTTTTTTGAATGGTTTTTCACCACATACCTTCCATTTTCATCTCTTATTGTAGTTTCCAAGAAATGCTTCTCACAAACATCTTCTTCCACGTCAGTACTTTCGTTTTCCATTTCCCAGAAACGAACTAATTCCCCGATTTGAATTGTTGTCGCTACAATCAATTTATCACCTTTTGACTTGGTGCAACCGGATATAATCCATCCGAATTCTGTATTTTGACCAAGTAGTCCATCTATTTTCACTACTCCGTCTTTTACAATATGGGCATACAAATCTACCCCAATTATTATATCCACCCTACTTGGTTTATTAAAGTTAGGGTCAGCCAACACATAATCTTTCCATTTCGATTTATCAATCTTGAACGACTTTGCAGGTAAAGCCTTCATAAGTTTTGGGAGAATGATTGCTTCAATATTAAGAGGTTTTTTATCGGCAATCCGAGTTTTTACTGTTGAAGTTACCTTATACTTTAAAGTGAAAGAGTCTTTCGATGATACTCCACTCACCTCGGTGTTTTCCCTTTTGCGCGCCACTTTTAATATTTGTGCTGCTTCCTCTGAAATTATGGTGCATTGTGACCCACAATCAATTAGAGCTCTAAGGTTTTCATAGCCACCATTCACCGCTCTTACTTTTATAAGTGCTGTGGCTAAAAACGCTTGTTTCTTTGTGAAACAAGTGTTAACATTTTCCCTTTTTTCAAAGGGAATATGGAGCATCGTGTGATGGGATTTTTTACAAATCCCACAAAACATTTCCGAGGAGCATTTCTTATACATGTCGTGCCTACAGCATCTTTTGCACAGGCGTTGCTTTTGAATAACCTGGCCTCTCTCTATCGGACTCATTCTCTTAAACCTATAGCATTGCATTATTGTATGGCCTGCCATTTTACACAGCGGACAACTTTCTTTAATGCTACTATATTGCACCACTTTTTTCAGCGGTTTTTTCTCTGCATCCTGCGATGAGTACAGAGAAGTATACCGTTGTTCCAGAACTTCCATTACATCGGGCAATGTTTGAATCTCTTTTGTCCTTTTTATATGACTTTCATATAATTGAAGGGCATCTTTATTAAATTTTCCCAAAATTATGTTGGCAAAAATCACATCAGCTTCTTCTGTTAATTGTGACTTTAACTTTATTCAATGTATTGACTCATTTATCGAGTCAGAAAACAATTTAATATGTTTTGCTGAATCGTTGTCTAGCATTGGCAAATCTAGCAACCGATTCAGCTGATCTGAAAATATTTTTATTTTATTTTCATACCGCTTGGTCAGCAATTCCCAAGCGGCATTATAATTTTCCAATGGCCCCGTTAATAAGTGAGCAACCATACTCCTTGCTTCAGCCTTTATTGCCATTTTTAAATAATTGAATTTTAGAGATGTACTCAGCCCATCTCTATTATGAATTATTTCACAAAACAATTGTGAAAACCCATCCCACTCTTTTTCTTCTCCCGAAAATGTGGGTACTTCTGCCTTTGGTAGAACCGGAAAATCTTCATCTTCCTTCTTTGCTACTGACGCTTTACTAACTCTAGCTTTTTCCTCCATAACTTCCTGCATCCTATTTCTAAGTTGCTTAACGTGTTCTGAATATCAAAGCGTAGCTCAGCGATCTGTTCGTCGAAGCTGTGATTTGTTTCATAAACATTATAGAATTACTCAACTTTTTGTTTTAGTCTTTTACTAAAGAATTCAATTTTGGCTTTTCTTAGGTTACACTCCCTTGTTTTAGCCTGATCTAACCTCTCTATACTTTCTTTTAAATACGTTTTTAGATTTTCCACAAATGTATCGATACTGTCCGATATTTTCTGAAGACTCTGCTCAATTTTTGGCTCCATATCTTCTTTCAAAGTTCCAGTCACCACTGGTTCTAACTTTGCTTTTTCTACTTTCCCTTTCATCGAAGTTTCAGTAGTAGTTTCATCATAGCTCTTTTCTATGTCCTCTATATTTTTCATCATTTTAACAAATTGATTTTTCTTTTAGTAGTCATGATCGACTACTCCACATAGCATTAATGCAGTGTTATTTGCTGCAGCCTTTTTTTTAAGCTCTCCTAGCCTACAGATTACGTCACTGGTCAATATACCAGCTTCAATCCCTTTAACTTCGTTTTCTATTACGGCCTGAGCCTCTAGGAGCTTAATGATTTTATACGACAACATCTTATTAAGTAAATTAGAAGTAATATCTACATAAAAAAAAATTTCTGACCTAACTGAGGACTGCTTCTTCTACTGGTGCTGCTGCTGCTGCCGCTGCTGTATCTGCTGCTGCTTGATGCCGTAGATCACGCCGCCGGGGATGCTGCTGTTGGTCGCTGCCGTCGTTGTTGATGCCGCTGCTGCTGTTGTTTGCCGCTTTTCCCGCTGCTGTCTTAGTTGACGCTGCCGTGGATGCTTTTGGTCGCTGCCGTCGTTGTTGCTTTGGTTTTGTTGTGGCTTTATTTTTGAAACACACACAAATGTTTTTTTTTTTTGTTCACTCAGTTAGTCCTTTTTTATGTATTTTTTTTTTTTTATTATTCGGCCGTTTGCGATTTTTTTACTATCGCTGGCCTTCACTTCACCTTGCACTTCCGATGTTGCTGTTATATTTTTTCTTTTTTCAAATTTTTGTTCGATTTATCAGGCCTCGTACACGCCACTTTCGCGTAATATTTTGTTTTACACGACAAAAAAAATACTGCCTGTACAGCATGTATTTTTTTTTTATTAATAGAAACTTACGTTTTATTAATTTTATACTCGGTTTCTTACTCCAAGAGGGAAAACCAGAGTTTTTTATTTTTGCTACCCTTAGCTGTAGGTGTACTTGACACTTCTGCAGTCTTTAAGGAGCTGATTTAACTCCATGCTCTTACCACAGGGGGGAAACAATGAAGAGTCTCGAAGGACCAAAATGTTAAGACCTTAAAGGAAAAGTCAAAACACTTGCGAGTTGAGTTGTAAATTCAAACTGTTTTATTTTCAAAACTTATGCACTATATATAGGAAAATACAAGGTAATTACAACTAAGACCAACGCTAAGAAAAGGAGGGATGTGCGGCACTTGTTCCCACGCTCATCCCTTCTAATGACACCTAATACATGCAAACAACATGTGTTAATAGATTTGGGTTCGACGTGCCCATGTATATGATTTTATGGTTGAACTCTATGTGTTCTTTTTCTCAAGTGGCCTCTTTCAAGTGGACTGTATTGTTTATTGGTTGGCCTTTGTCGGTTCTTGTTCATGTTTTATGAACACACACCCTAGCAGTCATAAATTACTTATTTTATGTACGTTATATATAGATCAGTTCAGTGTGACAATATAATTATGTTATGCTTGAACACCATTATTGCTCGTCGTTCATACTGACCACTGTACCACATTCTCTACATATTGTCATACATAAATAAGCTCCCGCACGGCAGCAGCCTATCCAGCCCATGGTGAAATTATATATAAGGTGACGTATCCACCACACGTGCTCTCTTTCGGGGACGTTATTTTGTGTCAGTCAAACGTCGTCGAAAGAGGTAGTGTAGCGCACGATTTCATTGTCTTCTTCATTCTTTACGAACGGACTCGTAAACAGAAAACAATGAAATAAATATGCTCACTATATTTTTAATTAAAATATTATAATTAGCTTTGAACAATTTTTTTATATTTATTTGCGGAAAAGTTTTTTTTCTGCCAGCTGAAACAAACGAAGAGTGCAGAGCGAAAAACGCTTGCCATCTTTTTCTAGTGCTTGCCTCTCTGAGAGCAGACAAAGCGAGTTGAAAAAATAACGTCCTCACCACAGCCGAATACGTCACCTTGTTAGTAATTTCACCATGATCCAGCCGTTCTCTCTCGTTTATTGTATATTCCTTTATCGCTTCCTCGATGCATCGCTCAATCTCACGTGCAGTTGGGCACGGGCAATCGGCCCGCCTCCCCTTGGAAACAGTCTGCACGTAGCATCTCGTCTCGTACCTCGTCATCGCTCTTCAAACCACATCAGACTCGTCGTGGTTTCGTCGTATATGTATCGCTATTGTAATAACCCAAACATTTCATCCCTGACAATAAACTTCATA
Source organism: Drosophila helvetica (assembly GCA_963969585.1). Taxonomy (NCBI): domain Eukaryota; kingdom Metazoa; phylum Arthropoda; class Insecta; order Diptera; family Drosophilidae; genus Drosophila; species Drosophila helvetica. The sequence continues at coordinate 24,279,448 of OZ018401.1, read as the reverse complement.
TATAAAATAAATCGATCGACTTTAATCTATAGCTGCTGAAAAAGCTCAGTAGCTCAACATTTGGTGACCCCGACGTGATGAAACATAAACAATTAAATCACAAAAAACATTAAAATTTCGTTTGCTAGCAATTTCGTGTGGAACTACAGTTAATTTGTTCGTTTTTGCACAAGCAATAGTAACGGTGCTGGTTTCGTCTGCTTTGCGCTTATCTTACGGTTCTTGCTGCTCTTATTGCAAGCATTCCTCTTTGCGGTCATCTTCCCGCTAGAAACGTTTCTACCGCGGCTGCCCAAATGGACGAGAGAAACGACAGTGCAGTGGGCGCTGCTGAAAACAGGTTGGTTTTTCTGAAGCAGAAAGCACCGGCCTTATATGCAAAGCTGAAACAGTTGGAAGTAATCTTGGAGAGCGCTGCCCTATTTGACTACTTCATGCTCTCTGGAAGGCTCAATCAGATCGAGGAGCTGCTTGGCACCTTTAAAACCGTGCACAGCGAGCTGGAGAAGCTGGACTACGATGAGATTGGCAGCGAATTGTGCAACAATTTTGAGGAACTTGTCGTAAAGCTGAAGGTGCTACTTCTCTCTGAACTAACTAAGCTTTCCTCTCCCGTGATTGCCCCTCTTACGGCTGCTGGGGAAATCACACTTGTCAACTCTCAGGAGGATTCTTGCTCAATTTCGGAACCAATTGGAAGTCTCGAGAAACATCAATCCCAATTGGTGCGTTGGATTGCTGTGCCGGCTACGCCTGATGGATCAGAGGATAAGGAATCCTCTTTAAATATCAACGATGGTTTCGATGGCATCAACACAGCTGGACTTGCGCCGGATTCTGTGTCTCCTCAACCTACTTTCTCGATTTCGACCCGGCAAACATCGTGGAGTCCCTGCAAGCGCTCCGTTTCGGCCGATATTCACTCGCGAGGGGCTCTTCCGAACGATCTGAACATATTCCCTCTACGTGTTAACGGAACTAATGTTGAACATCACGTTGGACTTCGAGCTCTGCTGGCCCCGAGACCATCCCAATATTGGTCCATTTGGGGAAGGGCGGAGAATTCTAAAAATCTCGTCTTCATTTCAGAAACTCCTGCTGGTCTGGACACATCACTTCAACTGCCTAGTTTGATTGCGCTATCCTTCTTCGCCTCTTCTTCTTTTGCAGCCGAGCCCCACATGACATGGCTCAACTTCGACCTATTAGGTGTGGGTCAACGCGCTGATTACTTGCGGTGACTCTACACGTCTCGATGGAAGGAAGAATGGCCCACACTACAACGCACTATGGCTGCTGAACCCTGTATGCTGTTGGGTGATGTTGAAAGGCAGGCTTTCAACGGGGGGAGTATGTTGGGTTACGCAGCCCAAAATTGCTCATAAAACATAGTCTTAGTCAGTGGTGCAGAAGTAGAGTAAATTCCATTATTGCTCGTCGTTGATACTGCCCAAATAAGCTCCCGCACGGCTGCAGCCTATCCAGCCGTTCTCTCTCGTCTTCTTTCTTTCCGTCGCCTTCTACATCGCTATCTCGATCTGTCGTCTTCTATATTGTTTTCTCGATCTTTCGCCACTTCTATCGCTTCCTCGATGCATCGCTCACTCTCACTTGCATTTGGACACGGGCAATCGGCCCGCCTCCCCTTGGAAACAGTCTGCACCTAGCATCTCGTCTCGTACCTCGTCATCGCTCTTCAAACCACATCAGACTCGTCGTGCTTTCGTCGTATATGTATCGCTATTGTAATAACCCAAACATTTCATCCCTGACAATAAACTTCATATATAAAATAAATCAATCGACTTTAGTCTATAGCTGCTGAAAAAGCTCTGTAGCTCATATTTTAAATACATTTATAAAATTCGGGAATACTGGATTATCATTAACAACTATATGTATTATTAATCATTTTTTTATTAGTACCGTTGTTTTACTGCGGCTACAAATTAACCATATTAATGCATTCTAAAGCATTTATGAAACCCACACAAGATATTATTGAAAACAATATTTTGCAATTATCAGAAGAAATCAGGGTTCTATCAGAACCTCAAAATTTATCGGGATGACACATTTAAGAACGGGGGGAGTTAACGTACAAAATTACATCGGTCTCTTATACAAGTTATAAATAAAATCTTTGGCTCGCAAATAATTTATAAACAATCTTTTCTCACACCCCACCTAAAGTGGAAAACAAACTTTTCTCACACCCGCCTTAATTGAAAAACAATCTCGGCCCACACCCGGCTTTCGGGTTAAAAATTGAACACCCGGCTTTCTGCAGATTCTGCATTTTTGGTATTTCACAATTCTAGATCTGGATGACCAAATCGAGTCAGTCCGTATGTTTATAGGAAAATGGTATCGAGCAAAGAACCATTGGGGTTTATGATGTGGAGATGGAATCAGTAGAGTCAGTATTGATCTTGGAGCAGAACGGAAAAGTTGACCTAAAACTAAAGTCGCCAAAATCGCGCTGATACCTATCCGGTTGAACAACTTACCTCGAAACTAAAATTCCTTAAGTCTTGTAAAGCTCAGATCGGATCGGGATCAGATCGGATCATTAGTATAGCCAGAAAGAACAAATGAAATTTCAGTGGCCTTCCAAGCGCTTACTCATTTGCTCTCTCTCTCGTACACATCTCCACGAGTCGTAGTGAAAACGTATGTAGATGTCGAAATGTAGAGAAGATAGATGTAAGAAACAAATGCAAATAAAAATGGAAAGGGTTCGATTTTATTTTTGTCTCTAAATTTCCGTTTTTGGCAATTATTCAATTTTTTGCGAACATGTAATAAATAACATATATTGTAAGCTCACATACATATAAATATACTGACTGAGTACCGGGTATAAAGTAGAGCCGCGGCCGTAGACGCGGCTCACAACGTTCCCCCACGTTTAATTTCGGATGACATTTGGAGGCTGTAGAAGGTGCCGTGTGGGGTCACCTCGTGCCGGGAGAGGCTTCTTTAGCGGGAGCTAGCGCCGCCATTTTGAAAAAAATTTAATAAATTGCTTCATTCAATATCCAACAAAACCTGTTAAAAAGCTTTTGCAGAATACTTTAATTTGTGTCGAAAATTTATTTTTGAAAAGTAGTCAATTTTTGGGCCTTAGAACGGTAACCTCCCCTCAATTCATGCCCGATCGCGCTAAGTTGCTTGCAAGTACTAACTCAAGCCCAACTTAAGCTCTGAGATCAGCGCTCCGTCGCCAATACGAAAATCCCGTTATTATTTTCCTCTATTCCCCCTCAGTCACACCCAAATTCGAGTGCTTTGCCTGCGGGTACCAAAAAAAAATCAGAGCTCCTGTTCGGGCTGTTATCCTTTGACCCTTAATAGGGCTGCGATTGCGTTTTTTTCCTTGTGGGATCCCACTCTTCGGCTCCTCATCTGCTCAGAGAAAGTGCGGACACAATTTTGGGTCTACTAGGCCTCGAAGCCGCCACAAAAAAAAATATGGTGATCGGTCTTTCGAGGCTTTCTTTGCCCCTTCTGCGCCTTCGTGCCACTCCAGAGCCAAACCCTGTTGGAGAAAAAGCTGCAAATCCCTCTCTGTATTTCCTGTAAGAGTACTCACGCCAAGAGTTGGCAAGACAATAGCCACTCGATACAGCACTTTCTTTAACACTTGCGACTGTTTTCGCTTGTGCACTTTAAAATTTACTTGTAGAGCAGAGGGCAACTTTCTTGATCGAGCGTCAAAAGGAAAAGAGACTGACGCCACGAGGCCAGCGGGAACCCTCGGGTGGTCTAAAAAAAAAGCTGCACATCCCTTTCTGTATTTCCTGTAAGCGTACTCACGCCGAGAGTTGGCAAGACAATAGCCACTCGATACAGCACTTTCTTTAACACTTGCGACTGTTTTCGCTTGTGCACTTTAAAATTTACTTGTAGAGCAGAGGGCAACTTTCTTGATCGAGCGTCAAAAGGAAAAGAGACTGACGCCACGAGGCCAGCGGGAACCCTCAGGTGGTCTAAAAAAATCGTGAAATTCATCCCTAGCAGGTTGACACTTTCGCATGTTAATCTATCTAGATTCTAGAATTTCTCCGCCCCTTGTATTGACTTAACGCCCAGGTGGCGCTCCAACTGCTTTCGATCACGCCCATGATGACGTCTAGATTGCGCTACTCTTCTCTTTTGGCTGATCTCGGCTGATCAGCCGGCTTTTATCTCGGTAGGTCTTCCTTGCAGGTCCTCTAACTCATCATAGGCATTCCCTATTCTGGCCTTTACATAGGCTGGGCACGAAATCTTTCTTGACCTCAAGTTGTAGCTTCTCTCATTCTTCTCCTTTTGCTTCTCCATTACTGCCAGAGCCTTGCTGCGCACCAACTCTAAAGAATCCTTCTTGGAGAAAACTAGGGATCTATCTTCCAACAACCGAAGTGCTCTTAGTACCTTATGTTTCTCCTGAGCTAATGAACTGTTGGCCAAACACCATATATTAAGGCGAAGTGCCAAGACTGGAATGGACCGCAGTTCTCAAGGCGCCGCAAATACTGCTCAGCTCCTCATCCCAAATTTTCCGATTTTCTGAGCGAATAACTGCGATCACAGAACGATTTACTCGCTCGGATGCATTCGACTGAGGAGAGTATACAGTTGTAGCCATGTGCGATATTTTGTGCCCCTTGAGAAACTTCTGAATTGTGAGCCACTATGAGATATGACCGTCTCAGGAAAACCAAGAGTATGGAAAAGATCTTGCTGAAGATACTTGATCACGATGTCCGCAGTTAGTTTTTTACCTGCTTTCAGGAAAACGAACTTTGTATAGTGGTCTATACACTCCTAATACTACAAAAATGCCCATATGATCACTTTTAGAATGCGAATACGGTCCTAGAAAGTCCAGATACTGCTTCTGGAAAAATCTTTCTGACTCTGGTGTCACATCCATTGGGAGACGCTGGATAGTATTCGGTGCTTAAGTCGATTTGCAAGTATCGCATGCAAGTACATAGGCCTTCACGTCTTTGACCAGATTTGGCCAATGGAGAAATTTACGCTCTAAAGTCTTGTGAACCCATCCATGTGAGGCTAACGGATGGTCGTGAGCTAGTGCTTCTGGAACAATTCTCTGCGGCATCCATAAATCCCAGATGAAACTATCATGGAGAGTACTCCCTGTGGCATATCCACCCTTCCTGCACACCAAACCGTCGACCACTTTCAGATCAGGCAACTTTTCGTTATTAGCTTCTATTCTGCTTAAAAGCTCAACATACTCGGCCGACTTAAAAGCTGGCGACTCGAGATCAACTAACTGCCCAGAACTAACGGCAGCCACATCCTCTTTGCTGCCACCGAAATTTAAACACAAACGGCCACGTAGGCGCATACGGCAACGCCACCATCCTGAAACAACACCATTGACAACACTACGAAATGACAAATGGGCAACGATAAAAAACAGCTGGCGAATGCAGGAAAAACGGGAAGCAAGAATACAAAGTTTTTTTTAAAGCTCTCCCTAATATTTGTATCTTACGAAAATAAATGGAATGCTACACAAATTTGTTTACTTCTTTGCTTCGGAATAACCCGTGCCCCAACATTCTTTAAAAAAACTTTCATTACGCACAAACAACAAACATATTCGTGAACCACGCTTGGATTTCAACAAATTGCGAAATACACAAAGCCGCACGCATACATAATTGCCTACAATAACATACACAAGTGTAAGAGCCATGTATGTGTAAGAACTTTGTTGTAGTAGATCGCGCCGATCTAGTCACCAGCAAGTGATCGCACTTCAACCAGCAACGGTGGCGGACAGCCCCAAGATCCGGAAAACATCAGTCCTTTGGACACCATGCAAGTTGACCAAGTCAATGTTGATACATTAAAACTACTTTCAGAAACAAATCCACACAAGGTGACCCAGCATACACACACACACATACCAGCTCAAGTTCCTTGATGTTGGCAATGCTGGAAAAGACACGCGAAGCTGAAAAAAGGTACATAGAGCAGAAATACATGGTTCTTGCACAAAAGCATGGAACACAGGCTATTTCATTTCCATCAATTGGACCAAGTTTATTGTTTAAAATTGTTTAAAGTTTAACAATGTGCAGTTAAACTGTAGGGGGAAAAATTAAATGATAAGTGTGTATCCTACGAGACTTAGGCAAGTTACAAGATAAACTTAAAATAACCTATTTCAGGCTGGGGTGAGATCAGCTTGTCCAGGGTCCTCTACAAGACATTTGTAGTTGATAGGGGGACTTTAGGCGGGGGAAAGAATAGGTGGCGTGCTCGAGGTGGCGTGGGGGGTGTGATTTCTCGTTTGGTATGAAGCACCGAGGGTATGCCGGGGGAGGCAAAAGAAGGACCACGTGGCGTGAGGGGTGATCTGTCGGGCGAGAGAGGGGGAGAGACGGGATATCGAACGATGCGTAGTCGCTAAAGTCCTCAAAGCTACTGGTCAGAGGTCTGAGACGGGGCTAGGACGATGCGTAGTCGCTAAAGTCCTCAAAACTACTGGTCAGAAGTCTGAGGCGGGGATAGAACGATGCGTAGTCGCTAAAGTCCTCAAAACTACTGGTCAGAAGTCTGAGGCGGGGATAGAACGATGCGTAGTCGCTAAAGTTCACAATTCCACGACTCAGAGGGACGGGGATGGGATATAGAGTGATTAATAAACGAATAATAACGCCAGGAGTAGTGTCGTTTCTTATTGTGCCTTTATTGCTAATCGAAGGACCTACGCTGCGACCCTGGCTGCACCACTAGATCTAGATTTGCACTTACGGATCAAGACAACGAAAGCGAGGACGCGTTTATTCATAGGCTTGGGCGGCGCGGGGCCAAAGAATGTCAATGTTCGACGGCGTGTTCGAGGAATGTCAGTGGGGGACTTGGCGGAAGTCACACAGCTTATTGTGTACACGTGTCACTGTGGCTTGATATGAACGGAGGATTTTTTCGTTTTGTTACGTGCGCGTTGCTCTCTGGTTCCCGTCGAAGTGCCAGATCGCCGGTCGGTCGGCTTCCTCCCCTCCTCTTTCGATATCATTCGCCTATCGATCGCGGTTTTTAAAGTGACCGTTGGAAATACTATTCAGTATTTTTATTGGTCTTAACGCCTTCATTGGCGGACTAAATTAAATTATAATAACGCGTTTCAGTTCGCCCTTAATACTAACTTATTGTCTAAGGAAAAATCAAAGATAGCCGGGATAATACTAATAATAAGTCGGATTTATAATAATAATAGTAGATTTGCGAAAGATAACCTAGGTATAAACGCCTTCTGTGGTTCCATATGAGGCTTGTTTCATCGTTATTGTGGGGGTATGTGCCAAGGTTGGCGGAATGTCTTCTTATGCAGGGTTGGCGAGTACTTCGTGGCTTGTAAGGACCGATTCGATCCTTACATAATTTAAAATTATTACAATATGTTATTCATTAGGATAGATTTGACCGTGTTAGAACTAGAATCAAATGAGAACAGATAAAAAAATTTGTTATAATTTTGGCAAAGGCTACGGAAAGATTCCTGATCTGAGTAGTTAGAAAGGCAGAATTGAAGGTGGAGAGGAAAGTAATGCCTAGTCGGACGGGATGGGACAGCAAAACTAATAAGACTAATAAGGGCAGATGATTCAACCTCACCGGAGAGAAGCTTGTGGAGAAAAAGAACTCCATGATAGATCCTACGGGACTTCAGAGATTGGAGGTTAATGAGGCGCAGCCTGCTTTCGTAGGAAGGGAGATGTATCACAGGGTCCCAATTAAGTGCACGGAGTGCAAAGATGAGGAATTGTTTCTGCACAGATTCAAGCATATCTTGAAATTTTTGGTAATGTGGTGACCAGACACAGGAACCATATTCCAAGATAAGCCGGACCAGAGAAACGTAACCAAGTGCCTCCCAGTTAGCTGCAAAACAAGTACTACAACCGGATTTGCCCACCTTTAATGGCAATTCGGAGGACTGGCCGATCTTCATAAGCATGTACGAGAACAGCTGCGCAGTGGCCGGCTTTTCAAATGCAGAAAACATGCTTCGGCTCCAGAAGTGTCTTAAGGGAAAAGCTTACGTGTTGGTGCGTGATAAGCTGCTGCTGCCAGCATTAGTCCCAGAACTGATCAATACCCTAAAAAACTTCTTTGGGCGACCGGAACAAATCCTTGACCGTTTGATTGATAAAATTAGAAAAATCAACGTACACAAAAGTAAATTGGAATCTTTTATAGACTTTGCAATGGCAGTACGCAACGCGTGTGCAACTATGGATTCATCAAATCATCAGTCATCAAATCATTCAGCGATTGGTTATACAAGTTAGCCGAAGTAGCATCCACCGTTATACCTGGACCAAGCTCAAGGACTAGCACCGTCAACACTCACGCACAGGTTCGCCATGGATTGGACAGTAACGAAAACTTTCAGTCAGAAGACGATCGGCCACAAGAAGCTACGTCAATTCTCATCTGTGTAATGTGCAAGTCTGCCGAGCACCACGCTGCCCAGTGTGAGAAATTTCAGATGTTGACCGTCGAGGAGAGGCAGCACATTATCAACAAAAGCAAGGCGTGCTATGGATGCCTGAAGACCCACCGCCGCAAATGTTTCTCCAAACGAGATTGTGGCATCGATAACTGCCAATCTAAGCATTACCCACTTTTTCATTAAGACTCACCAAGGGCCGAACTCGTCAGTGTCCACCTGAAAGATAGCAACATAGAAGAACAATACTTCCGTATTTTGCCAGTCACACTTTTGGATAAAGGCTCATCCGTTACGCTAATCGATGACAGCATTATGGGAATTCTTCAGATTTATTCGACTCCCGAGCCACTTTGCCTGCAATGGGCCAGCGAAAACACTCGAGTGGAGAACACATCCGTTAGAGCTCACATGAAAATATCAGAACCGGGAAGCCACAAAATGTTATGGCTCAATAATGTACGTTCAGTAAAAAATCTTGCGCTACCAAAACAAAGTGTCGATGTCAACAAACTATGCAACAAATATTCCCACCTACAAGGATTGCCAATAAAATCCTACTCAAAAGCACAACCAATGCTCCTCGTAAAATTCGTGACGGATGACGTTACGCACCCATCGCATCGAAGTGTACACTAGGATGGTGCATCCAAGGAACAAGTAATACAAATAGACATATTTCCTTGCATCATTGTAGCTGTAATTGGAGTGAAATCGACAAAGCGGTTAAGGAGAGTTTTAACGTAGACCCAATCACACCACAGGAGCTCCACTCTAAAGATGACAAAAAGTCCATGAGTATTCTCGAAGAAACTTCTAAAAAAGTAAACGGCCATTATCAAGTCGGCCTGCTTTGGCGAGATAAGGAAGCCAGTCTGCCGGAAAGCTACTCCGCTGCTTTTAAGCGCCTTGAATATCTACGAGCTAAAATCAGCAAAGATCCAGATCTGTTCGAAAAAATACAGGGCCAAATTGATAATCTGATATCAAAAGGGTACGCATTTGAACTCGAGCCCAAAGACGCAGCTAACCAGATGGGTCGCGTATGGTATCTGCCGATCTTTTATTTTATTATCAAATAAACCAAGTAAAATCAGGCTAGTCTGGGGTGCAGCTGCCAAGAGTCATGGAAAATCACTAAATGATTTTATTTTAAACGGACCTGACTATCTTATTCCCTTCACCGATGTTCTAATGGCATTCAGAGTCGGCCAAATTGCCGTGTGTGCAGACATCGCCGAAATGTTTCATCAAGTTCATCAAGTGCTCAACGATTTTTATGGCTCCGTAAAGAGAATAAAACTCCAAGAATATTCGTCATGCGCTCAATGACATTTGGAATCAGCTGCGCCCCTTGCATTGCTCACCATGTACGCGAAAAAAACACGAAAGAATTCAAAAATCTAGATACAAGCACATACTGGTCCGACTCTAAAACCGTTCTTCAATGGTTAACTATGGACCCTCGAAAATTTCAATCCTTCGTTATGCATAGAGTTGGTGAGATCATGGATAACACCAACCGTAATCAGTGGCGCTGGTTTCCTACGAAGGAAAACGTTGCAGACTCAGCTAAAAAATTCTTCAAAACTCCCGATGGATCCAGATGGATCCAAGGCCCACAATTCCTTAGACAATCGGAAGAAAAATGGCCACACCAAAATGTCGTTTTTGATAAGAATACCGACCAATCCAAATTACGTAAGCATGTCTTCATAATAACCTAATTCGAAGCACATTTTATATAACACGTCTACGAGTATTGTACAAAGCCGTACGTAAGAGATGTCAAAAATGCAAAATCGCCAATTCGACATCAAAGGTACCCCAAATGGCACCTGTACCAGCTGCCAGACTGGCCTGCTTTGAAAGACCCTTTACATATACGGGTGTCGATTATTTTGGTCACATATTAGTGAACGTTGGAAGGCACAAGGAAAATCGTTGGGGAGTCCTATTTACTTGCCTCACATTGAGAGCAATACACTTAGAAGTAGCACACAAGCTTGACGTTAGCTCATGTATAATGTGCCTGAAGAATTGCATGGCCCTCCGTGGGACTCCGAAAGAAATCTTCTCCGACAATGGAACTAACTTCAGAGCCACTGAAAAGGTCGTAAAGGAGGAACTGAAGCAAATCAACTTTGAAGAAATCACCATCCACTACGAAGCTTTTAAATGGAGTTTCAACCCACCAGCTGCACCCCACATGGGAGGAGCGTGGGGACGACTAGTTAGATCTGTGAAGACTGTCCTAAAATTGGTCTGCCCATCAAATAATTTCAATGATGAGACCCTCCGAGCCGCTCTAATGGAAGCTGAAACCATTATTAACTCCAGACCACTAACCTTTGTCTCCATAGATTCAGCAGACGATGATGCCCTTACTCCAAATCACCTGCTTCTAGGATCAACTAGTGGCTACAAGCCAATGACAGAAGACAACACTGATCTAAGGCTGCGTTGGCATCAATCGCGACTGTTCGCCGATCAATTCTGGAAGCGTTGGGTAAAAGAATATACACCAACACTGACTAGACGCAGCAAGTAGTTCACCAAACGCCCGCCAGTAGCTATAGGAGATATAGTCATGATTATTGACGACCAGCTGCCTAGGAACCTGTGGCCAAAGGGGCGTATTAGCGACGTAGTAACAGCCAAAGATGGACAAGTTCGCAGAGCTACAGTATGGACACCCGAAGGGATAATGGTCCGCCCAGTGGCCAAATTAGCAGTCTTGGATGTCGGCTTTAAAGAAGGTGGGGGGAATGCTGCCGCCGAAAATTAAACACAAACGGCCACGTAGGCGCATACGGCAACGCCTTCATCCTGAAACAATACCATTGACAACACTACGAAATGACGAATGGGCAACGATAAAAAAAAAGCCGGCGAATGCAAGGAAAACGCGAAGCAAGAACACACATTTTTTTTAAGCTCTCTCTAATATTTTTATCTTACGAAAATAAATGTAATGCTACACAAATTTGTTTACTTCTTTGCTTCGGAAAGCCCGTGCCCCAACATTCTTTAAAAAAACTTTCATTACGCACAAACAACAAACATATTCGTGAACCACGCTTGGATTTCAACAAATTGCGAAATACACAAAGCCGCACGCATACATAATTGCCTACATATACATACACAAGTGTAAGAGCCATGTATGTGTAAGAACTTTGTTGTAGTAGATCGCGCCGATAATTAGAAACATCTGAATTCGAGTCCTTTTTGTGGACAGGGATTATGTAGGACTCCTTCCAGATGATTGGAAAATCGCTTAACTCGAGCGACAAGGTGAAAAAATTTAGAAGGGGAACGCAAAGATAATCAGCACAAAGTTTAAGAACGGCACTGGGGACCAAATCCGGGCCAGTAGAGAACGAGAACTTACTCGATTTTAAATTGGTTAGCAGGCAGTTATAATCGATGAAGGGGGAATAGATACAATTTCAGCTCTTTGGGGGAATAGGATAAGAGTACCTGGTACGATGGTCGGATGTGGAGGCTAGAATAGAGGGAAGGTTCATTGAGGGGACAGAGTAGCAACGTTGAAAAAAGGAAGCGAACAGATCCGCAATGTCACAATCTTTATCAGCAAAACTACCATTAAAGTGTAGAGATGAAGGAAATTGAGAAGAGTTACGTTTAGAGTTAGCAAACCTGAAGAATTATTTAGGATCGCGTTTGAAGTTAAGCTTGCACTTGGCCAAGTACTTATTATAGCAAAACGTATTAAATAGGGAAAATTTAGATTTAGCAATTGAGTACTTAGAAAAGTCCGATTGAGAACCGGATTTTTTAAATTTTTTATACATGCGGGATTTCAAATTCCTCAGGTTGATTAGCCTCGGGGTGAACCAAATGGGGCCAGAAGGATTTTTCAAGGGGGTGACTAAAGGGACATAAGTAGAAAAGATGGAAAAATTGTGGTATAGAATGCATTAGTGGCAGGCTCAATTTCAAAGTAGTCGTCGAGGAATGACAAATCGATCTGGGAAAGAGCAATATTCAGAGAGGGAAAATCGGTCTTTTTAAAGCAATAGATAGGCGAGGGCTTAGGGAACGATTTGATGGGCCCAGAAGAAGGCAAGTGAAGTTCAATATCAAGTGTGGGATGATAAAGGTCTTCAGGGAAGGATAGAGGCGATCCTCTACTAACCAGAGTCATCGACGTATCGGAGGTGAAGACGAGGTCTAAGATCCTGCCAATGTTATTACAAATGCCATTAACCTGACCCAGCGAAGTATAGGACAAGGAGTCAGTAAAATCATGCTGCATGGATGGGAGCATGAGGTTAGAGTCAACAGAAGGAGACCAAGTAATGTTTGGGAGATTAAAATCCCAAAGGACAATAAAGCGATCGGAATCATTAAGTTGGGACGAAAGGGGCTGAAGATGAGCAGTGTGAAGCATATAGGTTGCGAATTCAGCAGACGGTGGGATGCATGAACAAGAAATGAATAAACTAAAAGAGCGCCGACGAATTTTAACTATGACTATTTCTAAACTGTTACACTTTTCGATGGAAAGGAGTTGAGAAGTTAAGTCAGAGCGAACGGTTATCAGAACTCCACCACCTCGAGATGGACAATCAGATCTATATATGTTATAATTGTCTATAAAAATCTCGGAATCCGAAATTGAGGAATTGAGCCAGGTTTCAGTAAAGGCGATAATATCAGAATCAAAAGTTGCACTATCAGAATATAGTTTGCTGAGTTTACTGCACAGGCCACGTACATTCTGATATGCGATCTTTAGTGGAGGGGGAGAATTCCGTTTTTTGAAGCAGACGGAAGAGGAGTAGAAATTATACCAACTCTAGGTTCAGGGGTACGCTTAGTAAACAAGTGGCAAATCGTATGATTCGGCCAGAAGGAGGGATCGAGTATTCTATTTACGTGTTTATCCGGCACTAGAATTTTAAATGAAGCGATACTACGTTTTCCTTTAAAGTTAAATTTGGTAACTGTTCGGGCCAGCAGCATCATCATAATTAGAACCCACTGTACTTAATCTTAATACAACAACATACACATGTAAACGCTAACGTTCGGCAGCGCTGCTGCGCTCTCCCGGTATGCTAAGGGCTCTCCGCAGCCGCCGCTTCGGCTCTAGCATTGATCTGCCGACGTTGCGGAATTTTGTGCTATGCTAATCTCTCTGCGCATTGGTTGCATAGGATCTCGTGAACATTTTATCTGGCTGGGCAAAGAGCAAGCAATCGGCTTCTGCTAGCCGCCTGTATAAATAAATATTAAACATTAAAACAATTCGCCCTCATTTTGTTTCTGGACATAAATAGGTGCCAAAAAAGCTTGGCATCTCAAACATTGGTGACCCCGACGTGATTAAAGCCATTTGTCAATCGCGTTTTCGTTAAAAAACATATAAAACGAACAATACATTCGTTGCTGTGCAGTTTAAATACCAACAAATTCATTTGGTGCACAATTAAGAACAGTTTTATGTGCAAGTCAGTGAGAGTGCCGGTCGTCTGAGATTCCGTTATTTTAACCGTCGAATCTCTCATTCTATGCTCGACCACGGCCACGGTTCTTGACTTTTCGTGTCCCTCATTCTCGCTCTCGGTGTTCACCGTCGCCTAATCGTCGAGTCTCTCATTCCATGCTCGGCTGCAGCCACAGTTCTTGGATTTCGAGTCTCTCATTCTCGCTCTCGCTCTGCACCGTCGCTTAAGCAGTATTCTATTCTCCGTTTCGTCGCATTGCAAACCGTTTACCATGGACAGCGATCCGAATACAGGCGCGGGCGGAAATATTGCGACGGTTGATACCAGACTGAATCTTTATAAGCGCAAAGTTCAGTCGGTATATAATCGGATGCGAAGGCTTGGCGAATCATTCGCAGGCGATAAAGTTGACAAATTAACCGCCGCGGAAATCGACGTTCGCATCGATATGCTGGCAGAAATGCGAGGGGAGTTCAATAAGTCCCACAATGAGCTGGAAGCTCTCAATCAAGATGAGATTGGGAGTGCGATGCGCGACGACTTCGATGCACTCTTCATATCGCTGAAAGCTGAGTTGCTTGCCGCTATCGAAATGGGCCACTCACGCGCCGCTGCCAATTCAACCACCCTGTCAGGCCATTCTGGGCACAGTACCATCATCATGGCTCACAAGCATCGGCTTCCTGAGCTGAGGGTACCCAAGTTCTCCGGTGGGTACGTGGAATACTTGGATTTTATGGCGATGTTCAAATCGGTCATTGGATCGGATGCGGACCTTAGCGACATCGAGAAGTTCCAGCATCTTCGCTCGTGTCTCGCAGATGTGGCCTTGGATTCGGTTCGATCATTGGAGCTCTCCAGTGCCAATTATCGTGCGGCTCTGGATATTCTTGATAACCGTTTTAATAACAAACGACTTGTTTTTCAGGCACACATCAAGAAGATTCTGGGGCTCAAGAGGGTAGATTCGCCATCGCCGAAAAGGCTACGGGAGTTTTCGGACGCCGTCAATTTGCATATGCGTGCGTTGCGGACATTGGGAAAGGATGAGGAGATCTCTGACTGCATGGTGATCCACGTTCTGCTGCAGAAGCTGGATGCTAAGACGCAAAGGAAATGGGAGGACACATTGTCGGACGCCATTCCTACCGCAGTCGAGTTCTACGAATTCTTGAATAAGCGCTGCCGGAAAATGGAGAATTTGGAATACGCTACAGCGACGCCCGCTAGTAGCGCTCAGGTGGGAAAAAACCTTTCTACTCCTCATTTAAGGAAAACGTTTGTTGCCTCCAAGTCTTCCGCCAACCCGTCTGGATGCACCTTTTGCCATTCAGCGGGCCATTGCATATACTCCTGCAAATTATTCGGAAACTTGTCCCCGTTGCTGCGCCACAAGGAAGTGAAGAAGCTTTCCCTCTGCTTTAATTGCCTAAAGTCAGGGCATCGCACTCGCGCATGCAACAGTGGAAAATGTCGCGTTTGCAACGGACGTCATCATAGTTTGCTCCATTTTGGAAATCTGCAATCCATAACGCATAGCTCCCCACCATCTACTCCGGATCTAGCGCTTCAATCGGAAGCTATTTCTGCAGTTCAGGATTCTGTTAGCAGCTCTCATTCACCTGCGTCTACCTCTCTTGCTGCCCAAGGTCTTCACTCTGATGTTGTGCTTCTGGCTACAGCCGTGGTCCTCGTTAAGAATCGGTCTGGCGTTTTAGTTCCTTGTCGTGCCATACTAGATTCAGGCTCACAACTTCACCTCGTCACATCCAGGTTCGCCCAGCAGCTCCAGCTTAGCAGAACTCAATCATCTGCACTTGTCTCTGGGCTAGGCGATACCAGCGTGTCCACTGAGGGATCCACCGTCAACATTTGCATGCATTCCCGCACATCTAGCTACAAAACGACTCTTACTGCTCTCATTGCCCCTACAATCACCGATTGCCAACCAAGTCTGGCAGTCAATGTATCCGACTGGAGTATTCCCTCGAACATTCAGCTTGCCGATCCTGCCTTTTTCAACCCTCAGCGAGTGGATCTCCTCATTGGTGCGAGCATTTTTTATGATCTCCTCTGCGTAGGGCAAATCAAACTTACTGATGGCCTGCCTCTGCTGCAGAAGACCCGGCTCGGTTAGATCGTATCTGGCGGTGGACAAAAGGTAGCAAGCTCGGCGCTCTTAGGAACTCACAATTCTCCGGTGCCGGAATCTAACCTGGATTCCAGATTGGATAAAACACTTCCCAACCACCTTATCCAGTCAGAGCTGTGGTGGCCTGTGTTCCCTGTTCCTGAAATACCGACTTTAGAGCTCCGCAAGCGAGCATTGTTGATCGTGTCTCGACATACCGGTCTCACCTCAGGATGCAAATTTGCAAACACATTTTTTGGCATGCAGCGCACCTTCGCCTACATGCATAAATTTGCACATCGTCTTCGGCACTCTGGACTCACCGTTTCCGATATCCGGCAAGGAACTCATCTCCTAATCCGACACATTCAGCTGGCAACCTTGTGGATGGACATAAAGGAGATTCAACGCAACGGTCAAGTCACGAAATCCAGTTCCATCAGCTCGCTCTCTCCGTTCATCGATCAGTCTGGATTACTTAGAGTTGGAGGGCGTCTTGGAAACTCATCGCTAGGATTTGATGCTCAGCACCCGCTTATTGTGCCCAAGGGACATCCCATAACCTGTGCTCTGATAAGATATTATCACGAGAGGAACCTTCATGCCGGACCTCGCGCCCTGCTTGCCAAAATTCGGCTGGAATATTGGCCAATTGGAGGAATTAAGGCAGTGCCAAAGGAAGTCAGCAAGCGTGTGAGATGCGTCAGGACTAAGCCGCGCATGGTTCAGCACATCATGGGAGACCTGCCTAAGGAGCGTTTGGAAGGATCTCGGCCCTTTGAAATCACTGGAGTGGATTATTGTGGGCCCTTCTTCTACCGATCAGAAATCCGCACGAGGCCTCCGATCAAGTGCTACATCAGTGTGTTCATTTGCTTCACTTCCAAGGCAATACACATGGAGCTCGTAAAGGACCTGACCACCGCTTCGTTTCTAGGCGCATTAAAGCGTTTCACTGCCACACGAGGAAGGCCAAGTCAAATTTGGTCTGACAATGCGACAAACTTCGTTGGCGCCAAGAACGAGCTGCTGGAGCTAAAGAAGCTTTTCATGAGCGACTCGCATGTGAAGGAGGTCCATGAATCCTGCTTGGCTGACTCGATCGACTGGCGTTTCATCCCACCACGCTCTCCGCACTTTGGCGGATTGTGGGAAGCGGCCGTGAAGACTGCAAAACATCACCTGTACCGCTCAGTTGGGCCCTCTGTGCTTGGCTTCGACGAGCTGCGTACTCTGATCTGCCAGATCACGGCAATTGTTAATTCTCGCCCTTTGCTCTCGCTTTCAGAAAATCCTGATGACTTAGATGTTTTGACCCCGGCTCATCTGCTTCTAGGTGGCCCACATGTGACAATCCTCGAGCCTGACCTAACGAAGCTCAACTACAATCGTCTGGATGGCTGGCAGCGGGTCACTCAACTGCAGCAAATATTCTGGAGCCGTTGGCGCGAAGAGTACCTCACCCTTTTGCAAGAGCGGTCGAAGTGGCGCACTCCCACGCAAAACCTCTGCGTGAATGATGTTGTCCTGGTGAAGGACGAAAATCTTCCTCCTATGCGTTGGCCACTGGCTAGAGTTGTCGATGTCGTCCAGGGCAAGGATGGCGTGTGCCGCGTAGCGGACTTGAAGACCGCATCAGGAACCATCAGGAGGGCCGTTACTCGGCTATGTCTACTGCCCCTTAGGGAGTCTGTTGAAAGGCTGGCTTCCAACGGGGGGAGTATGTTCGGGCCAGCAGCATCATCATAATTAGAACCCACTGTACTTAATCTTAATACAACAACATACACATGTAAACGCTAACGTTCGGCAGCGCTGCTGCGCTCTCCCGGTATGCTAAGGGCTCTCCGCAGCCGCCGCTTCGGCTCTAGCATTGATCTGCCGACGTTGCGGAATTTTGTGCTATGCTAATCTCTCTGCGCATTGGTTGCATAGGATCTCGTGAACATTTTATCTGGCTGGGCAAAGAGCAAGCAATCGGCTTCTGCTAGCCGCCTGTATAAATAAATATTAAACATTAAAACAATTCGCCCTCATTTTGTTTCTGGACATAAATAGGTGCCAAAAAAGCTTGGCATCTCAAACAGTAACTACTAGGCCAAAGGAATCATCAATATTGAGTTTAAAATAGATATAGTCCCTAACGATAACATCCGTAGTCGAGTCTAAGAGTCGGGACACAAAAATAGATTTCAGAGGAGCACGAGCAAGAAGAATAGGTGGAGGAGTCACATGTTTAATAGGTAAGGCGGAAGTGGGAACAACCCGAGAGCCAGTTCAGATAGAGCAGAAAGGTCCGAGCAAAGACAATATAAATAATAGACAAATAGCATATATGTGCACCCATACATCCAAATACGCTGAAGCAAAACAAAATAAAACAGAAACCAAAAACCCAAGAGCCCAAGAACTGACAATGCCTACAATCAAAAATGTGTTGTGTATAATAACACACACACCAATGCCATTGCTTCGTTGCTGTCGGCTTCGGCAAGCGCCGCGTCATGAGCCGAACAGTTGTAGTACCGAGCCGAACGATTGGTACTGCATTTCTCAGATTTCGCTTGCGACAGCCGTTTGTATGAAATGACTTATCTATATATTGTATGGTTAGTGGTAAAATGCGACAAATTCAAGACTTGGCACCACTTTGCTTGTGTTGGTGTGAACAGCACTATTGCGCAGTTGGAATGGACATGCGCCGCATGCAAGGCCCCAGCAAGTGATCGCGCTTCAACCAGCAACGGTGGCGGACAGCCCCAAGATCCGGAAAACATCCGTCCTTAGGACACCATGCAAGTTGACCAAGTCAATGTTGATACATTAAAAATAGTTTCAGAAACAAATCCACGCAAGCTGACCGAGCATACACACACACATACCAGCTCAAGTTTCTTGATGTTGGCAATGCTGGAAGAGACGCGAAGCTGAAAAAAGGTACATAGAGCAGAAATACATGGTTCTTGCACAAGAGCAGGGAACAGAGGCTATTTCATTCCCATCAGTTGGACCAAGTGCCTCCCAGTTAGCTGCAAGACAAGTACTACCAACGGATCTGCCCACCTTTAACGGAAATTCGGAGAATTGGCCGGTCTTCATAAGCATGTACGAGAACAGCTGCGCAGTGGCCGGCTTTTCAAATGCAGAAAACATGCTTCGGCTCCAGAAGTGTCTTAAGGGAAAAGCTTATGAGTTGGTGCGTGATAAGCTGCTGCTGCCAGCATTAGACCCAGAAGTGATCAATACCTTAAAAAACTTCTTTGGGCGACCGGAACAAATCCTTGACCGTTTGATTGATAAAATTAGAAAAATCAACGTACCCAAAAGTAAATTGGAATCTTTTAAAGACTTTGCAATGGCAGCACGCGTGTGCAACTATGCAGGCCTGCAAATTGAACTCACACCCGGACAACCCATTACTGCTCCATGAGCTCGTCGATTAATTGCCCACTCAACAAAAATTAAAGTGGGCCATGCACCCTCGCAGTGACGTCATCCCAGTCATCAAATCATTCAGCGATTGGCTATACAAGTTAGCCGAAGTAGCATCCACCGTTATACCTGGACCAAGCTCAAGGACTAGCACCTTCAACACCCACGCGCAGGTTCGCCATAGATTGGACAGTAACGAAAACTTTCAGTCAGAAGACTACGTCAATTCTCATCTGTTTAATGTGCAAGTCTGCCGAGCACCACGCTGCTCAGTGTGAGAAATTTCAGATGTTGACCATCGAGGAGAGGCAGCACATTATCAACGATAGGAAGGCGTGCTGTAGATGCCTGAAGACCCACTGCCGCAAATTTTTCTCCAAACGAGATTGTGGCATCGATAACTGCCAATCTAAGCATCACCCACTTTTTCATTAAGACGCACCCAAGGCCGAACTCGTCAGTTCACACCTTAAGGATAGCAACATAGAAGAACAATATTTCCGTATTTTGCCAGTCACACTTTTGGATAAAGGCTCATCCGTTACGCTAATCGATGACAGCATTATGGGAATTCTTCAGATTTATTCGACTCCCGAGCCACTTTGCCTGCAATGGGCCAGCGAAACCACTCGAGTGGAGAACACATCCGTTAGAGCTCACATGAAAATATCAGAACCGGGAAGCGACAAAATGTTATGGCTCAATAATGTACGTTCAAGAAAAAATCTTGCGCTACCAAAAAAAACTATCGATGTCAACAAACTATGCAACAAATATTCCCACCTACAAGGATTGCCAATAAAATCCTACTCAAAAGCACAACCAATGCTCCTAATTGGTGCCAACAACTATACAGACAGACATATTTCCTTGCATCATTGTGACTGTAATTGGAGTGAAATCGACAAAGCGGTTAAGGAGACTTTTAACGTAGACCCAATCACACCACGGAAGCTCCACTCTGAAGATGACAAAAAGTCGATGAGTATTCTCGAAGAAACTTGTAAAAAAGTAAACGGCGATTATCAAGTCGGCCTGCTTTGGCGAGATAAGGAAGCCAGTCTGCCGGAAAGCTACTCCGCTGCTTTTAAGCGCCTTGAATATCTACGAGCTAAAATCAGCAAAGATCCAGATCTGTTCGAAAAAATACAGGGCCAAATTGATAATCTGATATCAAAAGGGTACGCATTTGAACTCGAGCCCAAAGACGCAGCTAACCAGATGTCGCGTATGGTATCTGCCGATCTTTATTGCTTTAAATCCAAATAAACCAAGTGAAATAAGGCTAGCTGCCAAGAGTCATGGAAAATAATTAATGATTTTATTTTAAACGGACCTGACTATCTTATTCCACTAACCGATGTTCTAATGGCATTCAGAGTCGGCCAAATTGCCGTGTGTGCAGAAATCGCCGAAATTTTGTTATCAAGTTAACATTCAAAATAGCGACATGCATGCTCAACGATTTTTATGGCTCCGTAAAGAGAATAAAACTCCAAGAATATTCGTCATGCGCTCAATGACATTTGGAATTAGCTGCGCCCCTTGCATTGCTCACAATGAACGCGACAAAAACGCGCAAGAATTCAAAAATCTAAATCCAAGAGCATACGAGTCCATTACAAAAGCGCACTACGGAGACGATCTCATTGACAGCTACAAAGACGACGATAAAGCAATTGCAGTTGCATCAGCAGTCCGAGATATCCATGCTAAAGGAGGATTCACCATAAGAAACTGGAGCTCCAACTCGACCCCTGTACTTCAATACTTTGGAGAGCGACAAATCGACAACCAACGCCCAAAACAATTAGGGGGACTGAATAGAGACGTTTGGAATGGTGAAACAGCCCAAACAAAACACGAAGCCTTATAAGTATTGATGTCCGTGTTCGACCCACGGGGGTATTATCATGTTACACCGTTGGTCTGAAGATGCTACTCCAAGAACTATGGCGAGCTGGAATAACATGGGACGAAGAGCTTCCAGATACACTCCTTACATTTTGGACACAATGGAAAAGCGCACTTTTTTAAGCTGGAGAACTGGAATTTCCTCGCTACTAGTCCAACCTGCTGCCTAATGCAGACAAGATCGACGTGCATACATTTGTAGACGCAAATCTGTTCACAAGGCAAAATAAAGGCAACTTTCTTGTGCAAGAAAATTTTGCTTGTCTGAGTATTAGGCTTAAAGTGCAAAAACGTGCATGAAAAACAGTTTTTTTTTTTGAATGCACTCAGAAAAAAAATTCTTAGATTTTAGGAATTATGGACATTGCCTAAAATTAATTCTTAAGGGCATCATGTACTAAAAAATGCAGCATTTATTATACACGGTACTCGAAGGGTAAAGGGTTATATTCCATTTGTTGAAAAAATGGATGTGTGAAACACCCAGAAGGAAGCGTTTCCAACCTCATAAAGTGTAGATATTCTTGATCAGCATCAATAGCCGAGTCGATATAGCTATGTCTGTCTGTCTGTCTGTCCGTCCGTCTTCATTAGCGCCTATAGCTCAGAGACTATAAAATCTACAGGAACACAATTTTGTATACAGACTCCTGTCCTATCACACTGTTACAAGTGTATTTCAAAATTTCGCCCCGCCCCCTTCCGCCCACTCCAAGGACGAAAATCTGTGGCATAAACAATTTTAAAGATACGAGAAAACTAAAAACACAGAATCATAGAGATTGAGCATATCTATCAGAGAGTCGAATCTGTATCAGATTGGATCATAAATATAGCCACTATGAAGAAAACCATTTCGAAATGCATCGTTCCCTCTCGCTCTCTCTCACCGGGTTAGGTGCTATGCCCGTACGCATTTTTTGACAGCAGACTCATTTTCTCTCTCTCTCGCACACAGCCATGTATGTATATGTAGGACATATATCGTAAGCTTACATACATATATATATATAGGAAAATATAAGGTAATTAAAACTAAGACCAACGCTAAGAAAAGGAGGGATGTGCGGCACTTGTTCCCACGCTCATACCTTCTAATGACACCTAATACATGCAAACAACATGTGTTAATAGATTTGGGTTCGACGTGCCCATGTATATGATTTTATGGTCCAACTCTATGTGTCCTTTTTTCTCAAGTGGCCTCCTTCAAGTGGACTGTATTGTTTATTGGTTGGCCTGTGTCGGTTCCTGTTCATGTTTTATGAACATATTGCACGCGGTTTGCTAAAGATGTGATAACTGCGAGTTTGTTGGCCTCCTTCAAGTGCACTGTATATTTTTATTTTTTGTGACGCTACCTGCTGTCGGGTCGTGTTCATGTGCATGAACACAACCCAAACGTCGCACAGTGAGACATCAGTCGAAAAGAGGTGGCAAAAGTCGAAGAATTTTTTGAGCGCTTTGAATAAAATGCTTTCAGAGCTTTCCAGAGCTTTAAAAAATAGAATTTTCAAGATAATCTGATTTTTAGTTTAGGAGATATGAGCATTTAAAGTTGAAAATTATTTCAGTGTGCACAAATGTATTCAACTTTTTTTCACTTGCTGTATCTTTGGGGGTGAATTAAAATTAAACTACGTTACGTATGTAGGAATTTAATATGTTCAAACGTTTATTTGTATTTAATTTATTGTATGGGTTTTCAGCGTGGTTACAATCGTGCTTATGATAAGGCATTAAGTGTAGTTTTCAGTAGCGTTCCTCTTTTCCTCTCGACACCAACGACTCCCGCTCACCACGACGCTCAGAATGCATATCGATAGATGCGTATCGGCTGGTGATCAGAAGGTTGCCAGTTAACTCGCTTCTAGTGTGCCCCCTTTCCAGTTGCCCGCCAGGTTTAAGTCCGAAAATCGGCCCTCCTGACGATACATTCGCCTCGACACCATCGAAGTTTTAAAAGGACCTTCAGTATCTCCAACTCTTTCTACTTCATAACGCCCGTGTTTCTTAGTAGCAACCACCTTGTAGGGTCCTAAGAATTTTCCTTTGAGCTTTAGGGCCACTCCATATTGGGTTCTCTTAATGATCTCAACTTGATCTGTCTTACGTTTCAAATCAAAAGCTCTCTTTTTCTCCTCTTTGAACTTTTTAATATTTGCTCGGGCTTCGCTACGATACTTTTCCCGCTCTTCATCTAATTCCTTCATTAAGAACTCCTTTATTAAATCTCTCAGCTCTTCGCTATTTGCTAAACGCATATCTACTCCGGCTAATAGCTTGAATGGAGTAACTTTGGTGCTTCTGGTCTCAGAACTATTAATTATCTGCTGAACTTTCCCTACGTACTTATACCAGGCAGCTGGACTATCATAACTCAGTTTCGACAACATTGGCACAACCAATGCAGCCTCTCAACCTGTCCGTTCCCGCGTGGTACTCCTGTAGCAATCAATAGGTGTTGAATGGTATTCGATTCACAATACTCTCTAAATGCCTGTGACGTGAACGCAGTGCCCCTATCTGAAACAATACGGTGAGGATTCCCAAAGTTTACCGCGTGCTTTTCCAAGTTACTTAAAACCTCATCTACCCCAGTGCTACGAGTTGGGTAGAGCCAAACATATTTGGAAAATCCGTCAACTACAACTAAAATGTGTTTATAACGCTTATTAGTTAGTTCCATAGGTCCAACATGATCTACATGGTCTACATCTATAGATGTCAGAAACCCTTCCTTTTTGCCTGACTTTTCATTAACTATAATGCATCTAACGCAACTATTAATAATTCGCTCGACTTTATCTCTTAATTTTGGAATAAAGTATGATTTTTCTATCAGATCTATCTCTTCTTCGTTGAAAAATGCCCTTGACTATGCATTCGAAATTATTTCGGTCTCCATTGCTGACGGTACTACAACTAACTCTCGATTTTGATCTTTTAAGAGAATATCATTCTGAATATAAAAATTTCCGTAGCCTTCTTTCTCAACAAGGCTCCTAATGGCCTTCGTCCAATCGTCACTCAACTGGGCTACCTTCAAACGATGAGTTAATGCATCTGTAAAAAAGTTACAAGAAGCTCGGCTTAACCCTGTAAATATAATGCCCAGCGTGCTACTCTAAGTGGAACTTCTTTCTTATTCATGGTCATCTTGAAAGCATTGCAATCCGTCACGATGGTAAAACTAATACCTAACACATAGACCCGCCACTTCACTAAGGCTCCTATTATCGCTAATACTTCCAATTCATAAGAGTCATATTTTTCCTCATGCGGTGTTGTTTTCCGACTCACATATTGAACAGGGTGAAACAAACTGTCTACCGGATCCTTCTGCAACAGGACGGCTTCAAACCCATATTTAGACGCGTCAGAGTGGATCTCCGTTCGCAAATTGGGGTCATAAAGTTGTAATACCAGGTCGCTAATCAATGCTGACTTCCGTTTTTCAAAAGCTATTCGATGCTTTTCCCCAAATTCTTACTTTGACTCATTTCTCAACAAATCCGATAAAGGCCTAGCAATGGTAGCATACCCGTTTATGAATTTTCTAAAATATGAAGTCAAACATAAAAACCGTTGAATTCCCTTCTTATCTCGTGGTGTGGGAAAACCATTCACAGCCTGAATCTTCTCAGTTCCCGGTGTTATGGTCCCTTCCTGATTAATATAACCCAGAAAACACACTTTCCTCTGTAATACTTGGCATTTTCCCCAATTGATGCGCAAACCATTTCCTGCAGCTACCTTTAATATTTTTCTTAATTTTAAAAGACCTTCCTCAATATCTTGGCTTAGTATTATTACATCATCCATGTAAATAACAACAACATTACTAGCTATAAGCTCTCTAAAGACCGACATTATAAATCAGCAAGAGAATTCGATATTCCGAATGGAACATATAAGAATTCATACTGCCCACTTTGCGTAACGAATGAAGTATATTTACGAGAACCAGCTTCATTTGGAACATGAAAGAAACCGTCTGTCAAATCCAATGTCGTAAAGACCATGGAACCCTGAAGCTTATCTAACACACTCTCTATGTGAGCCATCGGAAAATTTTCTCTCATTATTTTGTCATTCAGTCTCCGATAGTCGCAGTAAAGACGTTTCCTTCAGTTTTTCTTAGCTACCAAGACAACAGGAGATGCGTACTCTGAAATACTCGGCTGCATGATTTTCTCAGCTAGCCCTTCTTTGACTTGTTTTTCTATTACTTGCTGCTCACAAAGTGGAAAACGACGCGCGTGTTGGTACGCTGGAACCTCATCTCTCAAAATGATTTTCATCTCCACCGGCGCGTTAGCATTGCGAATGGGTATATAACTCTCTACTATGTTCTTTACTTCAACTTGCTGCGCTTCACCTAAATGAGACAAATCTATCAGCGAACACACATCCAATTGTTCCGCACACATGTTCTTAAACTCTGACAATAACTCTCTGCATGAACCGTCTTCAATAGTCTGCAATATATTTTCGCTTTTTAATTGACTTCTCAGCACGAACTCAGTGCCACCTTTAGTAACATTCATATCGATTGTATCCAAAATAGTCCTGCCTAGAATTGCGTCAAAGCCCATGTCTTCGTCAGGTACCACATGGACCGGAATAGTGAAACTCCCAAAAGTCAACACCTGACCATCTCCTATTCCTGTCAAACATTTTCCTTTCCCTTGTCAAGGTCTCACTACCCATTTTTTGGAAAACACGTCTTCGCATCAGACAGAGATCAGCTCCAGTGTCTACGAGGGCCTTAAAGCTGACTACGGGATGCACAACATTTTTGAGTTCAAGACCAGATGCTGTAAACTCACTTTTCGACTTCGTCCCTATCTTCCCTTCATGAACAGTGTTGGCACCTTTCTCTGCCTTAACTTCCACCTCCGCACTGCATTCGGATGCACGATGTCCTGTCTTACCACAACGATAACAATTGAAATCCCTTTTCTTACAGTCCTTCTTCGGGTGAGAAGTATCACCACCCTTAAAACATTTCCGCACTGACTCTCTTTTTGATTCAAAACCTTTCTGGCCCTCTGTATCACCAAAACGGGGTTCATATTTACTCTGTGCCTTACTGGAACTACGAACTTTTTGATAAACCTCTATCTGTACCTTCAAATCTTTGACTGTTTTGGCCTGATATAACATAATTTTGTTGGTCTTTGAATCCGGCACTCCCTTCAAGAAATACTCTATCAAACTATCTTCATCCACATTCACTGGTTTTACTATTTCCATCAAAGCATACAAAAATTCGTATAACGTTGCCCCTTTCTTTTTTACACGTTGACCTAGCTTCCGATGCACCTCCGCCGAAGATATTTTGACAGCAAATTCCTGCTGCAATGATGCCTTAAGGGAATCCCAGTCCGTAATACTCCTTTGACTACGTACAAATGATTTTGCAGCTCTACTAAGCAACTGTTGGGAGTATACAAATAATTGAAGCTTGCTCGACTGTACGATTACCGAACAATCTTCTAACTCTTGCACCCACTGCTCAACATCTGGGCTATTAGTTCCTGAAAAAATTGAAACGCTGCCCTCTACGTCTTTCAGTGTAAACAAAGTTCGATTCTAGGTTGGGGCATTCACTGGAAAATCAACTGCCGTCGTTACTGACACTTCCCCATCCGAACCATCATCATCGTCCTCATACCGAATGCCGAAGTGAGCAAGAAGCCTATCTCGTAAATCACGTTGCTTACCAGCTGTAGACAAACTTAACTCAGATAGCTTCGAACGCAAATCAGCATCTCGCATTACCATTATCTCCTCTAGTTTCATTTTGAATACCACTAATGTTAATTTTACGAATCAAAGGTTAATGCAATATTAGCTTAACGATAACAACTTATCCAACTTATCAAAGTTAATCTGTTAATTATTATCAAAATCCTTCAAATTGATCATTAACTTATCATTTCAATTCCCAACGTTTCCTTGCCGTGGCTGGCACTTTTTGTGGACTTTTCTCTTCCGCTGACCAACGCACTGCTTTCCGTCGCTCTCCACTGCTTGCAAACTCCGCTGCTTGCCAACGCCGCTGCTCGCCTCTGCTAGTCAACGCTTTCCCGAAGATCTGCTTCCCTCGCCTGCTTTTCGCTGCTCGCACTGTTTGCCAACGCCGCTGCTCGCCACTGCTTGCTAACGCCGCTGCTCGCCTCTGTTAGTCAACGCCTTCCCGAAGATCTGCTTCTCTCGCCTGCTCGCAGAGTTTCACTGCCTTCTTGCCGACATCCAAGTTTTCCGTCCCTCCTGTAACAGATTCGCCTTACGTTGCTGATTTGCACCGCTCGCTTCTGCTTCCCGTTGCTTGCCTCTGCTCACCAACGACTTCTAACAGATCAGCTTTTGCAAATTTCCAGCCAAACGTATTCCAGCGCAACCTTTTCCCGACGCTTGGATTTTCGGCAACCACAGCCTCTCGTTTTTCTTTTTCAGCCTTTTCTGCTGCTTCGTCGTTCCGTGTCGCCTTGTGCGCACACAAATACAGCATCCAATGTGTCGCTAAGTCGATTCCACGCAAACGGCTTTTTGCAGCCTTTTCTGCTGCTTTGTCGCTTCGTGTCGCTCTTTGCGCACACACACATACACACGCAATGTCGCCGCTGAGTCGATTCCACGCAACCGTCTACAAATTTTATGCGCCTTTGACTCTTCGCGTTTTCTTTAACTTCTCCTCCGCAAAATCTATGTATGTGGTGTAATTTCTGGTGACGCACTTTCTGTACTTTTACACTTGCACCTCACGCTTGGGCCACATCCCGGTTGAGCCCCCAGAATGTAGGAATTTAATCTGTTTCAACGTTTATTTGTATTTATTGTATTATTTGTATTATTTATTACAATCGTGCTTATGATAAGGCATTAAGTGTAGTTTTCAGTAGCGTTCCTCTTTTCCACTCGACACCAACGACTTCCGCTCACCACGACCACTAACCATACAGTACATAGATAAGACATTTCATACAAACGGCTGTCGCAAGCGAAGTCTGAGATTTGCAGTACCAAGCGTTCGGCTCGGTACAGCAACTGTTCGGCTCATGACGCGGCGCTAGCCGAAGCCGACAGCAACGAAGCAATGGCATTGGTGTGTGTGTTATTATGCACAACAAATTTTTGATTGTAGGCATTGTCAGTTCTTGGGCTCTTGGGTTTTTGGTTTCTGTTTTATTTTGTTTTGCTTCAGCGTATTTGGATGTATGGGTGCACATATATGCTCACATACATTGTTTAAGTATTGCTGCTGGTAGAACGAAATTTCTCAATTCCCTTAAGATTCTTGGATTTCTGTGCTTGTTACCCTTTACTTTAGCATTTTTATAGTCGACACGTTTTGAAGACACTTGCCTTATAATATCAGAATAACTCTTGTTTTGTATATGCTCTAGATGATAATTTTGTTTAATATAGAAAATATGAATATAATGAGCGGATATGCATATGTAAATATATACATATAATATATTTCATACATAACTCCCATTGGAATAATTGTCCATTAGAGTATTCAGGGTGCAAATTGTGAATAAGCAAATAATTTTCATTTAATATATATATTTGTATATAATTAAGTCGTATAAACATAAAGACTATACAGTTTGTACTATATATACACATATGAATATTTAATTGTTTGGTATATCATATAATATATTAATATATATGATCACATACAAAAAAGTTATATGCGCTGAAAAAATTATATATGTATATGTATATCATCCATTATTATGGATATTAATGACATATAAATAGGTATTAAATGGGTCTATACACATTTTAGTGTCATAGCCCAACAATCGTTCCTCGCTTTCTGAAGCGAATGCAAAGAATTCATTGGAGATTAAGACTTCATGGAGACGCTTGCCCACAA
Source organism: Drosophila helvetica (assembly GCA_963969585.1). Classification (NCBI taxonomy): domain Eukaryota; kingdom Metazoa; phylum Arthropoda; class Insecta; order Diptera; family Drosophilidae; genus Drosophila; species Drosophila helvetica. Next base: position 24,250,112 of record OZ018401.1, on the reverse strand, counting down.
TACAAATAAAAATAATATTTTGTATAGCCTTTATATGCTAATTTTGTTTGATGTACTATAAACGAATATAATGAACGAATGTAAATGTGTAAAAATACAAAATGTATAGCATACATGACTTCACATGAGATTAATTGTCTGTAGAGTATTCTATCGTCATTACCTATGCAGCTCTCAGTATGTACTGTATGGTTAGTGCCACGACGCTCAGAATGCATATCGATAGATGGGTATCGGCTGGTGATCAGAAGGTTGCCAGATAACTAGCACCGCTTCTAGTGTGCCCCTTTTCCAGTTGCCCGCCAGGTTTAAATCCCACATATATTCTCGATCAGCATCAATAGCCGAGTCGATATAGCTATGTCTGTCTGTCCGTCCGTCTGTCAGTCCGTCTTCATTCGCGCCTATATCTCAGAGACTATAAAAGCTAGAGCAACCTTATTTTGTATCCAGACTCCTCTCCTATCACACTGTTACAAGTGTATTTCAAAATTTCGCCCCGCCCCTTTTCGACCACACAAAGAACGAAAATCTGTGGCATGCACAATTTTAAAGATACGAGAAAACTAAAAACTCAGAATCATATCTATCAGAGTGTTGAATCTGAATTAGATCGGATCATAAATGAAGAAAACCATTTCGAAATGCATCGTTCCCTCTCGCTCTCTCTCACACACCGGGGTGGGTGCTGAGCCCATTCGTCCAGATGAGCGCCTAGATCTCAGGGACTATAAAAGCTAGAGCAACCAAACTCTCTATCCATGCTCCTGTGATATTACTTCAGTACAAGTGTATTTCAAAATTTCGGCTGGGTGCGAGAGAGAGAGGGAATGAGTGTGCGCTTGGAAGGCCACTGAAATTTCATTTGTTCCTTCTGACTATATTTATGATCCGGTCTGATCCAGATTCAACATATTGATAGATATGGTCATTTTCTATGATTCTGCGTTTTTGGATTTCCCGTATCTTCAAAATTGTAGATTTTCGTCTTTTGTGGGTGTGGAAGGGGGCGTTTACTTGGTTCAATATCCAACAAAACCTGTTAAAAAGCTTTCGCAGAATACTTTATTTTGTGTCGAAATTTTTTTTTTGAAAAGTAGTCAATTTTTGGGCCTTAGAACCTCCCATAAATTCATGACCGATCGCGCTATGTTGCTTGCAAGAAGTAACTCAGGCCCAACTCAAGCTCTGAGATCAGCGCTCCGTCGCCAATACGAAAATCCCGTTTTTCTTTTCCTCTATTTCCACCTAATCGCACTCAAAATCGAGTGCTTGGGCTGCGGGTACCAAAAAACACCCAGAGCTCCTGTTCGGGCTGTTATCCTGTTATCCAACCCCCTAATAGGGCTGCGATTGCGTTTTTTTCCTTGTGGGATCCCACTCTCCGGCTCCTCGTCTGTTCAGAGAAAGTGCGGACACAATTTTGGGTCCACTAGGCCTCGAAGCACCCACAAAAAATAAGCATGGCGATCGGTCGTTCGACGCTTTCTTTTCCCCTTCTGCGCCTTCGTGCCACTCCAGAGCCAAGCCCTGTTGGAGAAAAAGCTGCAAATCCCTTTCTGTATTTCTTGTAAGCGTACTTACGCTGAGAGTTGGCAAGACAATAGCCACTAGATACAGCACTTTCTTTAACACTCGCGACTGTTTTCGCTTGTGCACTTTAAAATTTACTTGAAGAGCAGAGGGCAACTTTCTTGATCGAGCGCCACGCCTCGTGGCCAGCGGGAACCCTCGAGTGGTCTACAAAAATCGTGAAATTCATCCCTAGCAGGTTGACACTTTCGCATGTTAATCTATCTAGATTCTAGAATTTCTCCGCCCCTTGTATTGACTTAACGCCCAGTTGGCGCGTTCCGCGTACGTTCACGCCCATGATGACGTCTAGATGGCGCTACTCTTCTCTTTTATTTGGCAGCTTGGCCAATTTACGCTGCTTGATGTTGCTTTAATTTTATAATATTATATTCTTTATTTATACTTTCAAGAAAAGATAGTGTTGCTAGACCGTCGTGTCGATGTCGCAAAAGTTGCCACACCAGAGAACGACTCGTAGTTGCAGTGTTGCTGAGGGGCTGCGATCTAGGCTGCCACAGTACTCCCCCTAGAAAAGTCACAAAAGAAAAGACAAAAGTCTTACATTTTGCTTTTCCTTCGTATGATTGATGGCTGATCTTCCGTAGGGCTGGCCTCGTGATTTGCTATTAATCCGAATAATGAAGACCCGATCTGATGTCTTGGATGCAATCGTGTATGGCCTCGTTTATGTCGGCTCCAAGGATTGTTTCACAGCATCAGTCCGGACGAAGACGTGTGAGCAATTGTGAATATCCTTAATCAGGAAGAGTTTTTGTTTGATGTGATGCGAAGATGGAGTTGGCTTTACCCCCTGCATTCTTCTTCTGAACTGTCTGGCAAAGTCAATTGGCTTCAAAGGCGCGTTCAAGTCATAAAAGTATTTTAGGTAGGCGTAGCGTACACCCATATAACATTTCTGCTGCTGATGCCTTAATGTCCTCCATGAAGCACGTGCGTAGGCCCAGCATGACAGTCGGAAGCAGCTTGGTCCATGGAGTATCCGGCTGGCACATCAAAGAGTCTTTCATGGACCTGTGCCAACGCTCGATCATGCCATTTGACTGGGGGTGATAGGGCGTCGTGTGAATGTGCTCAATTCCCAGGATATTTGCCATTGACTTGAAGAGTGCAGATTCAAATTGAGTTTCTTGATCGGTTGTAATAGTCAATGGGCACCCGAACCGCGATATCCAGCGCGACCATTTTGCATCACATATTGTCTCTGCAGTCATGTCCTTCAACGGTACAGCCTCCGGCCAGCGAGAAAAGCGTTCGATCATTGTCAGAAAATTTCTGTATCGATCAACCAAGGGCATCACAACAATGTCTAGATGTATGTGAACAAAACTTCCATCGTTCACGGTGATCTTTTCTAGAATAAGAGCATTGTGTTTATGAATTTTGATTCGTTGACACGGGAGGCAATTCCTTGACCTCTCCAGAACGTTCATAGACGGCCATACGTACTTTTGTGAGATTTGTTTGAGAGTTGGCCTGCCACTTGGGTGCGACAGTCCATGTACGTTTGAAAATACATGGAATCGCAAAGATTGAGGAATATATGGTCGAGCCGTTCACGTTTCCATTTCGCAATATAGGATATCCTCGTCGACTGGAATTGCTTGAAGATTTAAAGACGTATCTCTATTTAAAATGTCGGGCAGCTCGGCGTCCGTTGCCTGGGCCGTCCCAATGGCTCTTGTGTCCAGAGTCGTCGGCATTGTGATGGTGTTAATCCTGGAGAGGGAATCGGCAACTACGTTCTCATTGCCACTCACGTGCAAGATTGAAGTTGAGTGTTGTGATATGTACCCCAGCTGTGGCAGCTGTCTCTCCGACGCTTTTTCTGGTTTCTGATTGAAGGCGTATATCAGCAGCCTGTGATCAGTTTTGATCACGAAGATCTTGGCCTCTAACATGTGCTTGTAGTACTTTATAGCCTCGTAAATCGCCAACAGCTCTCTATCGTATGTGCTGTATTTTCTTTCAGTTGCGCTGAGTTTTTTTGGAGAAGAATCCGAGAGGCTGCCAATTCCAAGTGGTTTTTTTTTCAAGCACAGCTCCGATGGCTATATCGGAAGCGTCGCACGTGAGACTTAGTTCTGCATTAAGACTGGGGTGAGCAAGGGTTGCGGCGTTAGCTATAATATTTTTGCAAGTCCAAGTCCATGCGCTTTTAAGATTTGTAAAATATTATCCACGTGTTGTCTGTGCTTAGATATTATGAGAATGTCGTCAATGTAGCAAAACGCGTATTCAACGCCTTGAAAGATCTGATCTATAAAACGCTGGAACGTTTGTGTCGCATTTTTAAGTCCAAATGGCATTTTCACGAATTCAATTAGCTCAAATGGTGTGCATACTGCTGTGTCTTCGATGTCCTCTTGGGCCATCGGTATCTGAAAGTATGCTCGCTCTAGATCTAGTGTAGTGAATATGGTTTTGCCATATAGTCGGTCGGCAAAATCGTGAATGTGAGGAATCGGGTAACGATCTGGAATGGTAATGGCATTGAGCTTGCGATAGTCACATTCCCGCCATCCACCACTACTTTTTGCTACCATGTGCAACGGGCTGGCCCATGGACTGTTGGAGTATCTGCAGATTTTTTCGTCGAACAGTTCATGTTATGTATTGGTGTTCCGGTCTTTGCCTTGCTGCGTTTTATTGTTATTTGGCGAAGCCGAATCCTGCGAGACTACAGATATGCTCGTGCCGTTGGTAAGAAGTGGTTGCTTATAACTGCTTCGAAACCACTCGACGGTGTTAATACCCGTATGACATTAGACTTTGAAGCTGGACTAGCTGCAAAAAAAGAAATAGTCTAATGCAAAAAGCATGAAGTGAGAGCGAGAGAGATTTATGTGTCCAGTAGTTTTTCCAGTTGAATTGGCAAAATATCCCAGTCATATCGCCAAACCGTAGGAGCCGTCTCATTTGCGAATCCTCTGACTCGCCAAACGTTTCGAGTAGCCGACGCTTCATTGCCTCTTACTTGTTGTCAGAAGGTGGCCGAGTAATGAGATCTTGTATTGCACGGGGTGTGGTGGTCTTGCTTCCCCTCACATGAGATGCCTTTGTTCATTATACGTTTCAAATTTATTGCGTGTTAGGGACAAACTCTTACGGCATGGGATTAGCTGATGTCAAACAGAACATGCAATTTAATTACCCGCTAAAAGTAATATCACAACTATCCATCGACCCATAAACATACATATAAACGAACGAGGGGAAACGTTGTGAGCCGCGACTACGGCCGCGGCCCTACTTTATACCCGGTACTCAGTCAGTCTATATGTATGTGAGCTTGTTGTAATTTATTAATTTTATTTAATTTTTGCCAAAAAAGAAAAAAGTAATTAAGTCGAACCTTTTCGGAGATTTTTATCTATAAGATGTTTCTATATTTGTTTACCTACTTTTTTACATCTGTCTTTTCTAAATGTCTAAATCTACTTCCTACATATACATACACGACTGTGTGCGAGAGAGAGAGGCAATGAGTCTGCGCTCGGAAGGCCACTGAAATTGTATTTGTTCCTTCTGGCTATACTAATGATCCGATCTGATCCAGATTCAACATTCTGATAGATATGATCATTTTCTATGATTCTTTGTATTTGGTTTTTTCCGTATCTTAAAAATTGTGAATTTTCGTGTTTTGTGGAGGCAACATTTTGAAACAAACTCGTCTCGGTTTGATATTACAGGAGCATGGATAGAAAGTTTGGTTTATCAAGGGGGCAGGTCGAAATTTTTATAGTCTCTGAGCTATAGGCGCTAATGAAGACGGACAGACGGACGGACAGACAGACATAGCTATATCGATTCGGCTATTGATGCTGATCAAAAATATATATAGTTTATGGGGTCGGAAACGCTTCCTTCTGGGTGTTAAACACATCAATTTTTTCATCAAAATCTAATGTACCCCTTTACTCTTCGAGTACCGGACATAACAAAACATTTTGTGTGTGTCTAAAAAAAAAAGAAAGGCACAACAAAATCAAAAAAGCAAGCACAACAACAACAAACAGCCAATATTTGTGCAAAATCTGTGACAGCGAGATAGGATCGGACATCAGTAGTCCCAATACAGCGGCGCCGTAAATACGAAAATATAATCGGTAGAAGACCCTATCAGCGCCATCAGAAGATATCAGCGGCAAACAACAGCAGCAGCGGCATCAAAAACGACGGCAGCGACCAACAGCAGCAACAGAGACAGCAGCGGCAGCAGTAACAGCACCAGCAGAAGAAGAAGTCCTCAGTTAGGTCAGAAATTTTTATACCCGGTACTCGAAGAGAAAAGGGGTATATTAGATTTGTGCAAAAAATTAATGTGTGTAACACCCAGAAGGAAGCGTTTCCGACCCCATAAAGTATATATATTTTTGATCAGCATCAATAGCCGAATCGATATAGCTATGTCTGTCTGTCCGTCCGTCTGTCCGTCTTCATTAGCGCCTATAGCTCAAAGACCATAAAATCTAGAGGAACACAATTTTGTATCCAGACTCCTGTCCTATCGCACTGTTACAAGCGTATTTCAAAATTTCGACCCGCCTCTTCCGCCCACTCCAAGGACGAAAATCTGTGGCATGCACAATTTTAAAGATACGAGAAAACTAAAGACGCAGAATCGTAGAGAATGAGCATATCTATCAGATTGTTGAATCTGGATCAGATCAGATGATAAATATAGCTACAATGAAGAAAACCATTTCGAAATGCATCGTTCCCTCTCGCTCTCTCTCACACACAGGGATAGGCGCTATGCCTGATCGAATTTTTTGACGCCTAGTTCTCAGAGACTATAAGAGCTAGAACCACCAAAGTTTCTATCCAAGCTCCTGTGATATCAAACCCAGACGAGTTTGTTTTAAAATTTGGCCACGCCCCCTTCCGCCCCCACAAAAGATTAAAATCTACAATTTTTAAGATACGGGAAAACCAAAAACGCAGAATCATAGAAAATGACTATTTCTATCAGAGTATTGAATTTGGATCAGATCGGATCATAAATATAGTCAGAAGGAACAAATGAAATTTCAGTGGCCTCCCAAGCGCAGACTGATTCCCTCTCTCTCTCGCACACAGTCGTGTATGTATATGTAGGAAGTAGATAAAAACATGTAGAAATGGCACATGTAAAAAATTTATGTAAACAAATATGGAAACATCTAATAGATCAAAATCTCCAAAAAGGTTCGACTTAAATTTTTTTTTTTTTTGGCTAAAATTAAATTTTTCCCTTTTGCGAACATGTAATAAATTACAACAAGCTCACATACATATATACTGACTGAGTACCGGGTATAAAGTAGCGCCGCGGCGTAGACGCGGCTCACAACGTTCCCCCTCGTTTTTATATATAGATATTACTTCTAATTTACTTAATAAGATGTTGTCGGATAAAATCATTAAGCTACTAGAGGCACAGGCAGTAGTAGCAAATGAAGTTAAAGGGATCGAAGCTGGTATATTGACCAGTGACGTAATCTGTGGGCTAGGAGAGCTTAAAAAAAAGGCTGCAGCAAATAACACTGCATTATTGCTATGTGGAGTAGTGGATCATGACTACTACAAGAGAAGTCAATTTGTTAAAATTATGAAAAATATAGAGGACATAGAAAATAGCTATGATGAAACTACTACTGAAACTTCCATGAAAGGGAAAGTAGAAAAAGCAAAGTTAGAACCAGTGGTGACTGGAACTTTGAAAGAAGATATGGAGCAAAAAATTGACCAGAGTCTTGAGAAAATATCGGACGGTATCGATACATTTGTGGAAAATCTAAAAACGTATTTAAAAGAAAGTATAGAGAGGTTAGATCAGGCTAAGACAAGGGAGTGTAACCTGAGAAAAGCCAAAATTGAATTCTTTAGTAAAAGACTAAACAAAAAAGTTGAGGAATTCTATAATGTTTATGAAACAAATGACAGCTTCGACGAACAGATCGCCGAGCTAGACTTTGATATTCAAAACACGTTAAGAAACTTAGAAATAGGATGCAGGAAGTTATGGAGGAAAAAGCTAGCGTTAGTAAAGCGTCAGTAGCAAAGAAGGAGGATGAAGATTTTCCGGTTCTAACAAAGGCAGAAGTACCCACATTTTCGGGAGAAGAAAATGAATGGGATGGGTTTTCACAATTATTTTGTGAAATAATTCATAATAGAGATGGGCTGAGTACATCTCTAAAATTCAATTATTTAAAAATGGCAATAAAGGGTGAAGCAAGGAGTATGGTTGCTCACTTATTAACGGGGCCATTGGAAAATTATAATGCCGATTGGGAATTGTTGACCAAGCGGTATGAAAATAAAAGAAAAATATTTTCAGATCAGCTGAATCGGTTGCTAGATTTGCCAATGCTAGACAACGATTCAGCAAAATATATTAAATTGTTTTCTGACTCGATAAATGAGTCAATACATTTAATATAGTTAAAATCACAATTAACAGAAGAAGTTGATGTGATTTTTGCCCACATAATTTTGAGAAAATTTAATAAAGATGCCCTTCAATTATATGAAAGTCATATAAAAAGGACCAAAGAGATTTAAACATTGCCCGATGTAATGGAATTTCTGGAACAACGGTATACTTCTCTGTACTCATCGCAGGATGCAGAGAAAAAACCGCTGAAAAAAGTGGTGCAATATAGTAGCATTAAAGAAAGTTGTCCGCTGTGTAAAATGGCAGGCCATACAATAATGCAATGCTATAGGCTTAAGAGAATGAGTCCGATAGAGAGAGGCCAGGTTATTCAAAAGCAACGCCTGTGCAAAAGATGCTGTAGGCACGACATGTATAAGAAATGCTCCTCGGAAATGTTTTGTGGGAGCCACAGCGCTTATAAAAGTAAGAGCGGTGAATGGTGGCTATGAAAACCTTATAGCTCTAATTGATTGTGGGTCACAATGCACCTCATTTCAGAGGAAGCAGCACAAATATTAAAAGTGGCGCGCAAAAGGGAAAACACCGAGGTGAGTGGAGTATCATCGAAACACTCTTCCACTTCAAAATATAAGGTAACTTTAACAGCAAAAACTCGGGATGCCGATAAAAAACCTCTTAATATTGAAGCAATCATTCTCCCAAAACTTATGAAGGCTCTACCTGCAAAGTCGTTCAAGATTGATAAATCGAAATGGAAAGATTATGTGTTGGCTGACCCTAACTTTAATAAACCAAGTAGGGTGGATATAATAATTGGGGTAGATTTGTATACCCATATTGTAAAAGACAGAGTAGTGAAAATAGATGGGCTACTTGGTCAAAATACAGAATTCGGATGGATTATATCCGGTTGCAAATTGATTGTAACGACAACAATTGAAGTCGGGGACTTAGAGCGTTTAGGGGAAATGGAAAACGAAAGTACTGACATGGAAGAAGATGTTTGTGAGAAGCATTTCTTGGAAACTAAAAAAAGAGATGAAAATGGAAGGTATGTGGTGAAAATACCATTCAAAAAAGATAAGGATCTAGGAGATTCAAAGGCACAAGCTATAGCGCGATTTTACAATTTAGAAAAGAAACTCTGCAAAAATAAAAAATTAAAAGAAAATTACATAAAGTTCATGCATGAATATGAAAATTTAGGACATATGGTAGAGTCCAAGAAAGAGGGAAAATATTGTTTACCCCATCAGGGAGTCATAAGATTCCAGTCTAACGGGTCACAATGTCTGACGAAAAAACTCAGGGTGGTTTTTGATGCGTCAGCAAAAAGCTTAAATGATATCATGTGGGTAGGACCAAGAGTCCAAAAAGATATCTTCGATATTATGGTTAAATGGCGAAAGTGGCTGTTGGAAGCTGCCGAGCTTTTTCGGCCGCTCTGACTCCACATTTACGAAATTAAAATTGTATTTAAAGGGTTTTGTTTATTATATATTTTATGGGCGTGCCCGTGAGTTCGAGGTGGGTTTGACGGTATGATTTATAAACGAAACTATAACGGCCCTATGGCCGTTATGACGAGGTGTGTGATACGCGATGCTGCGTTCGACGACGACTTTAACAGAGTGGGGGTGAGTTACGCGACGGACTGCCATATAAGCAGTACGAGCGATATATATGAATGTGTGTGTGCGTGTGCACCGAGAGCGTGAAAGTATATGAGCGTGGATAAAGAGATAAACAATTGATTCTCTTAAGAGCTACTGAAGGCTGCTGCTCCGAACATACTCCCCCCCCGTTGAAAGACCAGGGCTTTTAACAGGATCCTTAAACGGGAAGGACGCAGCTTGTAGACAGCTCGACGATTGGTTTCCGATTGTGTTCGCAGGTTCTCGTCTTTGATGCAGACGACGTCGTTGATCTGGATCGAGGGTTGTGATGTGCGCTATTTGGCACTCCTCACTCCAACGCTTCCAAAAGATCTGCTGGGCACAGGTGATTCGTTGCCAGCGATCAAGATGATTGAAGTTTAGACCCGTAACGTCTGACTCGGGAAACTCCATCAGCGGAAGACCAATTAGAAAATGTCCTGGTGTAAGGACGCCAGGGTTTTCTGAAATTGAGATAAGAGGACGAGATTGATTATAGCCTGGCATTTGCAGACCAAGGTCTGCAGCTCGCAGAAGGCAAAGAGCGACGATCCCACGGAGCGATACGAATGTTGCTTGGCCATCTTCAGTGCTGCCTCCCACAAGCCCCCGAAATGAGGCGAGCGGGGTTGTAAAAACTCCAATCGAAGCCGTTGTTGATGCAGATGAAGACGCTGATGTAGCATTTGATAGGCGCTCGATTGCGACCTGAAGAGAAAAGGGGTATATTAGATTTGTGCAAAAAATTAATGTGTGTAACACCCAGAAGGAAGCGTTTCCGACCCCATAAAGTATATATATTTTTGATCAGCATCAATAGCCGAATCGATATAGCTATGTCTGTCTGTCCGTCCGTCTGTCCGTCTTCATTAGCGCCTATAGCTCAAAGACCATAAAATCTAGAGAAACACAATTTTGTATCCAGACTCCTGTCCTATCGCACTGTTACAAGCGTATTTCAAAATTTCGACCCGCCCCCTTCCGCCCACTCCAAGGACGAAAATCTGTGGCATGCACAATTTTAAAGATACGAGAAAACTAAAGACGCAGAATCGTAGAGAATGAGCATATCTATCAGATTGTTGAATCTGGATCAGATCAGATGATAAATATAGCTACAATGAAGAAAACCATTTCGAAATGCATCGTTCCCTCTCGCTCTCCCTCACACACAGGGATAGGCGCTATGCCTGATCGAATTTTTTGACGCCTAGTTCTCAGAGACTATAAGAGCTAGAACCACCAAAGTTTCTATCCAAGCTCCTGTGATATCAAACCCAGACGAGTTTGTTTTAAAATTTGGCCACGCCCCCTTCCGCCCCCACAAAAGATTAAAATCTACAATTTTTAAGATACGGGAAAACCAAAAACGCAGAATCATAGAAAATGACTATTTCTATCAGAGTATTGAATTTGGATCAGATCGGATCATAAATATAGTCAGAAGGAACAAATGAAATTTCAGTGGCCTCCCAAGCGCAGACTGATTCCCTCTCTCTCTCGCACACAGTCGTGTATGTATATGTAGGAAGTAGATAAAAACATGTAGAAATGGCACATGTAAAAAATTTATGTAAACAAATATGGAAACATCTAATAGATCAAAATCTCCAAAAAGGTTCGACTTAATTTTTTTTTTTTTTGGCTAAAATTAAATTTTTCCCTTTTGCGAACATGTAATAAATTACAACAAGCTCACATACATATATACTGACTGAGTACCGGGTATAAAGTAGCGCCGCGGCGTAGACGCGGCTCACAACGTTCCCCCTCGTTTTTATATATAGATATTACTTCTAATTTACTTAATAAGATGTTGTCGGATAAAATCATTAAGCTACTAGAGGCACAGGCAGTAGTAGCAAATGAAGTTAAAGGGATCGAAGCTGGTATATTGACCAGTGACGTAATCTGTGGGCTAGGAGAGCTTAAAAAAAAGGCTGCAGCAAATAACACTGCATTATTGCTATGTGGAGTAGTGGATCATGACTACTACAAGAGAAGTCAATTTGTTAAAATTATGAAAAATATAGAGGACATAGAAAATAGCTATGATGAAACTACTACTGAAACTTCCATGAAAGGGAAAGTAGAAAAAGCAAAGTTAGAACCAGTGGTGACTGGAACTTTGAAAGAAGATATGGAGCAAAAAATTGACCAGAGTCTTGAGAAAATATCGGACGGTATCGATACATTTGTGGAAAATCTAAAAACGTATTTAAAAGAAAGTATAGAGAGGTTAGATCAGGCTAAGACAAGGGAGTGTAACCTGAGAAAAGCCAAAATTGAATTCTTTAGTAAAAGACTAAACAAAAAAGTTGAGGAATTCTATAATGTTTATGAAACAAATGACAGCTTCGACGAACAGATCGCCGAGCTAGACTTTGATATTCAAAACACGTTAAGAAACTTAGAAATAGGATGCAGGAAGTTATGGAGGAAAAAGCTAGCGTTAGTAAAGCGTCAGTAGCAAAGAAGGAGGATGAAGATTTTCCGGTTCTAACAAAGGCAGAAGTACCCACATTTTCGGGAGAAGAAAATGAATGGGATGGGTTTTCACAATTATTTTGTGAAATAATTCATAATAGAGATGGGCTGAGTACATCTCTAAAATTCAATTATTTAAAAATGGCAATAAAGGGTGAAGCAAGGAGTATGGTTGCTCACTTATTAACGGGGCCATTGGAAAATTATAATGCCGATTGGGAATTGTTGACCAAGCGGTATGAAAATAAAAGAAAAATATTTTCAGATCAGCTGAATCGGTTGCTAGATTTGCCAATGCTAGACAACGATTCAGCAAAATATATTAAATTGTTTTCTGACTCGATAAATGAGTCAATACATTTAATATAGTTAAAATCACAATTAACAGAAGAAGTTGATGTGATTTTTGCCCACATAATTTTGAGAAAATTTAATAAAGATGCCCTTCAATTATATGAAAGTCATATAAAAAGGACCAAAGAGATTTAAACATTGCCCGATGTAATGGAATTTCTGGAACAACGGTATACTTCTCTGTACTCATCGCAGGATGCAGAGAAAAAACCGCTGAAAAAAGTGGTGCAATATAGTAGCATTAAAGAAAGTTGTCCGCTGTGTAAAATGGCAGGCCATACAATAATGCAATGCTATAGGCTTAAGAGAATGAGTCCGATAGAGAGAGGCCAGGTTATTCAAAAGCAACGCCTGTGCAAAAGATGCTGTAGGCACGACATGTATAAGAAATGCTCCTCGGAAATGTTTTGTGGGAGCCACAGCGCTTATAAAAGTAAGAGCGGTGAATGGTGGCTATGAAAACCTTATAGCTCTAATTGATTGTGGGTCACAATGCACCTCATTTCAGAGGAAGCAGCACAAATATTAAAAGTGGCGCGCAAAAGGGAAAACACCGAGGTGAGTGGAGTATCATCGAAACACTCTTCCACTTCAAAATATAAGGTAACTTTAACAGCAAAAACTCGGGATGCCGATAAAAAACCTCTTAATATTGAAGCAATCATTCTCCCAAAACTTATGAAGGCTCTACCTGCAAAGTCGTTCAAGATTGATAAATCGAAATGGAAAGATTATGTGTTGGCTGACCCTAACTTTAATAAACCAAGTAGGGTGGATATAATAATTGGGGTAGATTTGTATACCCATATTGTAAAAGACAGAGTAGTGAAAATAGATGGGCTACTTGGTCAAAATACAGAATTCGGATGGATTATATCCGGTTGCAAATTGATTGTAACGACAACAATTGAAGTCGGGGACTTAGAGCGTTTAGGGGAAATGGAAAACGAAAGTACTGACATGGAAGAAGATGTTTGTGAGAAGCATTTCTTGGAAACTAAAAAAAGAGATGAAAATGGAAGGTATGTGGTGAAAATACCATTCAAAAAAGATAAGGATCTAGGAGATTCAAAGGCACAAGCTATAGCGCGATTTTACAATTTAGAAAAGAAACTCTGCAAAAATAAAAAATTAAAAGAAAATTACATAAAGTTCATGCATGAATATGAAAATTTAGGACATATGGTAGAGTCCAAGAAAGAGGGAAAATATTGTTTACCCCATCAGGGAGTCATAAGATTCCAGTCTAACGGGTCACAATGTCTGACGAAAAAACTCAGGGTGGTTTTTGATGCGTCAGCAAAAAGCTTAAATGATATCATGTGGGTAGGACCAAGAGTCCAAAAAGATATCTTCGATATTATGGTTAAATGGCGAAAGTGGCTGTTGGAAGCTGCCGAGCTTTTTCGGCCGCTCTGACTCCACATTTACGAAATTAAAATTGTATTTAAAGGGTTTTGTTTATTATATATTTTATGGGCGTGCCCGTGAGTTCGAGGTGGGTTTGACGGTATGATTTATAAACGAAACTATAACGGCCCTATGGCCGTTATGACGAGGTGTGTGATACGCGATGCTGCGTTCGACGACGACTTTAACAGAGTGGGGGTGAGTTACGCGACGGACTGCCATATAAGCAGTACGAGCGATATATATGAATGTGTGTGTGCGTGTGCACCGAGAGCGTGAAAGTATATGAGCGTGGATAAAGAGATAAACAATTGATTCTCTTAAGAGCTACTGAAGGCTGCTGCTCCGAACATACTCCCCCCCCCGTTGAAAGACCAGGGCTTTTAACAGGATCCTTAAACGGGAAGGACGCAGCTTGTAGACAGCTCGACGATTGGTTTCCGATTGTGTTCGCAGGTTCTCGTCTTTGATGCAGACGACGTCGTTGATCTGGATCGAGGGTTGTGATGTGCGCTATTTGGCACTCCTCACTCCAACGCTTCCAAAAGATCTGCTGGGCACAGGTGATTCGTTGCCAGCGATCAAGATGATTGAAGTTTAGACCCGTAACGTCTGACTCGGGAAACTCCATCAGCGGAAGACCAATTAGAAAATGTCCTGGTGTAAGGACGCCAGGGTTTTCTGAAATTGAGATAAGAGGACGAGATTGATTATAGCCTGGCATTTGCAGACCAAGGTCTGCAGCTCGCAGAAGGCAAAGAGCGACGATCCCACGGAGCGATACGAATGTTGCTTGGCCATCTTCAGTGCTGCCTCCCACAAGCCCCCGAAATGAGGCGAGCGGGGTTGTAAAAACTCCAATCGAAGCCGTTGTTGATGCAGATGAAGACGCTGATGTAGCATTTGATAGGCGCTCGATTGCGCCCATCTGGCAAGTAGTAGAAGGGACGGCAGTAGTCGATTCCAGTGATGCTGAATGCTGGCGAATCCTGTATTCGATCCTTCGGTAGGTCAGCCATGAGGTGCTCTACAAGACGAGGTATGGATCGGCAGCACATGACGCATTTCCGCAATGCGCGTGCCACAGTTTTCAGGCCGCCGATGGGTCGGAACTGTAAGCAACTCGCTCCAACTGGCGACTGCGAACCAGCATGGTGATGTTTCCGAGGAAAGTGTGTGATGATAGGGAACGTCAGTGGATGATCCCTACGCAAAATCATTGGGTGGCGTGTATCGAAGCCGAGAGTTGAATGGCGCAGGCGGCCACCAACACGAATTAATCCAAGGTCATTTATGCAGGGTACGAGCGATGTGATACTGCTGGGTGTCTCCACGCAGCTTCCTTTGCGCCGAGCAAGGTACTCAGGATACAGGTGGGCCTGTTGAACAATGTGTCTTAACAGATGTGATTCTTTGCGAAGGGCCTTGGATGAGATATCAGGTAACTTCATCCTACTGATGAACTTCTGAACGTAGCCAACGAGGCGCATCATGACTCCGAATGAGTTTATGTGCGTAAACGAAAGCGAGATGTTGTCCACGTAGAAGTCCTGTAGAATGGTTTCCAACCGCTATGGATCTAGGGAAGACATATGGCTAGCTGATGTTTAGCGCGAATAGCTAAAACGATGCAGGCTGAATACGATGGGTGATTCTGTTTGATTTGACCACTTCCCAAACTTGACGAACCAAGTCATCGAGCCGAGTGCTGTGATTGGTGCGAAGCTTGGGTTTCGATAAACGACGAGAGAGTGGGGGCCGAGTGCCCGCCACTAGACAGAATCCATCCACGATTGTATTGAGATCAACGACGAGAGAGTGGAGGCCGAGTGCCTGCCACTAGACAGAGTCTATCCGAAGTGACCACTTCCCAAAATCGATGAACCAAATCATTGAGCCGAATGCTGTGATTGGTGTCATCCAAAGATTGGGATGCGATGATCGACGACAGAGTGGGGGCCGAATGCCCGCCACTAGACAGAATCCATCCGACGATTATGATGCGATCAACAACGAGAGAGTGGGGGCCGAGTGCCCGCCACTGGACGGAATCCATCCACGATTGTGTTGAGATCAACAACGAGAGAGTGGAGGCCGAGTGCCTGCCACTAGACAGAATCCATCCGAAGTGACCGCTCCCAAAATCGATGAACCAAGTCATCGAGCCGAGTGCTGTGATTGGTGTCATCCAAAGATTGGGATGCGATGATCGACGACAGAGTGGGGACCGAGTGCCCGCCACTATACAGAATCCATCCGAAGTGATGCGAGTGCCCACCACTGGACAGATCCATCTGATTTGAACATTTCCCAAAATCGATGAACAAAGTCATCGAGCCGAGTGCTGTGATTGGTTTCATCCAAAAATTGGGATGCGACGAGCGATGAGAAAGTGGGAGCCGAATACCCGCCACTACAGACTCATCTGATTTGTGTTTTTTGCAGCAGAGGTAATCCAGGCGCCAGCTGAATTTGTCCCACACACAGCAGCTCGAATAGAGGTCCAGCTCCGATGAGCAGATCAATCCGCTGCGGCTGGTGAAACGACTGGTCAGCAAGCCGGATATGCGATGGTATACGTCAATTAGCTGTTCTAATCGACGAGCGAGGTTGACGATCCGTAATCTTCTGGGCAACGAACGGCAGTGATGCTAGTGGTGAACTCTGAAATCCTCGATTTCAGAACGAGATCCACCGAGATACCTTCAGGTGAGAAGCTAGCATCTCCCATGCCAGAGACTGCGGTGAGCGATTTGGTTTTGCGACGTTGTAGCTGTTTAGCTAGACGAGTAGTGCGTGACATGGCACGAAAGTTCCCACGATGGTTTTGACGAGAACGACGACAATGGCTGATAATACAACATCAGGCGGACTTTTAGATAAGATAGGCTGTGGCAAGGAGAGCGACAATGAGGGTGACAATGGCGATCTGAATTGGTTGTAGTGGTGAGGCTTCACTTGGAGAAGCGGGTTGGACGGTTTCTGCTCGACGAACGAAATACAACAGGGGTGTGGTGTTTCTTAGCGCATGTAACGCGCGAAGATGTGAGGTAGCAGCGTCCAGAAACGCCCGCAACTTGCCAACCAATGAGTCGCCATGCGTCAATCCAAGTATCGCTCTGATGTGTATCTGTTGAATGAGACATTTATTAGCAATCGGTTTTTTGTAAATTTGCATAGTGTTGTTGTAGTTAGCCTCGGTCATCTCCAACGAACTGATGGTGTCCAACTAGAAGATTGATTCCAATTTGTCCACCAGCTCCAGAAGTAGTTTCAGGTTGTAGTATTCCAAACTGCGTAGCTTTTTGTTATCCAATTGGGCAATGAGCCCCTGAAGTCGGTCGAAGATGGTCTTTATCTTGAGGCTCAAGAATTCAATCCAGCTAGTAGCTGGATCAGCACTAGCCAACACTTCATTAATAGGAGCGCCACTCGAGGGTGTGTCATCCGAGGCGGAGCGGATATTTATATTGTCGACACTCATTTTTAGCTGCGTTTAGCTTTTAATGTTTTTTCCGCTAAACTTTTTCCAAGCCGGTTGCGCAGATCTAACGATGCGAACGTAATTGATCTGGAATGCGGCGAATTCAGGCAGAGAGATGCACCGAAATGTGAAATCGACGGCGACAAAATGTATGTGTGTGCATATGCACTGCACCGGCACAGAGATCATAAGCGACGACCGAGAATGCCGCGACTCAACGAAAGCGAATACGAGCAATATATATGTATATGTGTGTATGTGCCCTGCACCGGCACAGAGGGCACAAGCGACGAGCGATAATCAACAGTTATGCACAAGAGAACGACTTTGAGTTCAAAAGAGAGTTCTTGGTATGCAAGCGCTCACGAGCGCGGGCTGAAGCAAACGACGAAAGAGGAGACAACGAAATCTAACGGATTTCGCTTAGAACTCTATGCAGCCGGTCTCGACAGTGCGTTGCGCAGGCTGAAGCAGACGACGAAAGAGAACACGAAAACGAATAGCGGCCCGCTAGAAACTGTCACGGTCGGCCACAACGACTTTTCGTTCGCTACTTTTTTGCCGAATGTTGGGTTAAATCTTTGACACAGATTTAACTCAATGTTTTTGAACACTTTTTCCACTCAAAGGTCACGGGGATCACGTCGGGGTCACCAAAATGTTGGAAGCTGCCGAGCTTTTTCGGCCGCTCTGACTCCACATTTACGAAATTAAAATTGTATTTAAAGGGTTTTGTTTATTATATATTTTATGGGCGTGCCCGTGAGTTCGAGGTGGGTTTGACGGTATGATTTATAAACGAAACTATAACGGCCCAACGTCTATCTCTCTCGTAGTGTTCAGACGCGTTTTTTCATTGCGCTCCGCTCAATTTTCACTTATTTTGTATAAACAACCGGTGTTTGTCCAAAATAAATCTCTTGCGAACTAACAAATTAACTTGCTAACTTAAAGTCTATCCTGAATCGCGAGTGCATGCCTATTTACTGTGTAAATCATAATTTAATAATTCTTTTTTGCGTCGGTTAACATTGTGTTTTTGTTGTTGCTTTTCGTAAGTACGCTCTCACATTGAATTTAGCCCGCTCTCATCTTGTAGTCTGTGCTTTAGCATCACTCTCTCCCTATAACCCAAACATAAATAACTGTTCTTCTTCTCTCGCTCTCAATACTTTCCGTGTAGTAGCGCTCTCTCTCTCTCATTGCAGCTGCTGCAACCGCTCTCCTCTCTCCGCTCAGTTTTTACTAATTCCGCTTTAAGCGTTTGCCTGGCACACTGGTCTGATTTCTATTTGTTTTGAAATAAATTTTGTTTATTGTTTATTATGGAATCACCTATTATCTGTACAAAAAAAACCTGCAAACAGGTGGTCACCCCTGATCAGTCGAGTATCCCCTGCTACCTTTGCAGAAAAGCAATGCACGCAAAGTGCGCTGGGTACTCAGGCCTCGTGGGTGATGCAATTTCCAAGCATAATGGCTTGTTCTACTGTTGTGAGGCATGCCGGGGGGCTCACATAGAGATTGCCAGGTTTATGGGGCAGACGCGGAATGGCTTTAAGGAGCTGACTGTGGGCTTTAAAAAGCAGTACGATCGGCTCCTAGCCATGGAGTCTTTGTTTAGCAGTTTGCAACTGCTGAATGAGTCTCCTAGGCGGAAAAAGGTCACTCCGCGGGATCTGCAAGCCCCAACTGTCCCTCTGCCGCCCGTTGCCGAACAACCGACTCCGACCACTCCAATTGTGCAGCAGCCGATATCGTTTGCTATTCCAAGGGCAACGACAGCTGCTGGTGATGCAAATTCGGCAGCCGAATTTATCACTTCGGAGAACGTACAACCAGAAATTTCCGTAGCGTCCGTGTCCGTCGAGCCCGCCAGCATTACTAATATCCCGTCCACTTCGATCCCGCCAACAAACATACGACCCGGACCACCGGGTATTGCCATCACAGGTACAAGGTCTGTGGTGCCAAACCCAAGATTGGTGGTGATCACACCTACACCTAAACGACAAATATTTGTCTCACGGCTTGCCCCTTACACCACTATAGATGACGTTACTGCTTTTATTCAAAGCAATATACAAGCCGATGGTTTAAAGGTGGAGAAGTTTAACTTCTCTTATGCCAGGGATGTAGCTTCATTTAAAATAAGCGTCTCCCCAACTCATTTTGACACCATTTGCTCTGCCAAATTTTGGCCAGAGAACATGGTGGTGAAGGAGTTTAAGGCAAAGAAGAAGAGTAGGCCCCCAATAACTCTTAATACTAGTCAGGCCAGTGCTCCATCCTCATCTTCCCAGTCCACCCATCCAAAAAACTAACTTCCTTTCTCTTAATCACCTACCAGAATGTTAGAGGCTTGCGTAGTAAGCTCAGCACTCTGTTTCGGGATAGCGTCGCATTTGCATCCCATGTAATTGTGTTTACAGAGACCTGGTTAAAACCGGAAATTCTTAGTTCTGAAGTTTTGGCAGGTCGGTACACAATCTTTAGAAATGACCGTTCGTCTCGACGTGCAGGTGGGGTTCTGATTGCAGTGGACTCTAACTTCACGTCGGAACATTTTACAGTCCAGATTCAACAAGAACTGGAATTCCTGTGTATAAAACTGATTCTTCCCGCTTTTTCAGTCTTTATTACATGCTCGTATATTCCACCTTCTTCGGATATCGCAATTTATGAGCAGCACTTGTCCGCCTTAAGCGCTGTTTCTTCCTCGCTATCGGATAAAGATCATATGATAGTTCTTGGGGATTTCAATTTACCAGGAACTGTTTGGTCTTCGGTAAACGAGTCTAATAACCTAGTCCCCATGTCACGACATGACTTTATAGACGGCTTACTCGACTTATCCCTGTCTCAAGTCAACCATGTGAAAAATTCCCTGGGTCGATTGCTTGATCTGTGCTTTGTAACGGATCCGACCATTGCGTTGTTAACCCGAGTCCCTCCGCTCACTATACCTGAAGACGCCTACCATCCTACACTTGAAGTGTCGCTCGATATAGGACCAACCGCATTGGATCGGTCGGGTAGGCTACCTCAATGTGTCCGCTGCTTTCGTAAAGCCGAGTTTGCGAAGCTTAATAACCTCATTAGGGATTTTGATTGGTCCGCTTTGTATTTGTGCACTGATGTTACAATATGCACAAACATTTTCTATGATGCACTTGACTCACTTTTTGAGTCTTGTGTCCCACTTTCCTGTCCTATTAGATCTGGGAAGCCCCCTTGGTTTACCAAAGAGTTATCCAGTCTAAAAAACTTAAAATCAAGACTTTACAAAAAATTTCAAGAAGTTGGCTCTCCTGCTTCTCTCTCTCGCTATGTAATGGCTCGGTCAAACTTTTCAGTTCTTAATTCCCAGTGTTATAAGAACTACCTATCTAGATGCAGGATACGTTTTTCTCAGGACCCTAAGCAGTTTTACAGCTTCGTAAACAGTAAGCGTAAAACGTCCGCTCATCCATCCTCGCTATCATTTCTTAATACGTCGGCAAACACTGATCAGGCAATTGCCGATCTTTTTGCCCAATACTTCCAAACAACCTATTCTCAGGAATGCTACTCCGGGCAGCCGTACCCATACGGTTTACCCAGGTCGAACGGCATCTTCAGTCCCTTGCTAAATGAAAGCTCTCTGCTTCTTGACCTCCGGAAAGTTAAGCCGGTGTTTTCACCGGGTCCGGACGGAGTTCCCGGCTGCGTACTTAGATACTGCGCCGAGTCTCTGTGTGGACCGTTGCTTAAACTATTCAGCCTGTCCATTAACTCTTCATGCTTCCCCTCCATATGGAAGGAGTCGTTCATTATTCCTCTCCATAAGAAAGGTAGTAAGTCTGACGCGAAGAACTACAGAGGTATATCAAAGTTATCCGCAATTCCTAAAGTGTTTGAGAAAATTTTAACTCCGCACCTGCAGCATCTTTGCAGATCACTTATATCTCCAGCCCAGCATGGATTTATAAGGCGGAGATCAACAACCACGAATTTATTGGAGTTCACCTCCTTTATCATTAAAGGCTTCCAAGGTAATCTACAGACGGATGTCATTTACACAGATTTCAGTATAGCATTCGACTCTGTAAACCACACTCTCCTAGCACAAAAACTTGACCTTTTAGGGTTTCCACCCAATCTCTTGAGATGGATTTCTAGCTACCTTTGTTCCAGGTCCCAAAGAGTCCTCTTCAAAAACTCCCTATCTTCACCAGTTATGGTTACTTCGGGCGTACCACAGGGCAGCCATCTAGGCCCCCTACTCTTTACACTCTTTATAAATGACCTGCCTTCGGTATTAACATACTCTCGAGTACTTATGTATGCGGATGATGTTAAGCTGTGTGTCCAGTTCAAGGACAGCTTATCTCACTCCAGGTTGCAATCCGATCTTAATACCTTTCAGTCATGGTGTTGTGCAAATTTGTTATACCTTAATGCTTCGAAATGTAAAGTAATGACATTTCATCGCTCCAGCGCCTTTCTGGCTCCTTACACACTAGGCGGGGGTTCTCTCGAGAGAATTACCCTAGTTGATGATCTTGGTGTTCTTCTAGATCCCAAGTTAAAGTTTTCTGAACACATTTCTACCATGGTAAATAAGGCCATGGGCGTGCTTGGGTTTATAAAGAGGTGGTCAAAGGAATTTGACGACCCCTATATAACAAAGACTCTCTATATTTCGCTTGTTCGTCCGATTTTAGAATACGGTTCTTGTGTATGGTGCCCTCAGTACAAAGTACACCAGGACCGTATAGAATCAGTCCAGAAAAACTTTTTAATTTTCGCTCTACGCGGCCTCAACTGGGATGCAAGTGTGAGACTGCCGTCTTACTCTAGTAGATCGCTTTTAATAAACCTTCCATCTTTAGTTAACCGTAGAACAATGCTTGGTGTGATTTTTGTGCACAACTTGATCAAGGGTGACGTAGATAGCCCTGACTTGTTGAGCCGCATAAACTTCACGATTCCTATTAGAATTACTAGAAATTATATACCTTTGTTCCTTCCGATTTGTAGATCGAATTATTCCTTGCATGAACCTTTTAGAGTTTTATGCTCGGATTATAATTCCCTCTACCATATTATATCGGCAACTAATTCCCTTCCTCTTCTCAAATTACTAATACTCACATACCTTTCTCGTAGATAGTAATTGTAGTTGTGGTGTACGATAGTTTTAATGCATGATTAATCTCCTTTAGTAAGATTAGTTCTAATTTTCCTCGAATACTAGTCTAACATCTATCTTTCCTGCATGATCGCGATCGGTTCGGTTAACGAGTCGCGTGTTTTGCGACAGCGCCCCTCGGTCGGTTGGGTGGGAGGAGGGCTGCGTTTTGGCCTGGGATTCGCGCGTAACAGCATTCGGCTGGTGTCCCATGGGCCACTTGATGGTGCAGTCATTGCACGTCAACGTCCAAACATATCTATGGCCGTTATGACGAGGTGTGTGATACGCGATGCTGCGTTCGACGACGACTTTAACATTGGGGGTGAGTTACGCGACGGACTGCCATATAAGCAGTACGAGCGATATATATGAATGTGTGTGTGCGTGTGCACCGAGAGCGTGAAAGTATATGAGCGTGGATAAAGAGATAAGCAATTGATTCTCTTAAGAGCTACTGAAGGCTGCTGCTCCGAACAGTGGCCATTTGTAGTATCAGCGGGCATTGAAATAATGTACCGGCAAATTAATGTTGATGAAGAAGATCAGCATTATTTGCATATAATCTGGAGAGACGATCCAAACGAAAAATTAAAAGAATATAAACTAACAACCGTTACTTACGGTACAGCTTCAGCATCCTACTTAGCTACTAAGGTGCTTGTTGCAATAGCAGATAATTGCGGAAATAAAGCAATTAGAGAAATCATAAAAAATGATTTTTATATGGACGACCTGATGACAGGTGCTGATTCCATATTAGATGCCAAATGGCATGTAAAGGAAGTTACCCAGGAGTTTGATAAGGCTGGGTTTAACTTAAGGAAGTGGATAACAAATATCCCAGAAATTGTTCAGGACGTTAGAGATAACGCAGAAAATAAAGTATTAAACATTGTAGAGAATGAATCCGTCAAAACATTAGGACTTCAATGGGAGCAAGTTAACTTCCATTATGAACCTACTAAAAAAACTAACAAACGCATAGTTTTATCTACATTAGCAAAAATGTATGACCCTTTAGGCTGGTTGTCTCCAGTTACAATTGTTTGAAAATTGTTTATGCAAAAACTTTGGTTTTCAAATAAAAATTGGGATGAAGAACTATCAGATCAGGATACTCATGAATGGAATGCATTTAAAGACAATTTAACATCATTAGAGAGCATTCGGATACCAAGATGGCTTAATTCTCAGCATAGTAATCCGATGCAAATTCATGGTTTTGCCGATGCATCTGAGAAAGCTTATGCTGCCGTAGTGTATGCAAAGGTAGATGGTTCTTCAATTATAATAGCCAGCAAAAGCAAAGTTAAACCATTCCCAAATTAGAACTTTATGCAGCGCATCTTCTAGCAAAATTGATTGAACGGGTGAAAATAGCGGTTGGAAGTGAAGCAGAAAGTTATGCTTGGAGTGATTCTACGATTACTCTAGCCTGGATAAAGAATGGAGACAATAAAGACAAGTTTATTAAGCGTAGAACTGACGAAATTAGAAAAGTTAAAGAAATTAAATGGAGACATGTCAAATCTGAAGACAATCCAGCTGATGTAGCATTAAAGGGCATTAGTCCAGATAAGCTGAAAGACTTTGAAATTTGGTGGAAGGGTCCTCAGTGGCTAGCGAAATCCAAAGAAGATTGGCCAAAAGAGCAGATTGAAGAAAAAATAATTGTTAGCAAAACTTTTATAATCGATAAAGCTAACATAATTAATGAGTTATTACAGAAATACTCGTGTATGCATAAACTAGAAAGAGTCATTGCATATATATTAAGGTTTATTCAAATGAAAACCGAAAATAAAGAATTTCCATCATATTTGACAGTCAATGAGATTAAGATCGCCAAGATATTGATATTGAAAAAGCAACAAGCTACGCAATTCAGTTCTGAAATAGCTAGCCTAGTTAATAAAAAGGAAATGGAAACAAAAAGTAAAATATTGGGCTTAAATCCGTTTTTAGATGAAGATGGATTACTGCGAGTTGGAGGAAGATTACAAAACTCCAGCGCAGAATTTGAGGTTAAACATCCCTTGATTTTAAATAAGTGTCACTTAACGTCTTTAATTATCAATAATGCACATAAGGAAACATTGCTCGGTGGAATTAATCTGAT
Source organism: Drosophila helvetica (assembly GCA_963969585.1). NCBI lineage: Eukaryota > Metazoa > Arthropoda > Insecta > Diptera > Drosophilidae > Drosophila > Drosophila helvetica. The sequence continues at coordinate 24,225,446 of OZ018401.1, read as the reverse complement.
GCGAAATTATATCCAGCGAAAGTATTGGATATTTGGGCTAAGAAACAGTTTAAAGCAAAAGCTTAAGGAGTGTGTTACCTGTGCTAGGTATCGGCAGAATACGGCAGAACAAATTATGGGAAATCTGCCGAAATACAGAACAAAAATGTCACACCCTTTTACAAATACAGGGGTAGACTTCGCCGGACCTTACCATATCCGATGTTCTAAAAACCGTGGGCAGAAATCTTATAAGGATATATTGCCGTATTTGTGTGCATGGCGACAAAGGCTATTCATTTGGAAGTTGTCAGTGATCTAACTTCGGATGCCTTTCTAGCTGCACTTAGAAGATTTTTTTCAAGATGAGGAAAATGTGCAAAAATCTTTTCGGATAATGGAACCAATTTTGTGGAAGAATACCAAAAAGCCCTTAAGGACAATATAAAAGTGGTTCTAATATTAGAAAGAAAAAAAATCGAGTGGCACTTTATCCCCCCGGCAGGACCTCACTTTGGAGGTATTTGGGAAGCTGGGGTAAAATCAGTGAAATATCACTTAAAAAGAGTGATTGCGGACAATAATTTAACCTACGAGGAAATGGCAACCCTCTCATGACAAATTGAAGCTGTACTGAATTCACGCCCGTTGTATACCGCTTCAAATGATATTGACGATTTGGATGCATTAACACCAGGTCATTTTATTATTGGAAGGCCAAAATTCGGCCCCATTGAAACAGTGTCAGATGAAAGAATTGGAAATCTGGATAGGTGGAAATTAATTCAAAAAATGAAGGGAGACTTCTGGATTAAATGGAAAGAAGATTATTTACACACTCTTCAACAAAGAAATAAATGGAAAATAGGAATAAAGAATATTAAAAAAGGACAGATAGTTTTAATAAAATATGAAAACTGTCATCCAGCTAGATGGACGTTGGGGAAAATAGAAGAAATAAATAAAGGTAGGGACGATAGAGTCAGAGTAGTCACCATCAAACATCAGGATGGGTCGATTAAAAGACCGATTACTAAAGTTTGTCCATTAGCTGGAATTGGGGCTGAAGAAAAGGACTCAGAAACGCCTCCAAAAGATGCAAGAAGTACTCGCGGTAGACCTCGAATACCCAAACTAGGACTCATGGCAGTAATGTTATTGCTTATGTTATTTTGCCAAGTATCAAATGCAAGCATAGCTGCCAGAGGAAAAGAGAAGTGGTCAATTGAAAAAATGAACAGTTCCACTTCAATATATTTGGACCCGATTGGAGACGTAGAAATAGTCGCCTCATCTTGGGATCTAATAGTTTATTATAATATGGACCCGTATATGACCCGTATGATAAAAAAGGGAAAAGAATTAATTGAGAAATGAGAGCAATGCTACAATGTTTTAGATAACACTGACAGACACATTGCAGATCTAGAAGAAAAAAATTAACTTTTTATGACTCAAGATAAAAAAAGAAAGAAACGAGCACCCTTCGAGTTTATGGGCTCCTTTTATCATATATTGTTCGGAATAATGGACGCCGAAGATATGGAAACTTTGGAAGGAAATAAGAAAAATTTATTAAAGAACCGACATAATATAGACGATTTAATTAAAAGGCAAACGTCAGTAGTAGAGTCAACGGTAAACATTCTCAAAATAACTACCGAGGAAATAAACGTAAATTTTAGAAGTAAGAGCACTAGAATAGAAAACATAACGGAAGCGTTAAAGGAAAGTTACTATGTATACAAAGAATCTATAAACTTCTTTATGGTAACAAAGCAACTAAGTTCATTGATTGATGAATGCGAGAAAATCAAAGCAGGAGTAATAAGTCTACTGATAGATATTAATCATGGTAGACTTAATCCAAATATTTTAAAACCTATGCAGTTAAAGGCAGAGATATCAAAAATAAAGGATAGGTTATTAGAAACATTAGTTCTTCCAGGAAAAAGAACAGGTACGGAATTGAAGGAAATGTATAGCCTATTAACCGCGAAAGGGATTTTCGTGGATAAGAAATTAATTTTGGAATGTGAAGATTCCACTGTTTGGTAGACAACCATCCCATTTGTTTAGGATTATTCCAATGCCAGTTGAGCACGAAAGGGAATTGGTCAAGGCAGAGCTGAGCTCTAGGTACTTAGTATATAACTTCGAAATTGATTCCTATCATTCGATGACTGAAACTACTTTAAGTAAATGTCAAAAATGGCAAGCAAATAAAAGAGTATGTGAAGGTAATTGGCCTTGGAGCACCGCCATTGATTAGTCTTGTGAGATAACTCCATTCAAACAAAATAGTCATTCAAATTGTGTTTATAGAAAGATATCAGAGACAAGGACATTTTGGGTCGAATAAGAAAAGAAAGGTTCCAGGAAACACTTATGTGTTTCAATGTAGCAGTTCAAATCAAGATATCCCTCAACAAGGTATTTTAGCAATAATAAATGGTTGTACTGTGCGAACCGATGATTAAATATTAGTTTCTCATCACAGTCTTCATACAGAAACCTACGAGACAATTTCATCCTCTTATATGTAATATAAGTAAGATACCAAAAATTGTTTGGAATCCTTTGAATGTACCATATTTCAACCATACTGATGAAATTGACAAGCTCAGAAACGAATTAAAATTGTTAAAAGAGGGTCATCATGAACTAAAAGGACTCAAGTTCCATTATGTATCTGGACATGCAGCCTTGATTATCGGAATAATAATGTTAATATTAATAATCTATGCCATAAGAAGAATTAAGGTAGCACGAAGACTGCAAACAATAGCACTTCCCTATCCACTGTAATTTACTTTAAAATGATCATCGGTAATTTTAATTATAACTATAAAGAATATATATACAAATGTAAAATAAAAAACAAAACCATGCCACTTCCAGCCCCTTTTGCAGAATGTTCAAGCAGAAAATAATGATTGTATCACACTGAACTGATCTATATATAACTGAGGAACGTACATTAAATAAGTAATTTATGACTGCTAGGGTGTGTGTTCATAAAACATAAACAGGAACCGACACAGGCCAACCAATAAACAATACAGTCCACTTGAAGGAGGCCACTTGAGAAAAAAGGACACATAGAGTTCGACCATAAGATCATATACATGGGCACGTCGAACCCAAATCTATTAACACATGTTGTTTGCATGTATTAGGTGTCATTAGAAGGGATGAGCGTGGGAACAAGTGCCGCACATCCCTCCTTTTCTAAGCGTTGGTCTTAGTTTTAATTACCTTTTATTTTCCTATATATAGTGCATAAGTTTTGAAAATAAAACAGTTTGAATTTACAACTCAACTCGCAAGTGTTTCGACTTAACACGGGATGATCCCAAACATCGAGTCGAGGCTAGGGCGGAGCAGCGGGGAGGTGAATTACCACATCTCTATTCCTGATGTGGCACGGAGTCCGCCGCGGCTCTTTTTTATACCCGGTACTCAGTTAGTACATATATATATGTACAGTGGTGCTCATAGACTTAAGCCACAAGACTTCAACCAAGAATTTAAACGAAAATTAAGAAAAGTTTTTATTTCACAGCTCCAATTTTTGGTGTCACATTAGTTCTATATATCAGTGTTCTAATAGAAGAATAACCAAGTTATAAAAATATATATTCAACGAAAAACTTAAAAAATCTGAGACCATCTCCAAAATGTCCTGCTCACATACTTAAGCCACCTGGAAAAAAATGGTTTAAAAAGTTAAAATTTGCCCAATATTCCTTATACTTTTAACAAATTTACTTTAATATTGAGTGGGATGACCTTTCTGCTTAAGAACAGCGGAGCAACGCTTTGGCATTGAATCCACAAGGCGTGCGCACTGTTGAGGGGTGATTTTTTTCCACTCCTCTTGCAAAATTCGCCACAAATCGTTTTTATTTGCTGGTTTTTTTTGGCCAACGACTTGTTTAAGAATTCCCCACAAGTTCTCTATAGGGTTCAAGTCGGGGCTCTGCGGTGGCCATTGCAAAACATTAATTGCCTCTTGGTTAAGCCACGACTTGACTATCTTGCTGGTGTGTTTCGGGTCGTTGTCCTGTTGAAATATCCAGGCAAGTGGCAAATTATCGGCATATTCTCCAGATAAATTGTTAATAAGGATGTCCCTGTACATTTCGCCGTTCATAATGCCTTCTATCTTCACTAGGGGACCTACGCCCGATGCGGTGAAACAGCCCCAGACCATAATCGAAGCGCCACCATGTTTAACGGTCTTCTTCGTGTATTTGGGGTCCAATTGTTTGTTTGGAGGACGTCGTACATATGGTTTACCATCACTCCCAAAGACATTAAACTTGGATTCGTCGCTCCAAACAACCATGTTCCAAAAATTGGGACCTTTTTGAATATGCTCTGTGGCGAATTGAAGGCGCTTTTTAACATTTTTAATAGACAGCAATGGTTTTTTTTGGGCAATGCGTCCATATAACCCGAATTCATTTAGCCGTCTTCTTATGGTCTGAGCTGACACATTCACGCCATAATCTGCCACCATTTGACCTCTGATTTGCGTCGAAGTCAAGAACGGATCGGCTTTACTGATTTTGGCAATCCGTCTATCGTCGTTTAAAGTGGTTTTTCTGGGCTTTTCACGTGGAATATTTTCCCAGGTTCCATGTTTCTTATAAAATGCAATGGCATTTCTGACTTTGCCACGCGAAAAATGTAAAGTCTTACAAATTTGTAGAATACTTGTGTTTTTTTCGTAATATTCCCATATTAGCTTTCTTTCTGCCGGATTTGTATTTTTATTTTTAGCCATAGCGGTCAAATTGTTTTGGGAAACGTATTTAGTATTCAATATTTTAGTTTAGAAAATAACCAGCACAACTTTCCCGGAAAAAACACAATTTTGACGATTTTAGCTCAAGGTGGCTTAAGTATATGAGCAGAGCGCAATACTCCTTTTTGACATTTAGTCAATTTTTTGGGAACCCCCGAATTCCTACTTGTCATTTTTTACTGTGATCAACTGCTTAAATAACAGTGTTGCAAAATGTAAAAATTTCAGGCCGAAATAAATATGTTCAAAAAAGTTATTAAGAAAACAGTTTATGGTAGTGGCAGTGGCTTAAGTCTATGAGCACCACTGTATGTGAGCTGGTTATAATTTATTACATGTTCGCAAAAACGACAAATTTAATTTTTGCCATAAACGAAAAAAGTAATTAAGTCGAACCATTTCGGAGATTTTTATATATTAGATGTTTCAATATTTGTTTACATACGTTTTTTACATCTGTATTTTCTACATGTCTAAATCTACTTCCTACATATAAATACACAGCTGTGTGCGAGAGAGAGAGGGAATGAGTCTGCGCTTGGAAGGCCACTGAAATTTCATTGGTTCCTTTTGGCTATACTAATGATCCGATCTGATCCAGATTCAACATTCTGATAGATACGGTAATTTTTATACCCGGTACTCGAAGAGTAAAGGGGTATATTAGATTTGTGCAAAAAATGGATGTGTGTAACACCCAGAAGGAAGCGTTTCTGACCCCATAAAGTATATATATTCTTGATCAGCATCAATAGCCGAGTCGATATAGCTATGTCTGTCTGTCCGTCCGTCTGTCCGTCTTCATTAGCGCCTATAGCTCAAAGACCATAAAAGCTAGAGGAACACAATTTTGTATCCAGACTCCTGTCCTATCGCACTGTTACAAGTGTATTTCAAAATTTCGCCCCGCCCCTTTCCGCCCACTCCAAGGACGAAAATCTGTGGCATGCACAATTTTAAAGATACGAGAAAACTAAAAACTCAGAATCATATCTATCAGAGTGTTGAATCTGAATTAGATCGGATCATAAATATAGCCACAATGAAGAAAACCATTTCGAAATGCATCGTTCCCTCTCGCTCTCTCTCACACACAGGGGTAGGCGCTATGCCTGATCGAATTTTTTGAAAGGGCGGGGAGGGGGTGGGAATTTTGAAATACACTTGTAACAGTGTGATATGACAGGAGTCCGGATGCAAAATTGTGTTCCTCTAGCTTTTATAGTCTCTGAGATATAGGCGCTCATGAAGACGGACAGACGGACAAATTCCAAATTTTACTTTCTGCTACTGTAGCAGGTGCGTGTTCAATGTGATTGCATCTTGTTCAATCAATGGACATGTAACTTTAAACTATGATGCTTGGTGTCCTATTTCATTCCTACTGCCAGTAAAAAGGAGGCATCAGGTTTCTTACCGATTTTTCTCTTGCGATATTTGTTATTATTTAAGATAGGCATAAATTAGTTTGGCTATTTAAGGAAGTTTAATGCTGTTGGCGAATAATTAAATACATAAATATTGGTCATTAGGTAAAATGGGGTGCTCATGTACCATCTACCCATGTACCACCTACCCATGTATCACATCCCCCGCAATAAGCAAACAATCAATCTGTTCCTTCTGGAAACAGTGATACCAAAAACGAAAGAGAACGGAAGGGAAAGCGACTTGTTTTTATTAAAGGTGTGCAAATTGTATATCTATAATCGTTCTAACGACTATTTGGTGGGGAGGTGGTGCTAAGTAGTTCGGCCTAATTCACAAATCAACTTCTGAGAAAATCGATAAAGCTGACGGTTCAGTTATATGGCTTCCTTGGTCGATGCGCTGAAAAAGCGCTGACCAGAAGCTCAGTCGTTGGGCACTATGGAACGTTGGCGCAACAAAGTGGCGGTAGTGACAGGCGCCAGTGCTGGAATTGGTGCGGCCTGCGTGCGCGCTTTGGTCGGTGCCGGTCTGGTAGTTGTCGGACTGGCGCGTCGCCAGGATCGCATTGAGCAGCTGCGAGCACAATTACCCGAGGAGAAACAGGGGCGTCTGCATGGGCTGAGATGCGACGTTACGCACGAGGAGCAGGTTATGGCAGCCTTCGACTGGGCACAACGCCAGTTAGGTGGGGTAGACGTGCTGGTCAGCAATGCAGGCATCATTGCCACCGGAGAGCTAAGCGGTCAGTCCAACACTGCGGCCATGCGCGACACTATAGAAACTAACGTCATGGGCTGTATTTACTGCATCCGCGAGGCTTTCCAATCGATGCGACAGCGTGAGGCCGAGGGTCACGTGGTCATCGTGAACAGCGTGGCAGGACAGCATGTGCCCAACTTAGGTACTCAGCTCCCCTCACTCAATATCTATCCGGCCAGTAAGTTTGCGCTCCGCGCCATGAACGAAATATATCGTCAAGAGTTTCATCGCCACAAAACCCGTGTCAGGGTGTCGGTAAGATGATACTTCCCTTTACCTTCACTCTACCTACACTAAATCCTTGCAGACCATCAGTCCTGGCATTGTCGAAACGGACATCTTGCCCCAACAGATCCAGGCGTGCATTAAGCACCACATGCCTATGCTACAGTCAGAAGATATTGCCGATGCGGTGCTGTGGATCATCGGTACTCCCCACAACGTACAGGTGGGCACTTCTTACGACCCACGCTCTACCTACATATTGTATTTACTGACGTCCTTATTCGTGGCAGGTACACAACATCACCATCAAGGCGCAGGGTGAAAAGATCTAGTCTAATCTACAAGGTTGCACTCCAAACGAAGGCGAACGTTGTGAGCCTTTATACCCACTTTATACCCGGTACTCAGTTAGTAGATATGTGAGCCCACGATTTATGTAATTTGTTATATGTTCGGAAAAGATAAAAAAACTTGAATTATTGTCAAAAAAGACAAATTAAAAAAAAAAACGAGGGGGAACGTTGTGAGCCGCGTCTACCGCCGCGGTTCTACTTTATACTCGGTACTCAGTCAGTATATATGTATGTGAGCTTGTAATAAATTACATCATTACATGTTCGCAAAAGGGATAAATTTAGTTTTAGACAAAAAAGAAAAAAAAAATTAAGTCAACCTTTTCGGAGATTTGTATCTATTAGATGTTTCCATTTTTGTTTACATACGTTTTTTACATCTGTCTTTTCTACATGTCTAAATCTACTTCCTACATATACACACACGGCTGTGTGCGAGAGAGAGAGGAAATGAGTCTGCGCTTGGAAGGCCACTGAAATTTAATTTGCTCCTTCTGACTATATTTATGATCCGATCTGATCCAGATTCAATACTCTGATAGATATGGTCATTCTCTACGATTCTGCGTTTTTAGTTTTCTCGTATCTTTAAAATTGTGCATGCCACAGATTTTCGTCCTTGGTATGACAGGAGTCTGGATGCCAAATTGCGTTCCTCTAGCTTTTATAGTCTCTGAGCTATAGGCGCTAATGAAGACGGACGGACAGACGGAAAGACGGACGGACAGACAGACATAGCTATATCGACTCGGCTATTGATGCTGATATATACTTTATGGGGTCGTAAACGCTTCGTTCTGGGTGTTACACACAAATCTAATATACCCCTATACTCTTCGAGTACCGGTTATAATTGAGTCAAAACCTTTCGCAGATTTTTATATATTATAGTAGAGGAGGGTCGGATAGGTCAGTTTTTTCTCAGCGAGCTTGTGCGATGGTGTTTTTGCACTGATTTTGACAAATATACTCTGATAGCAAAGGTTATACATCTGGTAACATTTTGGCAGTAATCATTTTATGTCTGGATAAATATTTTTCAAGCTAAAGGCGAAGGTACTTTTATTTGATTTTTTTATAATCTTGGGGTACGATAGGTCACTTCATTTGAAGTTAAATAAAACCTGCATATAAAATTAGTGGTTTTATTTTAAGAGTATAAATACTGCAGATTATTTTAAAGGAATAGCACAAATAATAAGTGGTATCATACAGGTAAGAATATGACAAAGTGGCAAAAAACGTGAAAAATCATAGAACCGCGGACATTCATACTCGGAGCCCCTTTCAACAAAATCTCAGCAAACCATCTCAGCTATTAGGTCGATGGTAATAGGAACACCAGGATGGTTCAACATCCACGCCTTGCACGAATGGTCAAAATACGTTCTGAGTGGTCCAAATACTCCTCTATCATTCTTTATGTCCTCTTCACTTCGTTTAGCCGTTTTTCGCAGATAACTACGCACCATTTAAATTTACATTTTAGTAGTGACCTATAGTGCCCCCAACCAGCTGACCTATCCGGCCCCAAGCGTATGTTTCTTGTTGATGTCCAAATTTTTTTATAAACTAAAAATATCGATAAACCAACACAAAACTCCGGTTCAGCATTAATTTGTACGTAAGAAAAACCTCTCTTGAAAATGTGTATACCCGGTACTCGAAGAGTATAGGGGTATACTAGATTTATGATAAAAGCGGATGTGAGTTAACCCAGAAGGAAGCGTTTCCGACCCCGTGAAGTGGGAGAAACATTACAGTTATGGGCCCCATTTCGTTATTGCCTCATAACTTTTGACCAAGAGCATATTATACAAGCTTAAAAGCTATATATCTTAGGTAAACGTCAGTGAAACTAAATTGATTTCTTCGAATAGAAAAAAGTTATCAAGAATTCTGGTGAATGCAACAACGCCTGATGCAATAACACCTGCAGGCATTATTGTCCTTCTTAAAGTGCGATAACGCCTGATCGCGATGTGCAATAACCCTTTCAGGCGCTATCGCACTTTTCGGAGTGCAGATCATTTCGCACAGTGATTTCTTCTGAGTGCGATAACGACTGTTATTTTCAAAGCTCAAATACAACGAAGGAGGGACTGAAAAATAACCGTCAAATTCTGTGTATCAATGCTATACATGCTGATAATAATTAGTTCTTCTCTAACCGTTGACCGGTCACCACGTATAGTTTATTTAGATGTCGAGATACGAGTACACATTTGCTGCTGGATTAAAAAAACTCTACCAAAAGTGGTTGCGCGATTTTTTAGATAAATATTTTGTATGCGTCGTCAAAATTTAATGAATGCATCAAATTTACCAAAAACCGTCTGGCTTTGGCTGCTCTTAGTCCTCCAATCACTCTTTTAGCATGCGAGCAGCACCCACAAAGTTGGGGGCGTTGAAATAAGTATTTTGTATGCGTCATCAAATTCTAATGAGTTTTCTTTCTAAATAGTTAAATTAGTTCGGAAAAAAACGTATCACATACTTAAACTATTTACAACGTTAATTCATTAATTCTAAAGTAAATAAAATAAATTTTAAGCAATAAAATACATTTTTTTTTTAAAGAGTGCAATAGTGCCTGCAGGCGTTATCGCACCAGGCGTTGTTGCAAGCACCCCAAGAATTCAGTGAAGTGATATAAATTTGAAAGGAAACAAACACAGATAAAGAGAAAATGAACATGTGTTTATTTTCAAAGCCTTCACTGGCCTTAGAAAAGTAAAATTAATTTTTTATTCAATTAATTGATTGATTTGATTTTATATAATTATTATATTGTTTTGAATTTACCGCGCATTTCAAGTTATCATCTTCCATTATACAAACATACATTCATACATACTTATATTACCGTACTTATATTTACTCAAAGAGCTTACATACGAGCACACCTATACTAAGCTGTGCTTAAGATTACAGCCATAACCTTTAATAGAAATAAAGTCAGTCATAAAGTAGCTTTCGATAAACGTGTTTTACTCGGGACACCACAAATTGGCGACGAGAAGAAAATAAAATCAACTTTAAATTACAGAAAGTGGTGTGCACATTAAATTTTAATTTTCAAACCCAAGTTAATTTGACTCAAACTAAATCCTAAATACAAAGAAGAAAAAAAAACAAAAAGAATATCTAGAGGGGAAAATCAAGACGGAACAGTTAAGAATATGAAAAACTGAAAATTTACTATCTAATGAATACAACCTATTAGTTCTTGATGAAAAATCCCAACTTTTATGTACATGGTCAACACACATAGGCACATTAAAGATGAAACGTTTACCTTTTGGGGCTAAGCCTGCAGCTGCTATTTCCATTTTTTGCTGTATATCAAGACGATATTACAGTATCTGGCAAAGATATGTCGGAACACATTCATAACTTAAAGACAGTGCTTCACAAATTCAAAATAGCAGGTTTAAATTCAATCTAAGAAAGTGTGAATTTTTTAAGACTAGAATTTCCAATTTGGGATTTACTATTGATAAATTTGGACTTAGTAAAAACAAAGAAAGAACAAAATCAGTCTTGAAGGCACCAGATCCAAGTAATATATCTGAATTGAGGCCGTTCCAAGGTATGGTAAACTATTATTCAAAATTTATTGACAAGATTGCTGAGAAAATGGTACCTTTATATCATTTATAACAGAAAACGAGGGGGAACGTTGTAAGTAAGTCAGTATATATGTATGTGAGCTGGTTATAATTTATTACATGTTCGCAAAAACGACAAATTTAATTTTTGCCATAAACGAAAAAAGTAATTAAGTCGAACCATTTCGGAGATTTTTATATATTAGATGTTTCAATATTTGTTTACATACGTTTTTTACATCTGTATTTTCTACATGTCTAAATCTACTTCCTACATATAAATACACAGCTGTGTGCGAGAGAGAGAGGGAATGAGTCTGCGCTTGGAAGGCCACTGAAATTTCATTGGTTCCTTTTGGCTATACTAATGATCCGATCTGATCCAGATTCAACATTCTGATAGATACGGTAATTTTTATACCCGGTACTCGAAGAGTAAAGGGGTATATTAGATTTGTGCAAAAAATGGATGTGTGTAACACCCAGAAGGAAGCGTTTCTGACCCCATAAAGTATATATATTCTTGATCAGCATCAATAGCCGAGTCGATATAGCTATGTCTGTCTGTCCGTCCGTCTGTCCGTCTTCATTAGCGCCTATAGCTCAAAGACCATAAAAGCTAGAGGAACACAATTTTGTATCCAGACTCCTGTCCTATCGCACTGTTACAAGTGTATTTCAAAATTTCGCCCCGCCCCTTTCCGCCCACTCCAAGGACGAAAATCTGTGGCATGCACAATTTTAAAGATACGAGAAAACTAAAAACTCAGAATCATATCTATCAGAGTGTTGAATCTGAATTAGATCGGATCATAAATATAGCCACAATGAAGAAAACCATTTCGAAATGCATCGTTCCCTCTCGCTCTCTCTCACACACAGGGGTAGGCGCTATGCCTGATCGAATTTTTTGAAAGGGCGGGGAGGGGGTGGGAATTTTGAAATACACTTGTAACAGTGTGATATGACAGGAGTCCGGATGCAAAATTGTGTTCCTCTAGCTTTTATAGTCTCTGAGATATAGGCGCTCATGAAGACGGACAGACGGACAAATTCCAAATTTTACTTTCTGCTACTGTAGCAGGTGCGTGTTCAATGTGATTGCATCTTGTTCAATCAATGGACATGTAACTTTAAACTATGATGCTTGGTGTCCTATTTCATTCCTACTGCCAGTAAAAAGGAGGCATCAGGTTTCTTACCGATTTTTCTCTTGCGATATTTGTTATTATTTAAGATAGGCATAAATTAGTTTGGCTATTTAAGGAAGTTTAATGCTGTTGGCGAATAATTAAATACATAAATATTGGTCATTAGGTAAAATGGGGTGCTCATGTACCATCTACCCATGTACCACCTACCCATGTATCACATCCCCCGCAATAAGCAAACAATCAATCTGTTCCTTCTGGAAACAGTGATACCAAAAACGAAAGAGAACGGAAGGGAAAGCGACTTGTTTTTATTAAAGGTGTGCAAATTGTATATCTATAATCGTTCTAACGACTATTTGGTGGGGAGGTGGTGCTAAGTAGTTCGGCCTAATTCACAAATCAACTTCTGAGAAAATCGATAAAGCTGACGGTTCAGTTATATGGCTTCCTTGGTCGATGCGCTGAAAAAGCGCTGACCAGAAGCTCAGTCGTTGGGCACTATGGAACGTTGGCGCAACAAAGTGGCGGTAGTGACAGGCGCCAGTGCTGGAATTGGTGCGGCCTGCGTGCGCGCTTTGGTCGGTGCCGGTCTGGTAGTTGTCGGACTGGCGCGTCGCCAGGATCGCATTGAGCAGCTGCGAGCACAATTACCCGAGGAGAAACAGGGGCGTCTGCATGGGCTGAGATGCGACGTTACGCACGAGGAGCAGGTTATGGCAGCCTTCGACTGGGCACAACGCCAGTTAGGTGGGGTAGACGTGCTGGTCAGCAATGCAGGCATCATTGCCACCGGAGAGCTAAGCGGTCAGTCCAACACTGCGGCCATGCGCGACACTATAGAAACTAACGTCATGGGCTGTATTTACTGCATCCGCGAGGCTTTCCAATCGATGCGACAGCGTGAGGCCGAGGGTCACGTGGTCATCGTGAACAGCGTGGCAGGACAGCATGTGCCCAACTTAGGTACTCAGCTCCCCTCACTCAATATCTATCCGGCCAGTAAGTTTGCGCTCCGCGCCATGAACGAAATATATCGTCAAGAGTTTCATCGCCACAAAACCCGTGTCAGGGTGTCGGTAAGATGATACTTCCCTTTACCTTCACTCTACCTACACTAAATCCTTGCAGACCATCAGTCCTGGCATTGTCGAAACGGACATCTTGCCCCAACAGATCCAGGCGTGCATTAAGCACCACATGCCTATGCTACAGTCAGAAGATATTGCCGATGCGGTGCTGTGGATCATCGGTACTCCCCACAACGTACAGGTGGGCACTTCTTACGACCCACGCTCTACCTACATATTGTATTTACTGACGTCCTTATTCGTGGCAGGTACACAACATCACCATCAAGGCGCAGGGTGAAAAGATCTAGTCTAATCTACAAGGTTGCACTCCAAACGAAGGCGAACGTTGTGAGCCTTTATACCCACTTTATACCCGGTACTCAGTTAGTAGATATGTGAGCCCACGATTTATGTAATTTGTTATATGTTCGGAAAAGATAAAAAAACTTGAATTATTGTCAAAAAAGACAAATTAAAAAAAAAAACGAGGGGGAACGTTGTGAGCCGCGTCTACCGCCGCGGTTCTACTTTATACTCGGTACTCAGTCAGTATATATGTATGTGAGCTTGTAATAAATTACATCATTACATGTTCGCAAAAGGGATAAATTTAGTTTTAGACAAAAAAGAAAAAAAAAATTAAGTCAACCTTTTCGGAGATTTGTATCTATTAGATGTTTCCATTTTTGTTTACATACGTTTTTTACATCTGTCTTTTCTACATGTCTAAATCTACTTCCTACATATACACACACGGCTGTGTGCGAGAGAGAGAGGAAATGAGTCTGCGCTTGGAAGGCCACTGAAATTTAATTTGCTCCTTCTGACTATATTTATGATCCGATCTGATCCAGATTCAATACTCTGATAGATATGGTCATTCTCTACGATTCTGCGTTTTTAGTTTTCTCGTATCTTTAAAATTGTGCATGCCACAGATTTTCGTCCTTGGTATGACAGGAGTCTGGATGCCAAATTGCGTTCCTCTAGCTTTTATAGTCTCTGAGCTATAGGCGCTAATGAAGACGGACGGACAGACGGAAAGACGGACGGACAGACAGACATAGCTATATCGACTCGGCTATTGATGCTGATATATACTTTATGGGGTCGTAAACGCTTCGTTCTGGGTGTTACACACAAATCTAATATACCCCTATACTCTTCGAGTACCGGTTATAATTGAGTCAAAACCTTTCGCAGATTTTTATATATTATAGTAGAGGAGGGTCGGATAGGTCAGTTTTTTCTCAGCGAGCTTGTGCGATGGTGTTTTTGCACTGATTTTGACAAATATACTCTGATAGCAAAGGTTATACATCTGGTAACATTTTGGCAGTAATCATTTTATGTCTGGATAAATATTTTTCAAGCTAAAGGCGAAGGTACTTTTATTTGATTTTTTTATAATCTTGGGGTACGATAGGTCACTTCATTTGAAGTTAAATAAAACCTGCATATAAAATTAGTGGTTTTATTTTAAGAGTATAAATACTGCAGATTATTTTAAAGGAATAGCACAAATAATAAGTGGTATCATACAGGTAAGAATATGACAAAGTGGCAAAAAACGTGAAAAATCATAGAACCGCGGACATTCATACTCGGAGCCCCTTTCAACAAAATCTCAGCAAACCATCTCAGCTATTAGGTCGATGGTAATAGGAACACCAGGATGGTTCAACATCCACGCCTTGCACGAATGGTCAAAATACGTTCTGAGTGGTCCAAATACTCCTCTATCATTCTTTATGTCCTCTTCACTTCGTTTAGCCGTTTTTCGCAGATAACTACGCACCATTTAAATTTACATTTTAGTAGTGACCTATAGTGCCCCCAACCAGCTGACCTATCCGGCCCCAAGCGTATGTTTCTTGTTGATGTCCAAATTTTTTTATAAACTAAAAATATCGATAAACCAACACAAAACTCCGGTTCAGCATTAATTTGTACGTAAGAAAAACCTCTCTTGAAAATGTGTATACCCGGTACTCGAAGAGTATAGGGGTATACTAGATTTATGATAAAAGCGGATGTGAGTTAACCCAGAAGGAAGCGTTTCCGACCCCGTGAAGTGGGAGAAACATTACAGTTATGGGCCCCATTTCGTTATTGCCTCATAACTTTTGACCAAGAGCATATTATACAAGCTTAAAAGCTATATATCTTAGGTAAACGTCAGTGAAACTAAATTGATTTCTTCGAATAGAAAAAAGTTATCAAGAATTCTGGTGAATGCAACAACGCCTGATGCAATAACACCTGCAGGCATTATTGTCCTTCTTAAAGTGCGATAACGCCTGATCGCGATGTGCAATAACCCTTTCAGGCGCTATCGCACTTTTCGGAGTGCAGATCATTTCGCACAGTGATTTCTTCTGAGTGCGATAACGACTGTTATTTTCAAAGCTCAAATACAACGAAGGAGGGACTGAAAAATAACCGTCAAATTCTGTGTATCAATGCTATACATGCTGATAATAATTAGTTCTTCTCTAACCGTTGACCGGTCACCACGTATAGTTTATTTAGATGTCGAGATACGAGTACACATTTGCTGCTGGATTAAAAAAACTCTACCAAAAGTGGTTGCGCGATTTTTTAGATAAATATTTTGTATGCGTCGTCAAAATTTAATGAATGCATCAAATTTACCAAAAACCGTCTGGCTTTGGCTGCTCTTAGTCCTCCAATCACTCTTTTAGCATGCGAGCAGCACCCACAAAGTTGGGGGCGTTGAAATAAGTATTTTGTATGCGTCATCAAATTCTAATGAGTTTTCTTTCTAAATAGTTAAATTAGTTCGGAAAAAAACGTATCACATACTTAAACTATTTACAACGTTAATTCATTAATTCTAAAGTAAATAAAATAAATTTTAAGCAATAAAATACATTTTTTTTTTAAAGAGTGCAATAGTGCCTGCAGGCGTTATCGCACCAGGCGTTGTTGCAAGCACCCCAAGAATTCAGTGAAGTGATATAAATTTGAAAGGAAACAAACACAGATAAAGAGAAAATGAACATGTGTTTATTTTCAAAGCCTTCACTGGCCTTAGAAAAGTAAAATTAATTTTTTATTCAATTAATTGATTGATTTGATTTTATATAATTATTATATTGTTTTGAATTTACCGCGCATTTCAAGTTATCATCTTCCATTATACAAACATACATTCATACATACTTATATTACCGTACTTATATTTACTCAAAGAGCTTACATACGAGCACACCTATACTAAGCTGTGCTTAAGATTACAGCCATAACCTTTAATAGAAATAAAGTCAGTCATAAAGTAGCTTTCGATAAACGTGTTTTACTCGGGACACCACAAATTGGCGACGAGAAGAAAATAAAATCAACTTTAAATTACAGAAAGTGGTGTGCACATTAAATTTTAATTTTCAAACCCAAGTTAATTTGACTCAAACTAAATCCTAAATACAAAGAAGAAAAAAAAACAAAAAGAATATCTAGAGGGGAAAATCAAGACGGAACAGTTAAGAATATGAAAAACTGAAAATTTACTATCTAATGAATACAACCTATTAGTTCTTGATGAAAAATCCCAACTTTTATGTACATGGTCAACACACATAGGCACATTAAAGATGAAACGTTTACCTTTTGGGGCTAAGCCTGCAGCTGCTATTTCCATTTTTTGCTGTATATCAAGACGATATTACAGTATCTGGCAAAGATATGTCGGAACACATTCATAACTTAAAGACAGTGCTTCACAAATTCAAAATAGCAGGTTTAAATTCAATCTAAGAAAGTGTGAATTTTTTAAGACTAGAATTTCCAATTTGGGATTTACTATTGATAAATTTGGACTTAGTAAAAACAAAGAAAGAACAAAATCAGTCTTGAAGGCACCAGATCCAAGTAATATATCTGAATTGAGGCCGTTCCAAGGTATGGTAAACTATTATTCAAAATTTATTGACAAGATTGCTGAGAAAATGGTACCTTTATATCATTTATAACAGAAAACGAGGGGGAACGTTGTAAGTAAGTCAGTATATATGTATGTGAGCTTGTTGTAATTTATTACATGTTCGAAAAAGGGACAAATTTAATTTAAGCCAAAAAAGAAATAAGTAATTAAGTCGAACCTTTTCGGAGATTTTGATCTATTAGATGTACCCATATTTGTTTACATACATTTTTTACATTTGCCTTTTCTACATGCCTTTATCTACTTCCTACATATACATACACGCTGTGTGCGAGAGAGTGAGAGGGAATGAGTCTGCGCTTGGAAGGCCACTGAAATTGAATTTGTTCCTTCTGGCTATACTAATGATCCGATCTGATCCAGACTCAACACTCTGATAGATATGGGCATTTTCTATGATTCTGCGTTTTTGGTTTTCCCGTATCTTCAAAATTGTAGATTTTCATCTTTTTTGAGGGCGGAAGGGAGCGTGGCAAAATTTTGAAATACACTTGTACTGAAGTGATATCACAGGAGCATGGATAGAGAGTCTGGTTGCTCTAGCTCTTATAGTCTCTGAGATCTAGGCGCTCATATGGACGAATGGGCACAGCACCCAACCCGGTGTGTGAGAGAGAGCGAGAGGGAATGATGCATTTCGAAATGGTTTTCTTCATAGTGGCTATACTAATGATCCGATCTGATCCAGATTCAACACTCTGATAGATATGGGCATTTTCTATGATTCTGCGTTTTTGGTTTTCCCAATTGTAGATTTTCATCTTTTGTGGGGGCGGAAGGGGGCGTGGCAAAATTTTGAAATACACATGTACTGAAGTGATATCACAGGAGCATGGATAGATAGTTTGTTTGCTCTAGCTCTTATAGTCTCTGAGATTCTAGGGGCTCATCTGGACGAATGGGCACAGCACCCAACCCGGTATGTGAGAGAGAGCGAGAGGGAACGATGCATTTCGAAATGGTTTTCTTCATAGTGGCTATATTTATGATACAATCTGATACAGATTCAACACTCTGATAGATATGCTCATTCTCTATGATTCTGCGATTTTAGTTTTCTCGTATCCTTAAAATTGTTTATGGCACAGATTTTCGTCCTTTGAGTTAGCGGAAGGGGGCGGGGCGAAATTTTGAAATACATTTGTTATAGTGTGATAGGACAGGAGTCTGTATACAAAATTGTGTTCCTGTAGATTTTATAGTCTCTGAGCTATAGGCGCTAATGAAGACGGACGGACGGACAGACGGACGGACAGACAGACATAGCTATATCGAATCGGCTATTGATGCTGATCAAGAATATACATACTTTATGGAGTCGGAAACGCTTCCTTCTGGGTGTTACACACATCCATTTTTTCAACAAATCTAATATACCCCTTTACTCTTCGAGTACCGGGTATAAAAATATTAAATTAGAATGGTCTAGGAACTGTCAAGTGGCCTATGATACTATTAAGACGGATGTAACTTTGGATAAAGTGTTAGTACATTTTAATCCAAAACTACCAATTTTAACTACAACGTATGCTTCAAATAACTCTGTAGCTAATATTCTTTCACATGAATTCTCAAAGAATATGCTAAAACCGATTGCTTATATATCAAGAGCTTTGCAAACAAAGGTTTACTTGTAATGACAACAGCACGTATGCAGCTATTGACTTTTATTCTATCCGGATTTAATTACAGGATTAAATATGTGAAAGGGGATTCCAATTAAGCAGACAATTTATCGCGAATACCACAAATGGGAAAAAAAAAATTTGTAGAGAACATAGTTTTGTCAATTACATTAAAAAAAATATTATTTTTTGGCTTAACTTCAGGAATATAGCTCAAAAAACTAGGAGAGTTCCAATTCTTTCAAAAATTTGTGAATCTATAAAAAAAAGAACGATTAAAGAATGTAAAGGGGATGATTTTATATCTTATACCAACAAAGAAGCAGAGCTCACAGTAAACCATTATTGCTTATTATGGGGGTACAGAGTGGTTGTTCCACTAAAGTTAAGAAATAATATTTTACAATCGTTTCATGAATCTCACATGGGTATATTTAAAACCAAAGCCATGGCTAGATCATACGTTTGGTGGCCCAAACTTGATAAAGGCATATTAAACTTAATAAAATCTTGTCTTTCCTGCCAAAAACTTTTTGGTGGTCCAGAAAATAGTTCACTAATATGATGGAAACCCACAAACTCAGTTTGGAACAATTGTCAGCGACAACGGTAGACAATTTACTTCAGATGAATTTAAGAAATTTATTAAAATGAACAAAATTAAGCGTCTACTTACAGCTCCTGGTCATCCAGGGACCAACGGACGAGCAGAAAAGTACTTTTCAATTAAAATACAATTATGAGATTTTTGTTAACAATCTTTATTTTTCTGTGTTAGTATTTGTATGATACAGTAAAAAACAATTTTTATTTGGGTTTGAGCACAACTGGACATTGTATTTTGAACATTTTGACCTGAGAAAGCCTGTAGCGCACATTCTACATCTACCTTTTGATCCCCACTGAATCCAGTGACCAATTTGGTTGTATCTTATTGCCATTGCTGGAGGCATAATATAAGATCTCTTTGGAAATGAAGTTTTGATGATTCAATACCTTTTGAAGAATCTGGTGAACTTCGCTCTACAAGACCGATTGATGAGCTTGAAGAGTTAAAATTTAATGAAGCAAATGCAAGCCGACCTCTTTTTCGGGATTGAACTACATTAGCATTAAGTAGCTCTTTGGCAATATCTACTTGGCATATATTTTTTTCCTTCAAATGATAGCGTATGATCTCGGTGGTATTATAGCCAGCTATTCACCACTGTCAAATTTATTCACCAATAAACGATTCGCATGTACCATTTTTTTGTAAAACTCTAATAGCATATCTGGTAGATCAACCACATCTTAAATAGCTGGACGAGGTATTTTAACTATGCTTTTCTCTTTGCGGCACGAACGCATGCACTCAGAAACTGGTGTGTCGGCAACAAAATTTGAAATAATCTGAAAACATTTATTATCATACCAGTGACATGAGATCAATTTATAAATTGCTTCGACCTTTATGCTAAAAGATCCCCTGCCTTTGCCAGCTAACTATTTTTCATTAAGAAGATTGCAATTTTTTAGACGGTTATTGCGAATTGTGCCAACTGCTAAGATACCCTTTTCCCTTAATGCTTTCATTAGGCTTACTGAAGTAAACCAGTTATCAAAGAATAGTTTGAAGAATGTTTGAAGCCAAATGCAAAACAATATCTGAAAACAATCCAAGTCCATAAGACTTACAGGTTCCGGCTCCAACGTAAATCCAAAAACATATATGTATAATGCCAGACACCCCAGCTCTAAAAAACATCTTAAAGCCCCACTTGTGCGGCTTTTTAGGGAGACATTGCTTTAAAGTTTAAACTATGATGACATGAAATATAAATAAAATTAAAAACTCATATATTTAAAAATAAATTGAACTACTTTTACCTTTGAAGAAAATCGTCTGTTCATCACAGCTTTGATATTCCTCTTGTAACATTTCATTAAATTTCTTTTTCAATTTATTTAATAAGGGACGGATCTTATAAAGTTTGTCATAGTTATCTTCACCTTTTGCGGGTTGCTTAAAATGATCATTTATGTGAAAAAATAATTTTATTTGTATACCCGGTACTCGAAGAGTAAAGGGGTATATTAGATTTGTGCAAAAAATTAATGTGTGTAACACCCAGAAGGAAGCGTGTCCGACCCCATAAAGTATATATATTCTTGATCAGCATCAATAGCCGAGTCGATATAGCTATGTCTGTCTGTCTGTCCGTCCGTCCGTCCGTCTGTCCGTCTGTCCGTCTGTCCGTCTTCATTAGCGCCTTTAGCTCAGAGACTATAAAAGCTAGAGGAACGCAATTTTGCATCCAGACTCCTGTCATACCAAGGACGAAAATCTGTGGCATGCACAATTTTAAAGATACGAGAAAACTAAAAACGCAGAATCGTAGAGAATGACAATATCTATCAGATTGTTGAATCTGGATCAGATCGACTTATAAACATAGCCACAATGAAGAAAACCATTTCAAAATGCATCGTTCTCTCTCGCTCTCTCTCACACACAGGGTTGGGCTAAGTGTCTATGATTCTGCGTTTTTAGTTGTCTCGTATCTTTAAAATTGTGCATGCCACAGATTTTCGTCCTTGGAGTAGGCGGTAGGGGGCGGGGCGAAATTTTGAAATACGTTTGTAGCAGTGCGATAGGACAGGAGTCTGGATACAAAATTGTGTTTCTCTAGCTTTAATGGTCTTTGAGCTATAGGCGCTAATGAAGACGGACAGACGGACAGACGGACGGACAGACAGACATAGCTATATCGACTCGGCTATTGATGCTGATCAAGAATATATATACTTTATGGGGTCGGAAACGCTTCCTTCTGGGTGTTACACACATTAAGTTTTTGCACAAATCTAATATACCCCTTTACTCTTCGAGTACCGGGTATAAAAATTATCACTTGCGAACCTGTTATGACCAATGTTAACGTTAGGCAACATCTACTTTTGAAAAAATCCACACTCTTTATAAAACAATTTTCAAACACAACTTTATACTTTTATCATAGTCTTACCTATTTTTAAAAATTGTACGTAATTGTTTTTTTATATCTGTCACTAATTTTAGTTAATCACACTATTTTCACGGACTTTTTTTTTGGTAAAATTTTTCGGCAGCTGTGGTTATTTTGAAACATTAGCGATAACTCTTTGCTTATTTTTTTAGCTTAAATTTTGAGCCATACGCAGTTTGGCATGAGTCCGATGTCTTAGACTCTATCCCTTCGGTGGTCAATATTGGCTCACTTGACGTATCGGAGGCGGACATTTTGGAGGCAATTGTTGATTTCGACTACTCGATTAAGCCCGACAGTGATGGCATTTCTGCCCTGCTGCTTCGCAACTGTGGTGTTGCTTTTTGTGAACCCCTTAAAATTCTCTTCTGTAATTCTTTGTCAATTGGTCGGTTTATTGCAAAGTGGAAGGCTGCCAAGATTACTCCCGTTTTTAAGAAGGGTACTAGGAATTGTATCTCTAATTATAGACCAATTGCCAAACTCAGCAATGTCTCAAAACTTCTTGAGCGCATCATTGCCAAAAAGATCTCTTTCCTCATGAAGTCATACATTAGCCCAAATCAGCATGGTTTTATGCCAGGTAGATCAGCTGCCACTAATTTGGTAGCCTTTAGTAACTTTTGCACACATGCCTTTGAAGTGCACTCTCAAGTTGATGTGGTGTACACTGATTTTGCTAAGGCCTTTGATAAAGTCTCCCACTGCGCCCTAGTAGCCAAGCTGCATCGGTTGGGGATTCATTCGAGCCTGCTTAGTTGGTTCATTTCATACCTTGAGCAGTGAGAGTATGTTGTATTGGTCAATGGAAAGCAGTCGGACCCATATCTGGCTACCTCCGGCCTTCCACAGGGAAGTGCTCTTGGTCCGTTGCTATTCGCTATTTTCATTAATGACATACATATGTCTCAGCATTCAAGCTTCTGAGCATTTGCTTTATGCCGATGATTTGAAAATCTTCCGTTCTATCAAAACTTTAGGGGACAGTATCCTTCTACAGCGTGACCTGGATGGAGTCGTTCGTTGGTGCACACTTAATTCGCTCCCTTTCAATGTAAGCAAATGTTACTTTGTGTCCTTCAGTAAGTGTGTATTCAATGTTCAGGCTTCATACTCGATAGATGGCCTTTTGCTCTTGAAGCAGACGGAGACACTTGACCTGGGGGTCTTGTTCGATTAAAAATTTCTTTTTATCGATCATTTGAATTTCATTTTGCCAAAAGCCTATGCCATGTTCGGCTTTGTTACGCGTAATTCATCGCAGTTTAAGGACCCATATACGAGGCTAAGTCTTTATGCATTTCTTGTGCGCTCCCGTCTTGAGTATGCTTCAGTGGTTTGGAATCCCACGGGGGTCGTTCAGATTGCGCGTGTCGAGAGATTGCAAAGGAAGTTTTTGAAGTTTGCACTCCAGCCTTTGCAATTTTCCAGTCCGGTGCCGTCCTATGAGTGCAGATTGCGCCTCGTGCATCTCTCCTCCCTTGAGGATCGAAGAACCATTGCGGCTCAGCTATTTTTATACGATCTATTAGTGGGTAATGACGATTGCCCTTTCCTGCTTAGTAGGATTGGCTTCAACACGCCTGCCAGGAGCCTTAGGGACCATGCACTTTTCGCTGTTGATCTCCACCGGACCAACTACGGGAATAATGAGCCATTGTGTAGGGCTCTTCGTCAGTATAATGCGCTGCCAGCTGGGATGCGTTTTGACTTTTGCCACGGGAAAGCATCCGTCAGACGGTTACTGTCTGATTTTTTCTTGTTTAATAATTAATTTGTTGTTCTCTCTTTTCTTTATTTAGTGTTTATTGTTTAAGATAGTTATAAGTTAGTTTAGCCAGTTAAGGTTTAACCGTTGGCGAATAAATAAATAAATCAAATCAATAAATCAACTCAGCACTCTCTGCAGCTGCATTCGCAAAAAATACCAAATGAAAGAACAATAGTAAGGGAAGTCCCCCCTTAAAAAAAAAAGGGGGGGGGGGAACGTTGTGAGCCGCGTCTACGCCGCGGCTCTACTCAGTCAGTATATATGTATGTGAGCTTGTTGTAATTTATTACATGTTCGCAAAAGGGAAAAATTTAATTTTAGCCAAAAGCGAAAAGAAAAAATTTAAGTCGAACCTTTTCGGAGATTTTGATCTATTAGATGTTTCCATATTTGTTTACATACATTTTTTAGATCTGCCATTTCTACATGTCTTTATCTACTTCCTACATATACATACACGGCTCTGTGCGAGAGAGAGAGGGAATGAGTCTGCGCTTGGAAGGCCACTAAAATTTCATTTGTTTCTTCTGACTATATTTATGATCCGATTTGATCCAGATTCAATACTCTGATAGATATGGTCATTTTCTATGATTCTGCGTTTTTGGTTTTCCCGTATTTTCAAAATTGTAGATTTTCATCTTTTGTGGGGGCGGAAGGGGGCGTGGCCAAATTTTAAAACAAACTCGTCTCGGTTTGATATCACAGGAGCTTGAATAGAAAGTTTGGTTGATCTAGCTCTTATAGTCTCTGAGAACTAGGCGTCAAAAAATTCGATCAGGCATAGCGCCCACCCCTGTGTGTGAGAGAGAGCGAGAGGGAACGATGCATTTCGAAATGGTTTTCTTCATTGTAGCTATATTTATCATCTGATCTGATCCAGATTCAACACTCTGATAGATATGCTCTTTCTGTATGATTCTGCGTTTTTAGTTTTCTCGTATCTTTAAAATTGTGCATGCCACAGATTTTCGTCCTTGGAGTGGGCGGAAGGGGGCGGGGCGAAATTCTAATAGTCTCTGAGCTATAGGCGCTAATGAAGACGGACAGACGGACGGACAGACAGACATAGCTATATCGATTCGGCTATTGATGCTGATCAAGAATATATATACTTTATGGGGTCGGAAACGCTTCCTTTTGGGTGTTACACACATCCACTTTTTGCACAAATCTAATATACCCCTTTACTCTTCGAGTACCGGGTATAAAAAGTTCACAAAAATTTTGAATCGTAACCGAAATTTAATTGCAAAGTCAATGTTGCCTATAGGCAACAGTGGCTGGCGAAAATCCTCTAGCTGAACCAAAGACAATATAAATAGTAAGATGCCGAACGCCCATACAATTTCATATCGTGAGCAGCGCTTATTTCTGTGAATGCTCGAGTACGCGCTGACTCGCTCGCACGAAGAAGATAAGAGAGAAGAGAGAGAATGAGTTTGCATGTGTGAGTACACACAGAGCTGCAAGCACTTATGTGTACGAATTTGTGCCGAGCTGCCAAATTTTGACGAGACGTAAACAAGACAGAAATGTATTTTCTGGGAGTTGGGGTGGGGGGAAACAAATTCATTGGCGATTGAAATTTGGATAATACAATTGCATTTTGTCTTTGGCTGAACCCTCCACGAGGGTGCCGGCTGGA
The DNA here is from genome assembly GCA_963969585.1 of Drosophila helvetica. Classification (NCBI taxonomy): domain Eukaryota; kingdom Metazoa; phylum Arthropoda; class Insecta; order Diptera; family Drosophilidae; genus Drosophila; species Drosophila helvetica. Next base: position 24,200,035 of record OZ018401.1, on the reverse strand, counting down.
CAATGGGCACTGCATTATCCCGGACGAGGGTAATGCACTGCCGCTTGCTCCGTCCGAGGCAATGCAGTGTCTAGCTAAGGCAATGGCCAGGTGTCTCCCCGACCTTGAGTCAGGAGCGCAGGGTCAGGGCCATGGCTAGAGGTGCCTGGCGGATAGGCCTAAAACGCTAGGGGGTGGTCCGAAAAAAATTAACCACTATGGACCTTCGGGCCACATGGAAGGCGAAAGGGAGAAAGCACGAGCTGGGATGCCAGCCCAAACGTCGGTGGGAAGTGTGACTGCTACCACCGGCGGGCACGGGGAGGAGCAATCCTCTCTGCTTGTCGCCAGCGGTCACACCTCTGACGTGGCGGGAGCAGGCCAAGTTAGTTGCAAAGCTACTGCCAACACCACACTCCATCACTCCCAGCTGAGCCGCACGGATGCCGTTGTCGATACAGACACGGATCTGGAGAGCGTTCTGTCAATCAGCAAGGCGGACGAAGAAAGCCTTCTCCGCGCGCCGGAACCAAATACCAGCTCCTTGCGCAGGGAAGGGCCGAAGCATTCCAGGGAGGGGATGAAGGCCAAATCAAAGTACAAGGCGGCCCTCAAGATACTAAGCCGGGTTAATAGTAAAGCGGACATCTCCCAGGAGGAGAAAGCAAAGCTAGCCTGGGCCGAAGAGGGCAGATTGTACTACTCTCAAATGCCCCAAATGAGGGCGTCAACCGGCAAGTATGCCAACAAGGTGGAGGAGATGCTGGCCAACAAGAGGCAACGCTCGGTTAAGAGTGCCGCGAAAGCCACTCCAGAGAGCAAACGGCAACGCGGTCCCAAGGGCGCAGCACCCCCACCAAAAACGGCTAAGCCTCTATCGAAGATGTCCCCGAAGTCGAAGGTCAGTGACGTGTCCAAAAGACACTTGATCCTGGCGCTCATTGACCGGAGTGACGAGAACGGGAAAATGACGGCGGCGCAGAGGAAGACGGTTCACGCGTGGCTCGTCGATGCGCTCTTTACGCGGATGGAAGAGGACCACACAGCTCCCATGCCCACCTTTGATGGTGCTGGATGGCTGAACGGGGTCAAGATTTTGAAATGTAAGGACGATCCGACGCTCAAGTGGCTGGCGCGAACGGTCTGCCAACTGGAAGCGATGTGGAGGGGGCCAAGCTGGAGATGGTGGACAGGGAGTTAATCCCGTCCATACCAAAGCGAAAGTACTTTTCCCCATCGCGATCCAAGGGGACCGGGCGCCAGAACCCTGATGTTCCCTCAGGGAACTGGAAAGTATTACATACTGGGAGCCCACGACCCAACGAGGGGGGCCAGTATGTAATACTTCAAATCAACAAGGAGGCTGAAGACCTCCTGTATCCCATGTTCGGGAAGATGGCGTGGGGAATGGGCAGTGTTCATCTGCGCTTGAAAAAATGCCACCCCAGAGGGAGGATGGAGGCAAGATGGAGAAAGACTTAGGTCTGGAGACCATCGTGGAGGACGCCCAGGGGTTAGTGCTAAGCGACTCGGAAAACTCGGAGAACGGAGACGGAGACCTGACGTTGGTAGTCAACCCGTCAAGTGCAGTTGAGCCAGCCACCAATGACGCTGGATGTGCTGCAGCTCGACTTGCATAAAAGCAAGATCGCGTCAGGCAACTCATGGGCCGGACTAAAGTCTTCAAATTACAATTTTTTCTACTCAACACCGGTAAGCAAGAACAGAACCGTCGTACTCGTACGGAAGGGAATCCACGCTCACCTGATGTCTCATTACAGCACGGACGACCTGACAGTGGTAATGCTAGAGAGTGAGGAGAAGCACCTTTTGGTAACATCCTGCTACATGGCACACAACAGGCGCGCGCTACCTGACGAACTACGGAGCCTGGTGGAAGAAGCCAACTCCAAAGACTACCAACTTCTCATTGGTATAAACGCCACTGCCCACCACAGTGTCTGGGGAAGCCCCGATATCAACGACCCAGGTGAGTCACTCTTAGACTTTATTTTACAACAAACATAGCTGTAGCAAACGTGGGGGAGGAATACACCTACGTAGGTGCCACCTCGTCAAACGTGCTAAATCTAGCCCTCTCTACGGGAAAGAGTATCTTAGTACCTGGCTGGAAGGTCCTAGACAGGCCAGATCAGATCAGATCAGATCATAGGTACATTCATACAAGTGCGAATTTGAACATACTCCGAAGGAAACCCTCGGAACACAAACTGGGAAAAGTTTAAAAAGACAGTTACCTCGAAGCTCGCGAACCCGGGTGCAGTGATATCCGTGGAAGACATAGAAAAGTCCTTAGAGACTCTATCCAAGATTCAACTAGATGCCTACCACGCATCATGCCCACCCTCAAGAACAAAGAAGAGGACCAAGCCACCTCTCTCTACAAAGAAATAATCTCAGGAAATTCTTCAAGCTTGCCAAACAAGCGAATGATGAGATCATCAACAGGAAATACGTAAGGCACAACGTAGCTCGTTGAGAAACTTCTGCTCCAACATCGAGAAAGTGCCGGAAACAGCAAGACTCAGGAAGCTGCTCTCAAAGCAGCCCACCATACAGAGTCAGCTCAAGCTGAATAACGGACAGTGGTCAGAGAGCAGCGAAGAAGCCCTGACAGCACAAATGGATGCTCACTTCCCAGGATGCAAGTCACTGATGCCGAAACGCAACAGGACCTAGCAACCGAAGAACAAAACCCCCCAACAAATCTGATAACCCACACGAAAATTCAATGGGCCATAGATTCCTTTACGGGCACAAAAGCACCTGGACTGGACGGAATATTTCCAGCCTAGCTGCAGATAACCAAAGAGGTGATCACCCCATGGCTTTCCCCAATATACTCGGCATGTCTAAGTACAGGCTATATCCCAATCCAACGGAGGACCTCAAGAGTTGTCTTCCTCCCAAAGGCAGGAAAGTGCAGCCATGTTAGTCCCAAGGATTACAGACCGATAAACCTCACCTCCTTTCTACTAAAAACAATGGAAAAGCTGCTAGATCTACCCATCAGGAATGAGGATCGCCTAGAAGCAACTAACACACACCCAGCTATCAGCATTGGATAAAGAACCTACTGAGTTGTAGACGCGTGCAATCCGAGTGGGGCACCGCTTCCATGGTAAATGAAGCACACAGAGGCACACTCCAAGGTGGAGTCCTGTCACCCCTCCTGTGGAATCTGGTGGTCGACGACCTCATCAAGAGATTCGAGAGGAAGGCCCCTAAAATAACAGCTTATGCAGACGACATAAGCATACTTATTACGGGCGTCTGTCCATCGACCCTCAGCTCCATAATGGAACGAGCACTCAGGGAGATATGTGAATGGGCGGATGGAGCAGGACTCAGTATCAACGCGGATAGACGGACCTCATCATCTTTACAAAGAGGTACAAGGTACCGACATGGACCCCCCCGAAAATCAACCGAACAAGGCTAACCCCAAAAACACAGGTCAAATTCCTCGTCACAGTACTGGACAGCAAACTAGCATGGAAACCCAATTTAATCGAAAGGGTGAAGAAAGCCAACATTGCGCTTTATGCATCCGAGAAGATGCTTAGCAGCACATGGGGCCTGTCACCCACCCTAATGCATTGGATCTACATCTCGATTGTGCGAACAACTATGCTGTATGAAGTCCTAGTGTGGTGGAAAGCCACTGAGAAGAAAACATATCACAAGCATATGGAAAGAACTCAGCGGCAGGCTCTGCTCTGCATTACAGGGCCAAAGAGATCAACCCCAACAATAGCACTCGAAATCATACTAGGAATTGATCCCCTGGACATTCACGCTCGTCTGACTGCAGGAAAGGTAGCGCAGCGCCTAATTGCATCAGGTAATATGTCGCCACAAGGATTCAGGCACAGTTCAATCGGAAGGGGCATGATCAGTTCTACTTATTACATGACCCCCCAAGCTTGCCTCGGGGTTAAAACAAACACACTTATGGGTCCCGAACACTGGAAAACAGGACGGGACCAGACTCAATACCTCAACATATATACAGACGGCTCCAAGATGGACGGAGGAGTAGGAGCGGGCCTATACTGCACAGACCCAGAAATAAGGTCGTCAAATCGGCTACCGGACCGATGCAGCATATTCCAGGCGGAAGTCTTCGCTATCAAGAGAGCTGCAGAGGTCGCTCAACAGACCGAACGAGCACATAATGTGGTCAATCTATTCGTTGACAGCCAAGCGGCGATAAGATCCATGCAGGCGTCCGCGGTCAGTTCCAGAAATGTCCTGGCAAGCAGGGAGGCACTAGACACACTAAGCACGACCAAGTCAGTGCGGATCTTTTGGGTGGAGAAGCACCACCACCTGCAGAATCTCGAGAACCATGTGCAAGGAGCGCAACGGAAAACTCAGTCACTATATACTGCACCTACCACTGAAGGACTGCAGATTGCTAGTGGGAATACTCACAGGTCACTGTCTGTGTGCGGCGCATGCAGCTAAGCTGGGCATCACCAGTGCAGACAGCTGCAGGAAATGCGATGAACCCGGGGCTATTGAAACCCTGGAACATCTCATATGCAACTGTCTGGCTCTCTCACGGGCAAGGAGCAGACACCTAGGCGCACCGGCGCTGGCTTCAATGGAAGACGCCTCCAGGAGGACGCCAAGGGAACTCCTTGCTTCCGCGAAAAATACCTCGATTCTCGAGGACTTCCAAACGTCGACACCACCCCCGTAAAGGTCCATACACCTCATCCGGATAACTAAGGGCCATACTGGCCCATGAGAGGCCCCGCTGAGGGCCGTCCGGGTTAACCTAACCTAACCTATAGGCAACAGTGGGCATGAAAAAGGTAATTGTCAGTTTAACAATAAAAAATAATTTTATATTTAATTTTTGATTAAATGTATTTTTTAACAAATTTATAAAAATAATTTTTTTTAATAAAAAGCTGGTCAAATTTTTTTTTTTTTTTTTTTATAAAGGTCTACATTTTAAATAGTATCTTATTTGCTAATGAATATTTATTTGCCTATTTATTTTGGTATCTCTCATGTCTAATATATGAAATATATGGATGTATTAGTATATGGATCTCATTTTTGGAAATTCAGGTCAAAGTTGAAAAATAGGCCAAAAACTAGACTTTGAAAATACGTTCTTCTTTATAACTGTCTGTGCAACAGACCAGGTTTTTATTGAGTATTGATAACAATGAATATATCTAAAAGGAGACACCATAACAGAATCATACGTAACGTAGTTTACGTTTAATTCATCCTGAAAGTTGCAATAAGTAAAATAAAGTTGAATCCGTTTACGAATACAAGTGCGAATAACGAAAGGTGCAAAACTGAGTACATGCCTTTTGTTTTGGTTTTTGTTTCTTAACCTTTACATTGCTTCTTATATTATTTTACTATTACCTGCTATTTGTTACAAATTAAATACATATTCTAGAAAAAAAAAAGTTTGTTTCATTTACTTCATTCGCTTAGATTTTATGAATGTGGAATCACTTTTGCTCCCCACTGTACGTAACGTATACGTTACGACGCCTAATTGATGTACCTATCTAAAACCAAAAATACAGGCTAAGAAATATTTTTCCGGAGCTTTCAAAATCAAAATTTACGAGAAAAAATATCGCAAAAAATGATGCAATTTGAATTTGAAAGCTTTATAACTTCCAGACGGTAAGCTGCATTTATAAGCTTTTTTGTACTGCAAAGTTCAAATAAGAAAATGTAAGATACGTAAGAAATGTGAAAAAAGAAGCACTATCTCTGAAGAAGCATTAAAATAAAATACCGGATTTAAAAAAAATCGTACAAAAAAAACTGTGCTTAAAAAAAACCATAATTGCTGAATAACTTTGAAATCCCCAAATCTATTAGAACAAGTAATTTTTAGCCACAGCGGGAAAAAAAAATCCATTTTGTCGAGTGTTATCAGTGAGGTATTTTAGTTGGCGACCAACGTGGGGCAGCGTCTTCAAGAACTCTATCACAAAAAAATGTATGAATAAAAAGTTAATTTAGAAAAACGGAACTCGCACCGCCAACAATCCTACATTTTTAGTGGACAAAATTAAAACATCCACAAAACCGACGACACCTAACTATTGTGACAGCGCTCGCGTGGTGAACTTAAATGGAAATCGATATAATCCGTTTAAAATAAATGTTTGATAATTGAAAAAAAAGGTGAACCGAAAAATAAAATCTAATTACAAGACAGAAAACAAATAAACAATAACACAAATTGAGAAATTAAAAACCACATCAATTCACACCTCTAAATAAAAGAAGTAAGGAAGGGATGAAAGGATGAAAAGTTCGGTCAGTGATAGCCATATACCTAGGCCCGCTACATACCGAGGAGAGCAGAAACACGCACAACGACGTCGTTTGAATATGAAATCCAGACGAGGCAGAGGAAACCCAGGTCGTAGGCCAGGGGTGAGGGTGAGATTTGCTCAATCCATGTCACTAGTTCCACTTGTGGCACTATTGTTGTATTTAATTGTCTTTCTACATTTGGTCTGTGCCGTCTGTCCTCGCCGAAATTTTTCACTGGTTGGCATGATCGAGGCGACAGCTGTGGATCGGTGCTCTGCATCGCTGCAATACACTGTATCCGATGCAGAAAGGCACCGCAGACGGACGACGCCTATAGAGGGCGCAAGCGAAAAAACTCCACAACAGATGGCGCCAACACTATATAGAATAAACGAGGGGGAACGTTGTGAGCCGCGTCTACCGCCGCGGCTCTACTTTATACAAATTGTATTTTAGCCAAAAAAGAAATAAGTAATTAAGTCGAACCTTTTCGGAGATTTTTATCTATAGCTGTTTCAATTTTTGTTTACATACATTTTTTACATCTGCCGTTTCTACATGTCTTTATCTACTTCCTACATATACATACACGGCTGTGTGCGAGAGAGAGAGGGAATGAGTCTGCGCTGGGAAGGCCACTGAAATTTCATTTGTTCCTTCTGGCTATACTAGTGATCCGATCTGATCCAGATTCAACACTCTGATAGATATGGGCATTTTCTATGATTCTGCGTTTTTGGTTTTCCCAATTGTAGATTTTCATCTTTTGTGGGGGCGGAAGGGGGCGTGGCAAAATTTTGAAATACACATGTACTGAAGTGATATCACAGGAGCATGGATAGATAGTTTGTTGCTCTAGCTCTTATAGTCTCTGAGATTCTAGGGGCTCATCTGGACGAATGGGCACAGCACCCAACCCGGTATGTGAGAGAGAGCGAGAGGGAACGATGCATTTCGAAATGGTTTTCTTCATAGTGGCTATATTTATGATACAATCTGATACAGATTCAACACTCTGATAGATATGCTCATTCTCTATGATTCTGCGATTTTAGTTTTCTCGTATCCTTAAAATTGTTTATGGCACAGATTTTCGTCCTTTGAGTTAGCGGAAGGGGGCGGGGCGAAATTTTGAAATACATTTGTAATAGTGTGATAGGACAGGAGTCTGTATACAAAATTGTGTTCCTGTAGATTTTATAGTCTCTGAGCTATAGGCGCTAATGAAGACGGACGGACGGACAGACGGACGGACAGACAGACATAGCTATATCGAATCGGCTATTGATGCTGATCAAGAATATACATACTTTATGGAGTCGGAAACGCTTCCTTCTGGGTGTTACACACATCCATTTTTTCAACAAATCTAATATACCCCTTTACTCTTCGAGTACCGGGTATAAAAATATTAAATTAGAATGGTCTAGAAACTGTCAAGTGGCCTATGATACTATTAAGACGGATGTAACTTTGGATAAAGTGTTAGGACATTTTAATCCAAAACTACCAATTTTAATTACAACGTATGCTTCAAATATCTCTGTAGCTGATATTCTTTCACATGAATTCTCAAAGAATATGCTAAAACCGATTGCTTATATATCAAGAGCTTTGCAAACAAAGGTTTACTTGTAATGGCAACAGCACGTATGCAGCTATTGACTTTTATTCTATCCGGATTTAATTACAGGATTAAATATGTAAAAGGGGATTCCAATTAAGCAGACAATTTATCGCGAATACCACAAATGGGAAAAAAAAAATTTGTAGAGAACATAGTTTTGTAAATTACATTAAAAAAAATAATATTTCTTGGCTTAACTTCAGGAATATAGCTCGAAAAACTAGGAGAGTTCCAATTCTTTCAAAAATTTGTGAATCTGTAAAAAAGGAACGATTAAAGAATGTAAAGGGGATGATTTTATATCTTATACCAACAAAGAATCAGAGCTCACAGTAAACCATGATTGCTTATTATGGGGGTACAGAGTGGTTGTTCCACTAAAGTTAAGAAAGAATATTTTACAATCGTTTCATGAATCTCACATGGGTATATTTAAAACCAAAGCTATGGCTAGATCGTACGTTTGGTGGCCCAAACTTGATAAAGGCATATTAAACTTAATAAAATCTTGTCTTTCCTGCCAAAAACTTTTTGGTGGTCCAGAAAATAGTTCACTAATACGATGGAAACCCACAAACTCAGTCTGGAACAACGGTCAGCGACAACGGTAGACAATTTACTTCAGATGAATTCAAGAAATTCATTAAAATGAACAAAATTAAGCATCTACTTACAGCTCCTGGTCATCCAGGGACCAACGGACGAGAAGAAAAGTACTTTTCAATTAAAATACAATTATGAGATTTTTGTTAACAATCTTTATTTTTCTGTGTTAGTATTTGTATGATACAGTAAAAAACAATTTTTATTTGGGTTTGAGCACAACTGGACATTGTATTTTGAACATTTTGACCTGAGAAAGCCTGTAGCGCACATTCTACATCTACCTTTTGATCCCCACTGAATCCAGTGACCAATTTGGTTGTATCTTATTGCCTTTGCTGGAGGCATAATATAAGATCTCTTTGGAAATGAAGTTTTGATGATTCAATACCTTTTGAAGAATCTGGTGAACTTCGCTCTACAAGACCGATTGATGAGCTTGAAGAGTTAAAATTTAATGAAGCAAATGCAAGCCGACCTCTTTTTCGGGATTGAACTACATTAGCATTAAGTAGCTCTTTGGCAATATCTACTTGGCATATATTTTTTTCCTTCAAATGATAGCGTATGATCTCGGTGGTATTATAGCCAGCTATTCACCACTGTCAAATTTATACACCAATAAACGATTCGCATGTACCATTTTTTTGTAAAACTCTAATAGCATATCTGGTAGATCAACCACATCTTAAATAGCTGGACGAGGTATTTTAACTATGCTTTTCTCTTTGCGACACGAACGCATGCACTCAGAAACTGGTGTGTCGGCAATAAAATTTGAAATAATCTGAAAACATTTATTATCATACCAGTGACATGAGATCAATTTATAAATTGCTTCGACCTTTATGCTAAAAGATCCCCTGCCTTTGCCAGCTAACTATTTTTCATTAAGAAGATTGCAATTTTTTAGACGGTTATTGCGAATTGTGCCAATTGCTAAGATACCCTTTTCCCTTAATGCTATCATTAGGCTTACTGAAGTAAACCAGTTATCAAAGAATAGTTTGAAGAATGTTTGAAGCCAAATGCAAAACAATATCTGAAAACAATCCAAGTCCATAAGACCTACAGGTTCCGGCTCCAACGTAAATCCAAAAATCATATATGTATAATGCCAGACACCCCAGCTCTAGAAAACATCTTAAAGCCCCACTTGTGCGGCTTTTTAGGGAGACATTGCTTTAAAGTTTAAACTATGATGACATGAAATATAAATAAAATTAAAAACTCATATATTTAAAAATAAATTGAACTACTTTTACCTTTGAAGGAAATCGTCTGTTCATCACAGCTTTGATATTCCTCTTGTAACATTTCATTAAATTTCTTTTTCAATTTATTTATTAAGGGACGGATCTTATAAAGTTTGTCATAGTTATCTTCACCTTTTGCGGGTTGTTTAAAATGATTATTTATGTGAAAAAATAATTTAATTTTTTATAATCAATTTCGTGGTAATGCGTCTGAAATTGCGGTTAATTTAAAATTATTTTACCATGCCATACGCATTATTGGAATTTCGACTACGCTTAGGCAAAGCAGTATGCCTATATATCTTCGCAACTCCCATACCTCACACTTCAGCTCCACTACTTTTGTGTCCATTTTTCCATTTTGTGTCCATCTCATTTCCTTTTGAGACATGTCTCCATCTCAAACTATTTAAATCGACTTTTTCATAAATTTGTTGGACTTTTTCATCAAAGTCGCTTCGCATCGAATTAAGTACGGTGCTTTTCATAAGCTCATCTTCAATATTTTCACCTTGCTGTATTATGTCCTACAGACTTTCTTCTATGAATGCCTCCAAGACATCCATTTTATCCTCTGGCTCTTCATTTTCATCTTCGTCGTTTAAATGTTCCCAATCAAATTCAAAAAAATGTTGAATTCCAATTCGTTTAATCTCTTTGGACGCAAGTTAACCAGCCCACTACCCAAGCCTTCTTACCCGATTTATAAACAACTTCTAGTTGGGAACTACTTACACAGTTCTTCCATTAGGTTCCATTAGGTTCCATTAGGTCCCCAATTCCTAATGAACTCTCCCACTCCATTAAGACGTCATATCACTTCACACTTTCATTAAGGTCCAATTGCCGCCCGATATTTGTTTGGTTTATTCAAATTTCAGAATTGAGACCAAATACTCATCATCCTATTCTCCGACTCTCTTGAGCCAATCTCTTAAGCAGCTCTTGCTTCTCTTAATCCGAGGTTTGTTTATTAGGAGCCGACCCTTGGTCGCCAGTCCGTTTGGGAAATCGAATAAGAACAGTTGAATAATAATAGAGCAGTGAGTTTCGACACTAAGAGTAAACTTAAACATAGTGAATAACAAATAAAAAAATTATATTTTTTTAAACCATCCACCAAGGAAATATTTAATTGGCGCCCAACGTGGGGCCGCACTTTAGTGTTCCGAAAAAAAAGGCTTTAAAACAAATAACATAAAGTTCTAAAGTAAACAAAGGAACTTGTGCGGCAACAACAAAAAACCCTTTAACCGAAAGGGAGAGTTCGCGGTAAAAAAACTTTGTAGAGGAAATTAATTAATGGAATAATCCTCTCAGATTACAGAATTCTGAAAATCAGTGATTATAAAAAACTATTCTCACTGCTCTAAAATCAAAATTTACGTCAAAAACTATCATCGAAATCAAAATAATTAAAAAAAACCCAAAAACGGAAAATCATCAAAATCGAAATCTAAAGCAAAAAAACAAACGAAAAACTTCGAGGGAGGATGACCCCAAACCATACAATTTAGAAGAAGACAAGAAGAAGAAAAATTAGACGAACCATAAAGAGGACAAATCAAGAAGGACGACCCAAATCAGGATCATCAAGCCAAAAGAAAGATAAGAAGACAACTCGTGAGCGATAATATTTTAAAGAATAAAATACCAAATAAGAAATAAAAATAACCAAAGTGGAGGAATTAATAAACGACTTTAAAAAAGTTCTCACCATGACACCACCTTTACCAACAGTGGCTTCTAGCTGCCAGGCAAACAGCTTAACATTGAATGTAAGCGATTTGATTAAACATATCGTTAATATTGAGTTGAATCCTTTGAAAGATGAGATCGTGAGTTTAAAATCACAGTTAAATCATAATATAAAAAAGGTTGAAGATTATCAGGTAGAAGTAATTTATCCAAATATTAAATGTGAAACCTCTTATGAAATCATCAAATCTGTCAGGGAATATAAAGGAGAGGAAGACCAGTACGTCAGTTGGAGGGAATCAGCAGAAATAGCCATGGGGCAATATAAAAAAGGTAGCGATGGATTCTTCTCAGCATTATCAATCCTGAGAAACAAGATAACAGGTATGGCAAATGATGCCTTAACTCATAACGGCACAGTATTAAACTTCGATGCCATAATGGCAAGATTGGACTTCGTCTTCAGCGACAAACGTCCCATTCATATAATAGAACAAGACTTAAGTGTTTTAAGTCAAGGGAAGTTATCCATAATGGACTATTATGGACTAATTAATAAAAAACTTACCCTTCTAATAAATAAAACTATAATGACTTATGGCAGAAACAAACCCATTACCGCCGAAATGAATGAAAAACATAATTAGACAGCACTAAGGGTGTTCATAACCGGCCTTAACGGCCAAATTTCAGACGTAATCTTTTCTATGAACCCGCAGGACTTACCAAACGCCATGATAATAGTGCAAGAGTTAGAAAGCAATAATTTGAGGGCAAAATTTGCAAACAATTTCATAACAACACAACAGAAAAACTATGAGACAAACTTATTTGGGCAACAATACTCAAATATTAAGCACAGACAAAACAACAATAATAAATATGATAATAATCAAAGGAATGCCAATAACTTAAGGTTTCACCAACCCGATTATAATAACAAAAATAATTATAACAATTTTAACCAGAATGGATATAATACTTGGAACCAGTGCAGATTTAATAATTCCCAACAAAATAATCAAAGTCAGTGGTATTCGTATAGACCTCAACAGAATAAACCAGAACCAATGGAGGTAGACGAATCTATACAGGTTCAGAATAGGCCTAGGTACAACAACTATCAGGGCCATAAAAATTATAACAATAACAATTATAATCAAAATAAATATTTCCAAAATAAAAAGCCAGAGGCGCAGAACAATCAGCAATATCAACCACAAAATAAAAGGGAAGCAACAGGTACTGTTAACGAACCGGTTAACAAAACAATGAGATTGAATAATATCGAAGAAGATCATTTTTTAGGAAAGACTCCGGAGTAAGAAAACCCTACATTATCCGGACTGATAGTAAGATAAATAAAAAACTTAAAATATTAATTGACACCGGGGCAACCTCCTGTTACATCAAAGCAGGAATATATGGAAATAAAAACGAACTTCCCATATATAAGAAAGTGGCCACAGTAAATGGATACTCTATAATTAAATATTACCACATGGTAACAATATTCGATACGCGTTATACATTTTATGAAATAGATGGGTTAAATTCAGACTTACTTATAGGTTACAAACTATTGAAAAAAATCGGAGCTGTAATTGACACAGAAAAAGAGGCAATAAGATATGGGGGCAAGGAAGAGAAATTAATTTATGATTATGACAGCTCTTTAAACCAACTTTCTTTATCTGGAGGAAAAAAACATCCTTCCATTAAAGGAATATATAATAAAAAATACTCTGATGAAAAGGCCAAAGTCAGATCTGAGTCTGAAGAGGCAAATCAAAGTTATACAAGTTTGGGATTTAAAAATCCTGAACACGCCGTCGATGAATTATCCGACAAACATGAATTAAATAAAATGAAAAGTTTGGGATTCAAAAATCCTGAACACGGCGTCGTTGAATTATCCGACAAATATGTATTAAACAATGTGAATGAGTCAACTTCAAATCAAAGAAAAGATTTGGAGGACGAAATATTAAACATTATTAATAAAGAGCACTCTAAAATAAACATGCAAATTCCTTTTAGGACAGATGTTCGCTGTGAAATAAACACAGAAAACGATAGGGCTATCTATAGCAAACAATATCCCTATGCTATGTCCGCTTCAGATTTTGTGAACTCTGAAGTTAGTCGCATGCTAAAAGAAGAAATAATAAGGCCAAGTAAAAGCCCTTATAATTCCCCTGTGTTAGTAGTACCAAAAAAGGGTTCAAAACTTAGGTTAGTAATAGACTATAAAAAACTAAATGGGAATACCATTCCAGATGGATAACCAATGCAAGATCCCTCAGTAATATTGTCAAACCTTGGAAAAGCTAAATACTTTTCCACAATAGATTTGGAATCTGGATTTCACCAGATTCTTATGAAAGAATCAGACATCATAAAAACCGCCTTTTCAATAAATAACGGAAAATATGAATTCCAGAGAATGCCATTTGGACTAACAAACGCACCCAGAATATTCCAACGGGCAATGGACGACATATTAAGAGAACAAGTCGGTAAAACATGTCATGTATATATGGATGACATTATTATATTCTCAAAAACAATTGAACAACACCATAAAGACCTAATTGTCACAATTAATATATTGCTGAACGCAAACATGAAAATTTCGATTGAAAAATCAAAGTTCTTCAAATTAGATACAAACTTTCTTGGTTACGTTGTATCACACAATTTAATAAAAACAGATCCCGAAAAAATTGACACAATGGTAAAATATCCAATACTATTACAGAAATTTTGTACAAAACTACGCAAAAATTGCGAAACCTCTTACAAAGTATTTAGAAGGTCAAAATGGAAAAGTATCCAAAAAAATGTCCCGAAGAATTAATATACAGTTGGATGATTCAGCTGTAAGAGCTTTCAACGAGCTCAAAGATAATTTAATTGCTCAAATCGAGTTAGTACAAACAGATTATAATAAAAAATTCATTTTAACGACCGACGCTTCTGACATTGCGATTGGTGCAGTCCTATCCCAGGAAGGAAAACCAATTACATTTATTTCCAAAACTCTAACCAAAACAGAGCAAGTATATGCAACTAATAAGAAAGAACTTTTAGCCTTGGAGTGACATTGGGCCTAGGAAGCTTCTAAGCTCTCGAATATCAATATCAATAGCCGATTCGATATAGCTATGTCTGTCTGTCCGTCCGTCCGTCTTCATTAGCGCCTATAGCTCAGAGACTATAAAATCTACAGGAACACAATTTTGTATACAGACTCCTGTCCTATCACACTAATACAAATGTATTTCAAAATTTCGCCCCGCCCCCTTCCGCTAACTCAAAGGACGAAAATCTGTGCCATAAACAATTTTAAGGATACGAGAAAACTAAAATCGCAAAGTCATAGAGAATGAGCATATCTATCAGAGTGTTGAATCTGTATCAGATTGGATCATAAATATAGCCACTATGAAGAAAACCATTTCGAAATGCATCGTTCCCTCTCGCTCTCTCTCACATACCGGGTTGGGTGCTGTGCCCATTCGTCCAGATGAGCCGTCTCAGAGACTATAAGAGCTCGAGCAAACAAACTATCTATCCATGCTCCTGTGATATCACTTCAGTACATGTGTATTTCAAAATTTTCCACGCCCCCTTCCGCCCCCACAAAAGATGAAAATCTACAATTGGGAAAAACAAAAACGCAAAATCATAGAAAATGCACATATCTATCAGAGTGTTGAATCTGGATCAGATCGGATCACTAGTATAGCCAGAAGGAACAAATGAAATTTCAGTGGCCTTCCCAGCGCAGACTCATTCCCTCTCTCTCTCGCACACAGCCGTGTATGTATATGTAGGAAGTAGATAAAGACATGTAGAAACGGCAGATGTAAAAAATTTATGTGAACAAAAATTGAAACAGCTATAGATAAAAATCTCCGAAAAGGTTCGACTTAATTACTTATTTCTTTTTTGGCTAAAATACAATTTGTATAAAGTAGAGCCGCGGCGGTAGACGCGGCTCACAACGTTCCCCCTCGTTTATTCTATATAGTGTTGGCGCCATCTGTTGGGGAGTTTTTTCGCTTGCGCCCTCTATAGGCGTCGTCCGTCTGCAGTGCCTTTCTGCATCGGATGCAGTGTATTGCAGCGATGCAGAGCACTGATCCACAGCTGTCGCCTCGATCATGCCAACCAGTGAAAAATTTCGGCGAGGACAGACGGCACAGACCAAATGTAGAAAGACAATTAAATACAACAATAGTGCCACAAGTGGAACTAGTGACACGGATTGAGCAAATCTCACCCTCACCCCTGGCCTACGACCTGGGTTTCCTCTGCCTCGTCTGGATTTCATATTCAAACGACGTCGTTGTGCGTGTTTCTGCTCTCCTCGGTATGTAGCGGGCCTAGGTATATGGCTATCACTGACCGAACTTTTCATCCTTTCATCCCTTCCTTACTTCTTTTATTTAGAGGTGTGAATTGATGTGGTTTTTAATTTCTCAATTTGTGTTATTGTTTATTTGTTTTCTGTCTTGTAATTAGATTTTATTTTTCGGTTCACCTTTTTTTCAATTATCAAACATTTATTTTAAACGGATTATATCGATTTCCATTTAAGTTCACCACGCGAGCGCTGTCACAATAGTTAGGTGTCGTCGGTTTTGTGGATGTTTTAATTTTGTCCACTAAAAATGTAGGATTGTTGGCGGTGCGAGTTCCGTTTTTCTAAATTAACTTTTTATTCATACAATTTTTTGTTATAGAGTTCTTGAAGACGCCGCCCCACGTTGGGCGCCAACTAAAATACCTCACTGATAACACTCGACAAAATGGATTTTTTTTTCCCGCTGTGGCTAAAAATTACTTTTCTAATAGATTTGGGGATTTCAAAGTTATTCAGCAATTATGGTTTTTTTTAGGCACAGTTTTTTTTGTACGATTTTTTGAAATCCGGTATTTTATTTTAATGCTTCTTCAGAGATAGTGCTTCTTTTTTCACATTTCTTACGTATCTTACATTTTCTTATTTGAATTTTGCAGTACAAAAAAGCTTATAAATGCAGCTTACCGTCTGGAAGTTATTAAGCTTTCAAATTCAAATTGCATCATTTTTTGCGGTATTTTTTCTCGTAAATTTTGATTTTGAAAGCTCCGGAAAAATATTTCTTAGCCTGTATTTTTGGTTTTAGATAGGTACATCAATTAGGCGTCGTAACGTATACGTTACGTACAGTGGGGAGCAAAAGTGATTCCACATTCATAAAATCGAAACGAATGAAGTAAATGAAACAAACTTTTTTTTTTCTAGAATATGTATTTAATTTGTAACAAATAGCAGGTAATAGTGAAATAATATAAGAAGCAATATTAAGCAAAAACCAAAACAAAAGGCATGTACTCAGCTTTGCACCTTTCGTTATTCGCACTTGTATTCGTAAACGGATTCAACTTTATTTTACTTATTGCAACTTTCAGGATGAATTAAACGTAAACTACGTTACGTATGATTCTGTTATGGTGTCTCCTTTTAGATATATTTATTGTTATCAATACTCAATAAAAACCTGGTCTGTTGCACAGACAGTTATAAAGAAGAACGTATTTTCAAAATCTAGTTTTTGGCCTGTTTTTCAACCTTGACCTGACTTTCCAAAAATGAGATCCATATACTAATACATCCATATATTTCATATATTAGACATGAGAGATACCAAAATAAATAGGCAAATAAATATTCATTAGCAAATAAGATACTATTTAAAATGGTCTACATTTGACCAGCTTTTTATTAAAAAAAATTATTTTTATAAATTTGTTTAAAAATACATTTAATCAAAAATTAAATATAAAATTATTTTTTATTGTTAAACTGACAATTACCTTTTTCATGCCCACTGTTGCCTATAGGTTAGGTTAGGTTAACCCGGACGGCCCTCAGCGGGGCCTCTCATGGGCCAGTATGGCCCTTAGTTATCCGGATGAGGTGTATGGACCTTTACGGGGGTGGTGTCGACGTTTGGAAGTCCTCGAGAATCGAGGTATTTTTCGCGGAAGCAAGGAGTTCCCTTGGCGTCCTCCTGGAGGCGTCTTCCATTGAAGCCAGCGCCGGTGCGCCTAGGTGTCTGCTCCTTGCCCGTGAGAGAGCCAGACAGTTGCATATGAGATGTTCCAGGGTTTCAATAGCCCCGGGTTCATCGCATTTCCTGCAGCTGTCTGCACTGGTGATGCCCAGCTTAGCTGCATGCGCCGCACACAGACAGTGACCTGTGAGTATTCCCACTAGCAATCTGCAGTCCTTCAGTGGTAGGTGCAGTATATAGTGACTGAGTTTTCCGTTGCGCTCCTTGCACATGGTTCTCGAGATTCTGCAGGTGGTGGTGCTTCTCCACCCAAAAGATCCGCACTGACTTGGTCGTGCTTAGTGTGTCTAGTGCCTCCCTGCTTGCCAGGACATTTCTGGAACTGACCGCGGACGCCTGCATGGATCTTATCGCCGCTTGGCTGTCAACGAATAGATTGACCACATTATGTGCTCGTTCGGTCTGTTGAGCGACCTCTGCAGCTCTCTTGATAGCGAAGACTTCCGCCTGGAATATACTGCATCGGTCCGGTAGCCGATTTGACGACCTTATTTCTGGGTCTGTGCAGTATAGGCCCGCTCCTACTCCTCCGTCCATCTTGGAGCCGTCTGTATATATGTTGAGGTATTGAGTCTGGTCCCGTCCTGTTTTCCAGTGTTCGGGACCCATAAGTGTGTTTGTTTTAACCCCGAGGCAAGCTTGGGGGGTCATGTAATAAGTAGAACTGATCATGCCCCTTCCGATTGAACTGTGCCTGAATCCTTGTGGCGACATATTACCTGATGCAATTAGGCGCTGCGCTACCTTTCCTGCAGTCAGACGAGCGTGAATGTCCAGGGGATCAATTCCTAGTATGATTTCGAGTGCTATTGTTGGGGTTGATCTCTTTGGCCCTGTAATGCAGAGCAGAGCCTGCCGCTGAGTTCTTTCCATATGCTTGTGATATGTTTTCTTCTCAGTGGCTTTCCACCACACTAGGACTTCATACAGCATAGTTGTTCGCACAATCGAGATGTAGATCCAATGCATTAGGGTGGGTGACAGGCCCCATGTGCTGCTAAGCATCTTCTCGGATGCATAAAGCGCAATGTTGGCTTTCTTCACCCTTTCGATTAAATTGGGTTTCCATGCTAGTTTGCTGTCCAGTACTGTGACGAGGAATTTGACCTGTGTTTTTGGGGTTAGCCTTGTTCGGTTGATTTTCGGGGGGGTCCATGTCGGTACCTTGTACCTCTTTGTAAAGATGATGAGGTCCGTCTATCCGCGTTGATACTGAGTCCTGCTCCATCCGCCCATTCACATATCTCCCTGAGTGCTCGTTCCATTATGGAGCTGAGGGTCGATGGACAGACGCCCGTAATAAGTATGCTTATGTCGTCTGCATAAGCTGTTATTTTAGGGGCCTTCCTCTCGAATCTCTTGATGAGGTCGTCGACCACCAGATTCCACAGGAGGGGTGACAGGACTCCACCTTGGAGTGTGCCTCTGTGTGCTCCCTTTACCATGGAAGCGGTTCCCCACTCGGATTGCACCCGTCTACAACTCAGTAGGTTTTTTATCCAATGCTGATAGCTGGGTGTGTGTTAGTTGCTTCTAGGCGATCCTCATTCCTGATGGGTAGATCTAGCAGCTTTTCCATTGTTTTTAGTAGAAAGGAGGTGAGGCTTATCGGTCTGTAATCCTTGGGACTAACATGGCTGCACTTTCCTGCCTTTGGGAGGAAGACAACTCTTGAGGTCCTCCGTTGGATTGGGATATAGCCTGTACTTAGACATGCCGAGTATATTGGGGAAAGCCATGGGGTGATCACCTCTTTGGTTATCTGCAGCTAGGCTGGGAATATTCCGTCCAGTCCAGGTGCTTTTGTGCCCGTAAAGGAATCTATGGCCCATTGAATTTTCGTGTGGGTTATCAGATTTGTTGGGGGGTTTTGTTCTTCGGTTGCTAGGTCCTGTTGCGTTTCGGCATCAGTGACTTGCATCCTGGGAAGTGAGCATCCATTTGTGCTGTCAGGGCTTCTTCGCTGCTCTCTGACCACTGTCCGTTATTCAGCTTGAGCTGACTCTGTATGGTGGGCTGCTTTGAGAGCAGCTTCCTGAGTCTTGCTGTTTCCGGCACTTTCTCGATGTTGGAGCAGAAGTTTCTCAACGAGCTACGTTGTGCCTTACGTATTTCCTGTTGATGATCTCATCATTCGCTTGTTTGGCAAGCTTGAAGAATTTCCTGAGATTATTTCTTTGTAGAGAGAGGTGGCTTGGTCCTCTTCTTTGTTCTTGAGGGTGGGCATGATGCGTGGTAGGCATCTAGTTGAATCTTGGATAGAGTCTCTAAGGACTTTTCTATGTCTTCCACGGATATCACTGCACCCGGGTTCGCGAGCTTCGAGGTAACTGTCTTTTTAAACTTTTCCCAGTTTGTGTTCCGAGGGTTTCCTTCGGAGTATGTTCAAATTCGCACTTGTATGAATGTACCTATGATCTGATCTGATCTGATCTGGCCTGTCTAGGACCTTCCAGCCAGGTACTAAGATACTCTTTCCCGTAGAGAGGGCTAGATTTAGCACGTTTGACGAGGTGGCACCTACGTAGGTGTATTCCTCCCCCACGTTTGCTACAGCTATGTTTGTTGTAAAATAAAGTCTAAGAGTGACTCACCTGGGTCGTTGATATCGGGGCTTCCCCAGACACTGTGGTGGGCATTGGCGTCCGTACCAATGAGAAGTTGGTAGTCTTTGGAGTTGGCTTCTTCCACCAGGCTCCGTAGTTCGTCAGGTGGCGCGCGCCTGTTGTGTGCCATGTAGCAGGATGTTACCAAAAGGTGCTTCTCCTCACTCTCTAGCATTACCACTGTCAGGTCGTCCGTGCTGTAATGAGACATCAGGTGAGCGTGGATTCCCTTCCGTACGAGTACGACGGTTCTGTTCTTGCTTACCGGTGTTGAGTAGAAAAAATTGTAATTTGAAGACTTTAGTCCGGCCCATGAGTTTCCTGACGCGATCTTGCTTTTATGCAAGTCGAGCTGCAGCACATCCAGCGTCATTGGTGGCTGGCTCAACTGCACTTGACGGGTTGACTACCAACGTCAGGTCTCTGTCTCCGTTCTCCGAGTTTTCCGAGTCGCTTAGCACTAACCCCTGGGCGTCCTCCACGATGGTCTCCAGACCTAAGTCTTTCTCCATCTTGCCTCCATCCTCCCTCTGGGGTGGCATTTTTTCAAGCGCAGATGAACACTGCCCATTCCCCACGCCATCTTCCCGAACATGGGATACAGGAGGTCTTCAGCCTCCTTGTTGATTTGAAGTATTACATACTGGCCCCCCTCGTTGGGTCGTGGGCTCCCAGTATGTAATACTTTCCAGTTCCCTGAGGGAACATCAGGGTTCTGGCGCCCGGTTCCCTTGGATCGCGATGGGGAAAAGTACTTTCGCTTTGGTATGGACGGGATTAACTCCCTGTCCACCATCTCCAGCTTGGCCCCCTCCACATCGCTTCCAGTTGGCAGACCGTTCGCGCCAGCCACTTGAGCGTCGGATCGTCCTTACATTTCAAAATCTTGACCCCGTTCAGCCATCCAGCACCATCAAAGGTGGGCATGGGAGCTGTGTGGTCCTCTTCCATCCGCGTAAAGAGCGCATCGACGAGCCACGCGTGAACCGTCTTCCTCTGCGCCGCCGTCATTTTCCCGTTCTCGTCACTCCGGTCAATGAGCGCCAGGATCAAGTGTCTTTTGGACACGTCACTGACCTTCGACTTCGGGGACATCTTCGATAGAGGCTTAGCCGTTTTTGGTGGGGGTGCTGCGCCCTTGGGACCGCGTTGCCGTTTGCTCTCTGGAGTGGCTTTCGCGGCACTCTTAACCGAGCGTTGCCTCTTGTTGGCCAGCATCTCCTCCACCTTGTTGGCATACTTGCCGGTTGACGCCCTCATTTGGGGCATTTGAGAGTAGTACAATCTGCCCTCTTCGGCCCAGGCTAGCTTTGCTTTCTCCTCCTGGGAGATGTCCGCTTTGCTATTAACCCGGCTTAGTATCTTGAGGGCCGCCTTGTACTTTGATTTGGCCTTCATCCCCTCCCTGGAATGCTTCGGCCCTTCCCTGCGCAAGGAGCTGGTATTTGGTTCCGGCGCGCGGAGAAGGCTTTCTTCGTCCGCCTTGCTGATTGACAGAACGCTCTCCAGATCCGTGTCTGTATCGACAACGGCATCCGTGCGGCTCAGCTGGGAGTGATGGAGTGTGGTGTTGGCAGTAGCTTTGCAACTAACTTGGCCTGCTCCCGCCACGTCAGAGGTGTGACCGCTGGCGACAAGCAGAGAGGATTGCTCCTCCCCGTGCCCGCCGGTGGTAGCAGTCACACTTCCCACCGACGTTTGGGCTGGCATCCCAGCTCGTGCTTTCTCCCTTTCGCCTTCCATGTGGCCCGAAGGTCCATAGTGGTTAATTTTTTTCGGACCACCCCCTAGCGTTTTAGGCCTATCCGCCAGGCACCTCTAGCCATGGCCCTGACCCTGCGCTCCTGACTCAAGATCGGGGAGACACCTGGCCATTGCCTTAGCTAGACACTGCATTGCCTCGGACGGAGCAAGCGGCAGTGCATTACCCTCGTCCGGGATAATGCAGTGCCCATTGTCCAGCCGGCACCCTCGTGGAGGGTTCAGCCAAAGACAAAATGCAATTGTATTATCCAAATTTCAATCGCCAATGAATTTGTTTCCCCCCACCCCAACTCCCAGAAAATACATTTCTGTCTTGTTTACGTCTCGTCAAAATTTGGCAGCTCGGCACAAATTCGCACACATAAGTGCTTGCAGCTCTGTGTGTACTCACACATGCAAACTCATTCTCTCTGAATATTTAGAATAGTTTTTCTAAATGCAAAAACCGGAAAACTTTGGGTGGCTGTAATTTTATTTAAGAGGCGGGACGAGATGAATAATACGTGCGCTCGATCAAATCAATTTCAACGAATGTCTAATTCCAATTTTTCTCTAGCCTAACTAACCTACGTTGGCAAAGCGGGGCGAATTCGCCAAGAGCGAGAGAGTAAGCTTTATTGCGCTCCCGCTTTGCCCTAAACTAACTTACACTAGACTTCATACAATTCAAATTAGATTCCACAATTATTTACAAAAAAAACAGTCGAGAAACGACGAAACACCGGCCCCGTTGAAGGCCTGCAGGGCTTCAAGCCAATGGCAGCGGCGCCAGTTTGTGGATGGCCCGCCGGAACTCTGCTCCGTCACTCCTCCTTAGGTCAACGACCCTGACCATGCCGTCCTCCCCTGCGTGCGTGGCGATGATCCTCCCGACGAGCCACTCCTGCGGCGGAAGATTGTCCTCGGCCACGAGGACGAGGTCTCCTTCCTCTGGGTTGGGTTGTGCTGGTGCCATTTGCCCCGAATTTGGAGCCCCAGGACATATTCGCGGGACCATCGCCGCCAAAACGCTTGCCTGACTGACGAGACAAGTCGCCATCGCCGCAAGCAGCTGAGACTCTCCTGGTCCGGAGTCCGCAGTGCTGGGGGGGCGATGAGCGACCCGCCTATCAGCAGGTGCCCAGGCGTTAGTGCCTCGCCGTCGCTTGGGTCCTGGCTGAGAGCTCCCAGCGGCCTGGAGTTCATTGCCGCTTCGATCCCGACGAGGACTGTGGCGAGCTCTTCGGCGTTTAGGAGCGCGCTGCCTACCGCCCGTAGGAGTAGGCTCTTGGCAGTTTTTACACCTGCCTCCCAAAGGCCTCCCATGTGAGGCGCTCGTGGCGGTATGAACGCAAATTCGCATCCGCTTTTTGATGCGAATTCGCGAACTGCGTCCCCCTGCTCCTCTATCCTCATCCGTAGACCGCTGAGGTGGCGGCTGGCTCCGACGAAGTTCGTCGCGTTGTCGCAGTGCACGATTTGGGGATATCCTCGGCGCCCGACGAACCTTTGAAAAGCCAATAAAAAAGAGTCAGTGGACAGATCTGATACAACTTCTAGGTGAACCGCTTTGGACGCAAAACAAACAAAAAGCGCGATGTATGACTTGTATGGGGGCCTTCCTCGAATTTTCAATGTCGTATATACTGGTCCACAAAAATCCACGCCGCAAATTGCAAATGGGCGGAGAGCACGGAGTCGATCTGCGGGTAAATTCCCCATAAGTTGAGTCAGCAATCGAGGCTTGCATTTAAAGCAGCGCATACATGATCGGACTGTTTGACTGCAGACCTCCTGAGCGTTCACTATCCAAACACTCTGTCGGAGGATGCTCACCAGTGCTCGTGGGCCGACATGAAAATTCGCATGGTGCAGATGACGCACGTAGCTCCGCACAAATTGGGAGCGCTTTGTCAAAAGCAAAGGAAACTTGGCATCATATGATATAGGAGCTTTAGCTAGTCGCCCCCCTACTCGCAACAACGAAAAAGTACACCAAGTACCTGTGTCTTCATGGATGAATGGGTTCAACCGCTGAAGACTAGGACCAACTCTAGATCTTTTCCGAACCTTTTCGATTTCTTCTTTATACTCGTGATGTTGTATAATCTCAACTATTTTATGGAAAGCTTCATTATATTCGGTCGGTGAAACAATTTTTCCAAACTTTATAGTTGGGTCTTTGCATTTTCTTATGAAGCGGAACATATATGCAAACACTCTAAGCAACTTGAGGTGTGACGAAAAACCTTCGATGACATCTACCAGCTCTGAACCTTGTACAGCGGCGGTCAGTCCGACCGCAGCCTTCCTCTTCTCCAGCTGAGCGTCTTTTGGAAGCTCGAAATGAGAGTTTTTGCGCCAGTTTTCTTCGTCATCCTTCAAAAATAATGGTCCTTCGAACCAGATTGACTGGACGATTTCGTTGACGTCACAACCTCTTGAGACAATATCTGCTGGGTTCTGTTTCGTGGGTACATGCCGCCACGTAGCTGCATCTGACCACTCTTGAATCTCAGCCACTCTATTTGAAACGAACGTCGACAACGAGGATGGATGAGATCGAATCCAATGAAGAGTTACTTCGGAATCCGACCAATAAACAGTTCGTTCGATAGGGACCTTTAATAGGGGCTTGATTCTGTGACAGAGATCTGCGAGAAGGTGAGCGGCACATAACTCAAGCCTTGGGAGCGTTTTGGTCTTGAGCGGCGCTACTTTGGACTTGGAAGTCAATAACGATATTTTAAAACCTTCTGCAGTTTTGCTACGTATATAGACGCACGCTCCATAAGCTCTCATGGAGGCGTCAGCAAAGGCATGTATTTGCACTGGTGACATCGGATCGGTAAACACGAACCGAGGTATGGATATCTCTTCCAAGTGAGACAATGTGTTTTTCAAAATATTCCATGCTGTTTCTAAATGCAGCGGAATCGACTCGTCCCAATCTAATTTGTTAAGCCAAAGTTCCTGCAATAGGATCTTGCCTGTTATGATGATAGGGCTTAACAAACCAAGGGGGTCGAATAACTTCGATGTCACCGATAGAATGTTCCGTTTTGTCGCTCGGAGACCCATGACTGAATCGTCAATTTTAAATTTGAAGGCATCTTCATTAGGCAACCATGAGATTCCTAACGCCTTAGTCGACTCTGAATCCGAGATCGTTATGGGCTTTGCTGTGCTCTCAGATGCGGTGATCTCAGGTGAGTTTGAAAACCACTTTGCCAACTCAAAACCTGCAGTCTGAAGAACCTGAGACACTTCGGACTTAATTGCCCTTAGCTCCTTCACGCATGCAGCACCAGTCAACATGTCATCGACGTAAAAGTCGGACCCGATAACGTCAGCAGCTTTAGGGAATGAGAGCTTTGCAGACTCACTTAACCTTTTTAAACACCGGATAGCCAAAAATGGGGCTGGTCCAGTCCCATAAGTTACGGTGTTAAGCTTGTACAATCTCAAGGATTCAGATGGGTCTCTTCTCCACACTATGAGTTGAAACTGCCTATCAGCTTCATTCACCATTACTTGGCGATACATTTTTTTAACATCGGCAGTCAGGGCAAACCTGTGCAGACGGAAGCGCAGCAGTGTCGAGTATAGCTCCTCTTGAATGGTGGGTCCGACCATCAGAATATCATTCAAGGCCACCTGAGAGGACGTCTTGGACGACGCATCGAAAACGACGCGAAGCTTGGTAGACGTACTTTGGGGCCTTAGAACACACTGATGTGGAATTACATAGTGTGGAGTTGAAGGTATCGTATTGTCGGTAGGAGACATATGGCCTAAGGAGAGGTACTCTTCCATAAATTCCAAGTACATTTTCTTCAACTCATGGTCACGATGCAATCTTCTTTCAAGCGACAAAAACCGCCGTTTAGCAACCTCAAAGGAGTTGCCTAAACAGATTGGATCTGATTTAAACGGCAGCCTTACTTCAAACCGACCTGATGGCAATACCTGAGTCGTCTTCCGATAGTGATCTTCACATAACTTGTGCTCAGGCGTAGCAACTTTCTTTTGAGATGGCATTTCTTCCAGTGACCAAACTCAAACTATTTGTAATTTGGGGAACAGAACTTTTGGGAACATATCTTCCCGAAACAACCCAGCCAAGAAGGGTCTTCTGAAGAGTTGGATAGTCCGGACCTTGCTTAATTTGACCAACAGCTAATAGTTCAAAAAATGATTCTGCTCCTATCAGCATATCTATTCTTTGTGGCTTGTTGAAATATGGGTCTGCTAGAGGTAGGTTCTTTGGGATTCTCCAGTCACTCACATTCACTGACTGGTCAGGATGATAACCTGAAATCGATTTCAAAATCCAAAAATCGAAGGAGAACTCACTACCATTTAATCGCGACTTCACCACCGTATGTATTTTATCTTTTACTTGAGAATTGGATTCACCAATACCAAGCAAGCTAATACATGACTCCTCTTTACGGATCTGTAAGCGGTGAGCAAGGTCCTCTGTTATGAAATTGGTTTGAGATCCAGAGTCCAGAAGAGCTCTGGCCAGAATGTGGTCACCGCTCTTCGTTCGGACACTTACGATCGACGTAGCCAGAAGTACCCTATCCAACGATGTCGCATGCAGAGCATGGGACGTGGAAGGTTGATCCTGGTTTGAAGGAGGAGAGGCACTCTCTTGGGGTGGTGGCAACGCGAGACTATTAGCAGACACTGTGTATCGATGCAATAAGGTGTGATGTGAGCGGCCGCACACACGACATTTATTGGCTTTGCATCTTACAACAGCGTGGCCTTTTTGCAGACAATTAATGCATAAGGGTGCAGATTTAGCGAACTCGAACCTTTGCATGACCGAGAGTCGCAAAAATGGAGTGCATTTCGACACTACATGGTCGTCCGAATTGCAATAGCTGCAAGTTCGCTGAACTCTGTTGGTGGAATGAGAAGAACAAGCAAATGAGCTACGATTATGCTGCTTGATTGGTACAACCTTGTCCGGCTTTGGCTTCGTCGACTCTTCAGCAGACAAATACTGGTATCGACGATTCAAAACTTTCTCAAGGTCGGACCAAAGCGGCAACTTTTCGTAAGTCAGTTGTTCATCCCACTTTTGTTTAGTCACTGGGTCGACTCTGTTCAAAACGAGATGAATGAGCATTGCATTCGAGATTTGGGTATCGTCTCCTATCGACAGTAATGAACCATAAATCGATGAAACAGTATCGATGAGGTTCCTGAGGGACGATGCGGACTGCTGCGAGATTTTTGGCAGATTAAACAATGTGGAAATATTGTTTGTAAAAATCAGATACTCGTTATCATATACTCGTTTGAGACTATCCATGGCCTTTTCATAGTTGGCTTCGGTGACTTGGAACGCCTTAATTGTTCCTAATGCTTCATCCGAGAGGCACGAGATCAAGTGATTAAATTTTTCGATCACCGGTATGCTTGCGTCGCTATGAACTAGAGTCTCAAAAAGGCTGATGAAATTTTTAAAATCCGAATGCTTACCACTAAATTTTGGTAATGCCAATTTCGGAAGTCGAGCACGAGTTGGGGCACCACAGGCTGGTATTGTTAGTGTCGTATCGCTTGATACATCAAGGGCGCAGATAAGCGACATTATCTTTGCCTTAGTTACGATAGATAACTCTTCCAACTCGGCTGCGAATTCATCGTCGCCATCTATTTCTTCTATTTTTTCTTGTAATTGTTTAGCCTTTTGGATTGACTCATTCAAGGAATCGAGCCTACATTGTAGCTCTGTCAATTGTATAGGAATCGAACCTTCATCTAATCGTACTTCTAAGCGGCGAATGCTTTTAACTTGACTTTGGAGCTTAGATTTCAAGTTTTTAAGAACTGACTTATTGTCTTCTGCCATCTTTTTTATATTTATAATATGCTCAAACAAAGAAAACAAACAAATAAATAAATGTTCAAAGCAAGAACGGAAATCGAAAACAAATAATAATTGAACTTCGAGGCACGAGGTATCAATATATAATATGGTTGCAAGTGACAGCCATATACCCTCGAAAAGCAGGGTATCGCGTCACTGGTAAGTAACACCCAAAAACAATATACCCTCGAAAAACAGGGTAGCGCGTACCTTGGCGTTCCGTTAAGATCAAGCGCGGCAAACGAAAAATATTCTCCCAACAAATACAACGCAAGCAACGGTGGAAAGGCGAAAGCGAAAACGAGAGAGTGCACCGATGCTGCTGCTTGTATGTATGTATGTATGGATAGATATATGTAAGTGTTATACGCCGCGGCTTGGGTTAACGAACCAACCTTTTGGCGAGATTCAAACAACGAAAAGGGGTAAGGGGGGGGCGACAGTGATTGCAGTAAACAATAAATAACGGTTGCATCCAACTAGCGGTTCACATAGGTTATGATATATGTATAATGTATGTCAATAAATATGTATGTGCGTATATTGTTGGTGTTATATGTGTATATACTTGCAAGAATATTATAGTCTAAATGCATGCAATTCAAGCTCTACTATGTCATACGTCTGTGCCAAGAATTGAAAGCGAGGTGCAATTTTTCTAGCACAAGACAATTTAAAAAGATTATATCTGTCTTCAGCTCTAGCTTTCAATTATTGCACAAATACCTCTGGCTCTGCGGTTGGATCTTTACGTCCAGCTGCTACTTTCCTCTTGCAGTCCGTGCAGGGCATCCCTCGGCGGTAGCAGAAACGAACGGCGAAGATTAGGCTGGGTATTTCGCGACCGACACGATTGCTTAAGCAAGGTTTTAATTGCTGTTTTTGTTAACACACAACAACACGACGCGGGCAACGATACGCTTGATTCTAGTAAATATAATTATGTATATATATATGTATATATTTGAACCACTTGAGCACTTCTTTACGTGTCACTGTCACTTTTATTTGTTGCCTTTAATTTAATTTACAGTCCACCCGGGGGCGCCATGAAAATTTAGAATAGTTTTTCTAAATGCAAAAACCGGAAAACTTTGGGTGGCTGTAATTTTATTTAAGAGGCGGGACGAGATGAATAATACGTGCGCTCGATCAAATCAATTTCAACGAATGTCTAATTCCAATTTTTCTCTAGCCTAACTAACCTACGTTGGCAAAGCGGGGCGAATTCGCCAAGAGCGAGAGAGTAAGCTTTATTGCGCTCCCGCCTTGCCCTAAACTAACTTACACTAGACTTCATACAATTCAAATTAGATTCCACAATTATTTACAAAAAAAACAGACGAGAAACGACGAAACACTCTCTCTTCTCTCTTATCTTCTTCGTGCGAGCGAGTCAGCGCGTACTCGTGCATTCACAGAAATAAGCGCTGCTCACGATATGAAATTGTATGGGCGTTCGGCATCTTACTATTTATATTGTCTTTGGTTCAGCTAGAGGATTTTCGCCAGCCACTGTTGCCTATAGGCAACATTGACTTTGCATTTAAATTTCGGTTACGATTCAAAATTTTCGTGAACTTTTTATACCCGGTACTCGAAGAGTAAAGGGGTATATTAGATTTGTGCAACAAGTGGATGTGTGTAACACCCAGAAGGAAGCCTTTCCGACCCCATAAAGTATATTTATTCTTGATAAGCATCAATAGCCGAGTCGATATAGCTATGTCTGTCTGTCCGTCCGTCTGTCCGTCTTCATTAGCGCCTACAGCTCAGAGACTATAAAAGCTAGAGGAACGCAATTTGGCATCCCGACTCCTCTCTGTGGCATGCACAGTTTTAAAGATACGAGAAAACTAAAAACGCAGAATCATAGAGAATGGATCATTAATATAGCCACAATGAAGAGAACCATTTCGAAATCGTTCCCTCTCGCTCTCTCTCACACACCTGGGTGGGCGCTATGCCTGATCGAATTTTTTGACGCCTAGATCTCAGAGACAATAAGAGCTAGATCAACCAAACTTTCCATCCAAGCTACCGTGATATCAGCTCACATACATAAATACTGACTGAGTGCCGGGTATAAAGTAGAGCCGAGGCGGTAGACGCGTTCAGAACGTTATTTTTGTTTTCTTATTTTAAAAATTAGAAATAATTTTTATTTTTATTTATGATTTTTATTATATCAATAAAAAAAAAACTTATTTCTGATTTTTAAAATACAAATTATTTCGGCATTGATTTTTATAAAACTCATAACTCTTATTTGTGATCCCTGGTCGAAAGGGATATTTTTGATTCCACACACATTTTCTATTAATCTTCTTGTTTCGTCGTCACTTATTTACTTGTTTCGCCCGGCGCTGCCACCTAATTTGTACACCATTTCATGAATTCAGGCTGAATTCATATTCAACTTTCGTGTGTTAACGAATACATGAAATGGTGTTTATGCACACACTTTTTTCCCCATTGCATGAAATGATTTCGTGAAATGGGCCTAGCATAAACACAGTAATAGAGTCCCAGTCACTTGAGCTAAAGTAAGCACTTAGCAAGGCATAGTCATAGTTTCGGTTAAGTCATTATGAAAATTATAGGTCAAGAATATTAGGTATAAAGTATCACAGTAATTCAAGAAATGCGTTGGTGCAGATGAATTTACGAGCTTTAATCCCGTAGATTCTATGTCGTCAGATAATTGTCTTTCTCTCAAGATATTGCTGTTAAAGTCCCCAGCTAGTATTGCATCTGTCTATACAAGCAGCCTATTAAGATTTGGGAAGAGTGTATTGTACTAGTGACTTGGCCAAATATCTACTCGACTGCACTTTCACTCGGATTACATACAAATTTAGCATTTAGACGTTTACGTACATATATGTATTGCTACACCTCCAGCGTGACTATTTCGATCAGATCGAAACAGATCATAGCCATTACATTCTACTAACAAATTACTAACATAAGATGAAAACCACGTTTCGGACACACATACGACAAAATTGGACTTTACAAATAAATACCTAAATTCTTCAATTTTCTTAGTTAGACTTTGGGCATTAATGGTGCACACACGCATACCTTGGTTGCCAAGTGCTCTTAGCATTGTATAGCTGCTTGAGCTGGACGACCAGGGATTATCATCCATTATCAATGGAAAAAACATCAATTAGCGAAGACGATCCAGACACCACTGTATTAAAAGTAAGGCGAGATGCTGTGGAGAGGGTGAGATTCCTAACAAAAACTATTAGAAGAGTATAAAAGATATTACACATAAGGCTAACATAAACAATAATCAATTTTAATCTCCTAACGAAAATTATGACGCTCAGCTCGAGATTCTCTAGACGCGGATTGAGTCGCCTCCCCAGTCGCAACTTCCTCACTCTGCAGGGCAGAAAGATCAGCCATGCTCCTAAGGCAAACATACTCGCCGCGAACACTCTGCCGGACGTAGACCTGAGCACGGCGGGTGAAGACAGCCGACAGGGCGTTGCGCTTCTTCATCTTCATTGCCTCTCTGAATATATTATAGTTCATTTTTGAGAGCTGCTCGTTGATAAAGAAGGGTGTTTTAGACTGAATGCCAAGAAACTCCAGGCTAAGTGGTTGCTTAGTCTGTTGCTGATGTTCTCCAGCCCTTGCAGCAGCCTGATTTTGTCGCGCCTGCTATCGAATTTCATAATGATGACAGGATCGACAACCGCATCGTGTGCTTGCTCCCGCAGCTTAACACGAAAAATCTTCTTAACTTTCGGTGGTGGGGTGAGGCCTAACGAGTAGGAGAGGCTATTAAAGAGAGTTTTTAAATTCTCGTCTTCCAGAAATGGCACCACATGCACTCTGACATCATTTGCAATGCTTGCTGAATCTGCATCAGCCTTGGCTGGGAGTTTTGCCTCTAACTCCTCCAACCTGCTGCATAGCGCACGAATTTTGGCGCATCCCTCCTCCAGCTTCTCTACTCGTTGGCCGAGCTGCTCAGCTTCTTCAGAGAGGCTATGCAGCTTAGCCTGCTATCTCTCGCAGAATTCTTTCTTCAGCTTCTCTCACGCTACAGCTGATGTGCTTCGCCTGCTCGTCAAATCGGCTATTAATCAGCTCGATCAGTTGTAGCGAAAGAGTATCCGATGTGCGACCACTACGGACGCGCTTTGCTGTTATCTTAGACATCTCGCTGACGCATTGCCGATCAACAGCTTAGGTGCAAAATCCAAGAATATGCAGAGAGAGAGCGCAAGATGGGAGAGCTCAAGATGAAAGAGCGCAAGATGAGAGAGCACGTAGCAGGCCCGCTTATGGTTTCCGCGAGAACGCTGAGAAACGAAGGGCGATGATCCGAAGCAGATGAGCAAACAGCAATAAAATGCACAAAAATATGTTTTTAGTGTAGTGTAATGTTTTTAATTATTATATTTAAAAGGTTTTGTTTAATATATATTTTAGGGCGTGCCCGTGGGTTCGAGGTGGGTTTGACGGGTTTATAAACGAAACTATAACGGCCCTATGGCCGTTATGAAGAGGTGTGTGATACGCGATGCTGCGTTCGACGACGACTTTAACAGAGTGGGGGTGGGTTTCGCGAAGCTTTGCAATTTAAGCAGTACATGCGCGGACCATGAGCGTGTGTGTGCGTAGGCACCGAGAGCGCAAGAGTAGATCGCACTCGTAAGAGCTAATGACGGCTGCTGCTCCGAACATACTCCCCCCCGTTGAAAGACCTGGGCTTTTAACAGGATTCTTAACGGGAAGGACGCACAGCTTGTTGACAGCTCGAAAAGTGGTTCCGGTGGGTGTCCGCAGTATGGCAACTCGCACAGCCCCATCAGTTCCAGCGATGACTTCGATCACCCGTGCTAAGGGCCACTTTATTGGTGGCAAGTTTTCGTCCTTGATGCAGACGACGTCGTTGGCATGGATCGATGGTTGTGGTGTGCGCCATTTGGCACGTTGTTGGAGCAGGGTCAAATATTCCTCACTCCAACTCTCTATAAGATCTGCTAGGCACATTTGACTCGTTGCCTGCGATCAAGACGATTGAAGTTTAGACCCGGAACTTCTGGCTCGGGAAACTCCATCAGCCGACGACCAATTAGAACATGTCCTGGTGTAAGGACGCCAAGATCTTCAGGGGTTTCTGAAATTGAAATAAGAGGACGAGATTGATTATAGCCTGGCATTTGCAGACCAAGGTCTGCAGCTCGCAGAAGGCAAAGAGCGACGATCCCACGGATCGATACGAATGTTGCTTGGCCATCTTCAGTGCTGCCTCCCACAAGCCCCCGAAATGAGGCAAGCGGGGTTGTATAAATCTCCAATCGAAGCCGTTGTTGATGCAGATGAAGACGCTGATGTAGCATTTGATAGTCGCTCGATTGCGCCCATCTGGCAAGTAGTAGAAGGGACGGCAAAGGTCGATTCCAGTGATGCTGAATGCTGGCGAATCCTGTATTCGATCCTTCGGTAGGTCAGCCATGAGGTGCTCTACAAGACGAGGTATGGATCGGCAGCACATGACGCATTTCCGCAATGCGCGTGCCACAGTTTTCAGGCCGCCGATGGGCCAAAACTGTACGCGACTCGCTCCAAGTAGCGACTGCGAACCAGCATTGTTAAGCTTCCGAGGAAAGTGTGTAATGATAGGGAACGTCAGTGGATGATCCCTAAGCAAAATGATTGGGTGGCGTGTATCGAAGCCGAGAGTTGAATGGCGCAGGCGGCCACCAACACGAATTAATCCAAGATCATTTATGCAGGGTACGAGCGATGTGATGCTGTTGGGGGACTCCACGCAGCTTCCTTTGCGCCGAGCAAGGTACTCAGGATACAGGTGGGCCTGTTGAACAATGTGTCTTAACAGATGTGAATCTTTGCGAAGGGCCTTAGATGAGATATCAGGTGATTTCATCCTACTGATGAACTTCTGAACGTAGCCAACGAGGCGCATCATGACTCCGAATGAGTTGATGTGCGTAAACGAAAGCGAGATCTTGTCCACGTAGAAGTCCTGTGGAAGGGTTTCCAACCCCTATGGATCTAGGGAAGACATATGGCTAGCTGATGTTTAGCGCGAATAGCTAAAACGATGCAGGCTGAATCCGATGGGTAATTCTGTTTGATTTGACTACTTCCCAAACTTGAACCAATTCATCGACCCGAGTTCTGTGATTGGTGCGAAGCTTGGGTTTCGATAAACGACGAGAGAGTGGGGGCCGAGTGCCCGCCACTAGATAGATTCCATCCGAATTGACCACTTCCCAAAATCTATGAACCAATTCATCAAGCCGAGTGCTGTGATTGGCGTCATCCAAAGATTGGGATGCGATGAGCGACGAGAGAGTCTGGGCAGAATGCCCGCCACTAGACAGAATCCATCCGACGATTATGATGCGATCAACGACGAAAGAGTGGGGGGCGAGTGCCCGCCACTAGACAGAATCCATCCACGATTGTGTTGAGATCAACGACGAGAGAGTGGAGGCCGAGTGCCTGCCACTAGACAGAGTCCATCCGAAGTGACCACTTCCCAAAATCGATGAACCAAATCATTGAGCCGAATGCTGTGATTGGTGTCATCCAAAGATTGGGATGCGATGATCGACGACAGAGTGGGGGCCGAATGCCCGCCACTAGACAGAATCCATCCGAAGTGATGCGATCAACGACGAGAGAGTGGGGGGCCGAGTGCCCGCCACTGGACGGAATCCATCCACGATTGTGTTGAGATCAACGACGAGAGAGTGGAGGCCGAGTGCCTGCCACTAGATAGAATCCATCCGAAGTGACCGCTCCCAAAATCGATGAACCAAGTCATCGAGCCGAGTGCTGTGATTGGTGTCATCCAAAGATTGGGATGCGATGAGCGACGACAGAGTGGGGGCCGAGTGCCCGCCACTAGACAGAATCCATCCGAAGTGATGCGATCAACGACGAGAGAGTGGGGGCCAAGTGCCCGCCACTAGACAGAATCCATCCACGATTGTGTTGAGATCAACGACGAGAGAGTGGAGGCCGAGTGGCTGCCACTAGACAGAGTGTATCTGAGGTGACCACTTCCCAAAAACGATGAACAAATTCATCAAGCCGAGTGCTGTGATTGGCGTCATCCAAAGATTAGGATGCGACGAGCGATGAGAGAGTGGGGCCCGAATGCCCGCCACTACAGACTCATCTGATTTGTGTTTTCTGCAGCGGAGTTAATCCAGGCGCCAGCTGAATTTGTCCCACACACAGCAGCTCGAAGAAAGGTCCAGCACCGATGAGCAGATCAATCCGCTGCGGCTGGTGAAACGATTGGTAAGCAAGCCGGATGTGCGACGGTATACACCAATTAGCTGTGCTAATTAACGAGCGAGGATGATGATCCGTGATCGTCTAGGCACGAACGGGAGTGATGCTAGTGGTGAACTCTGAAATCCTCGATTTCAGAACGAGATTCACCGAGACACCGTCAGGTGAGAAGCTAGCATCTCCTATGCCAGAGACTGCGGTGAGCGATTTGGTTTTGCGACGTTGTAGCTGTTTAGCTAGACGAGTAGTGCGTGACATGGCACGAAAGTTCCCACGATGGTTTTGACGAGAACGACGACAATGGCTGATAACACAGCATCAGGCGGACTTTGGATAAGAGAGACTGTGGCAAGGAGAGCGACAATGCGGGTGACAATGGTGATCTGAATAGGTTGTGGTGGTGAGGCTTCACTTGGAAAAGCGGGTTGGACGGTTTCTGCTCGACGAACGAAATACAACAGGGTATGGTGTTTCTAGCGCATGCAACGCGCATGCAGCGTCCACAAACGCCCGCAACTTGCCAACTAATGAGTTGCCATGCGTAGGTTTTTGTTGTCCAATTGGGCAACGAGCCCCTGAAGTCGGTCGAAGATGGTTTTAATCTTGAGGCTCAAGAATTCAATCCGGCTAGTAGCTGGATCAGCACTAGCCAACACTTCATCAATAGGAGCGCCACTCGAGGGTGTGTCATCCGAGGCGGAGCGGATATTTATATTGTCGACACTCATTTTTCCAAGCCGGTTGCGCAGATCTAACGATGCGAACGTAATTGATCTGGAATGCGGCGAATTCAGGCAGAGAGATGCACCGAAATGTGAAATCGACGGCGAAAAAATGTATGTGTGTGCATATGCACTGCACCGGCACAGAGATCATAAGCGACGACCGAGAATGCCGCGACTCAACGAAAGCGAATACGAGCAATATAAATGTGTGTGTGTGCACTGCGCCGGCACAGAGGGCACAAGCGACGAGCGATAATTAACAGTTATGCACAAGACAACGACTTTGAGTTCGAAAGAGAGTTCTTGGTATGCAGCAGCTCACGAGCGCGGGCTGAAGCAAACGACGAAAGAGGAGACGACGAAATTTAACGGATTTCGCTTAGAACTCTATGCAGCCGGTTGCGTTGCGCAACCGCGGCCCGCTAGAAACTGTCACGGTCGGCCACAACGACTTTTGGTTCGCTACATTTTCGACGAATATTGGGTTATATCTTTGACACAGATTTAACTCAATGTTTTGAACACTTTTTTCCACTCAAAGGTCACGCAGATCACGTCGGGGTCACCAAAATGTTGGAAGCTGCCGAGCTTTTTCGGCCGCTCTGACTCCACATTTACAAATTAAAATTGTCTCCGTTTTTTAGTGTAATGTTTTTAATTATTATATTTAAATGGTTTTGTTTATTATATATTTTAGGGCGTGCCCGTGGGTTCGAGGTGGGTTTGACGGGTTTATAAACGAAACTATAACGGCCCTATGGCCGTTATGAAGAGGTGTGTGATACGCGATGCTGCGTTCGACGACGACTTTAACAGAGTGGGGGTGGGTTTCGCGAAGCACTGCAATTTAAGCAGTACATGCGCGGACCATGAGCGTGTGTGTGCGTAGGCACCGAGAGCGCAAGAGTAGATCGTACTCGTAAGAGCTAATGACGGCTGCTGCTCCGAACAAATATTAATTCGAAACTTTTCGGAGATTTTTATATATAAAATGTTTCCATTTTTGTTTATATAAGTTTTTTAACATCTGTCTTTTCTACATGTCTAAATCGACTTACTATATATACATACACGGCTGTGTGCGAGAGAGAGAGGGAATGAGTCTGCGCTTGGAAGGCCACTGAAATTTAATTTCTTCCTTTTGGCTATACTAATGATCCGTTGTTGCCGTTGTTTTGCATTAACGGAACCACTTAGCGATCTTTCCATTGCCTTTGTTTTGTATTAGCGGGACCACTTAGCGATCTTGCCATTGGTTTTTTTTTGCATTTGCCTTTGTCTTTGGCTCTAGCTTCAAGGGTCGCTCTTAGCGCTGTTATAAATAAACCAATCCTTACGTAAACACCAGCTTCCGTTCGAAGCCCAAACATCTGCGTCCCAAGCCCAGTCCGTTTAATCTCAAGCTTATTGTTTAGCTAGTGAGGTTTTTCACTAGCTGTTGCGAGGATATTTTCAATAAAAAGTCTAGCGTTTAAATTATAACAATCATTTATTATATTTTGTAGTTTGACTGATGGATATTAGTTTATCCCGATATCGAAGAAGCTCAGTTACCGACTGAGTCAAGGGCAGGCGGGCCGAATTGCCCGTGCCCTAATGCAAATTAAATTATCTTTAAACTATGTTGGTCCGAGCTACGGTCTCCGTTGCGTAGGCTCCGGCGGCAGCGATCAGGTTCCCGTGGCCCGCTCTGGTAGCGGGGGGCGGTGGATTGAGGTGGTGTTTGTCCGAGCTGCGGACTCCGTTGCGTTGGCTCCGGCGGCAGCGATCGGATTCCCGTGACCCGCTCTTGTAGCGGGGGGCGGTGGTTGCCGTTCGGCAACTAGGTCTTGTATTGAAGATTATGTTGGGAGGGTGACTGCCCTCTATTTCGTTGGCCCTTAAGGCTCAACGATACAATTAAGTTAATAAAGGTTTGTGTCGGAGTAAGTATGAACGATCCGTTCGTTTATTTGTCAAATCTTAAACTTAAACTTAATTCTGAACCTAACCGAAACATAACCGGCGAGCCGGCCGCGCATAAACAGGAAATGCTGACCATGCAACATGCGCCAGAATCATGCGACCGCTGGCGGCCAATGGGATTAGGGAGCCGCCCGCTACGGTGACATTTGCTGCATCAGCGTTTTGGGTATCAGACTTGGATACGTTAGGGCGGCACATGATTATTCATATTTCTTATGCGCTACGTTAGGGTGGCACATGAACATTAAAGCTTAATTTCTTATATGTTATCTCTTATGTGTTAACTTATACATATGTGTGTGTGTATAACAATTAGGTACAGTGGGCATTTAAAATAACAAACAATATTATTAAGTTACTTTAGGCCGCACCACTGGCTATAAATTATAATATTTATGATGCTTGACCCGACATACTCCCCCCATTGGAAGCCTGACTTTCAACAGCATCCTTAAGGGGCAGCAGGCACAGCTTGTTAACGGCTCGCTTGGTGATTCCATATGCAGTCTTCAGCACAGCGACTCGGGAAACGCCAGCTCTTCCAGGTAAAAGCTCGACCACCCCCGCCAGTGGCCACTTCATGGGAGGAAGATTCTCATCTTTGACAAGGACCAAATCTGCGACTGCTATACTAGGCTTCGCAGTGCGCCACTTTGAGCGCTGCTGAAGTGACGTGATGTACTCTTCCTTCCACCGGGACCAGAAAAGCTGCTGCAAATATGAAACGCGCTGCCAGCCGTCCAGGCGATCGAAGTGTAGGTGCGCGATGTCAGGCTCAGCGAACGAAGCAGGAGGGCCACCATTCAAGAAATGTGCTGGAGTTAAAACATCAAGATCGGCAGGGCTCTCTTAAATAGAAACTAAAACTGAAATGCCAGTCTATAGTCTCGACCAAACAAAATTCCAGTACAGCCTTCTGATGGTCATCGCTGAGGAACAGGCGTTTTAACTCGACCAGCTCATTCCTTGCGCCGACAAAATTTGTTGCGTTGTCGGACCAAATTTGTCGCGGCTTTCGTCTGGTGCATATAAAGCGCTTAAGCCCATGAAGAAAAGCAACTGTAGATAAGTCCTTGATCAGCTCCAGATGAACAGCCTTTGTAGCGAAACAAATGAAGACGCAGACGTAGCACTTGATTGGAGCCTTGTTGCGTACCTCTGGTTTGTAGAAAAACGGCCCACAAAAATACACGCCTGTGATCTCAAAAGCATGGGAACCGTCGAGCCGCTCCTTTGGAAGATCCGCCATAATATGTTCCAATACTCTAGGCTTCATTCGAAAGCATCTGGTGCACTTGTTCACTGCTTTGTTTACCGTCTTCCTCCCCCCAATGGGCCAATATTGGGATCGAATCAGTCCAAGCAAAGCTCGAGGGCCAGCGTGCGGATTCCGCTCATGAAAGTGGGAGATTATTGCAAGAGTCAGTGGGTGGCTGCTGGGTAAGATGATTGGATGACGGCCATCAAAATTCAACGAAGAGTTTTTCAGTCGACCATCAACCCTGAGTAGCCCAAAATGAACCATGAATGGCGACAACGATGAAAGTGAGCTAGATGAGGATACCGCTCCCCTGGCCCGCAGTGACTTCATGTCCTCCCATAGCTGAGTAAGCTGGACTAATCGAAGAAATAGCTGGGTTCCATGTTCAATATCTGAAACAGTGAGTCCAGGGCGTCGATTTCTGTTGCAAAACTTGTGAATATATCCGAAAACGCGTTGCAAGGAAGCAAATGAATTTGAATACTTGGAATCAGCCACTATGTCCATGTAGGGTGATTTAACCAGAAGAGCCTTACGGCGAAGTGTAAGGGCTGGCTAATCTACTAACACCGTGGGTGGCCAGTCATCGGCGGAGCCGCAAAGAAATAGAGGTCCATTAGCCGAAAGAGGCGAGTCCTTAAGCTTAGTTGGAAGAGCCCCTCGAGAGAGAATGTTGGCTGGGTTTAAACCTATGGGGACATAATGCCATGCCATAATGTCGGTCATTTCCTGAATCATTGCCACTCTATTGGCGACAAATATATTGAATCTTGACGGCTCGTCCCGAATCCAAGAGAGGGCCACAGCAGAATCGCACCAACAGTAACACCTTCCCTGGAAGACAGTCATTCCTGCTATTTCCGATATGAGCCTAGCCAGCAATTCTGCCCCACAAAGCTCCAACTTTGGTACCGTGAGCGTCTTCAAAGGAGCAACACGAGATTTGGCACAAAGTAGGTGACTGCTAGAAGGCTGACCCTTTGACACGACATAAATGCATGCACCATAAGCCTCGATGCTGGCATCGCAGAATCCGTGAATTTCTAGCTCGGAGCCTGGAAAGAGTAAGTCGACGAATCTGGCCAAAACTGCTGCATATTTACTGCCAATCGGTGCTCAGTGAGGCTGGCAGGCTTTCATCCCAGGACAACTTCTCTTTGCACAACCGCTGGAGAAAGATTTTTGACTTTGTAATAACAGGACCAGCTAGCCCTAGAGGATCGTAGAATCGCGCTATAGTTGACAAAACAGAACGCCTGCAGGGATGTGAAGACCATTGTAGGACCGAGAAAGAAAACAAAAGTTGATCAGACACCGGA
This sequence comes from Drosophila helvetica, assembly GCA_963969585.1. Lineage (NCBI taxonomy): Eukaryota > Metazoa > Arthropoda > Insecta > Diptera > Drosophilidae > Drosophila > Drosophila helvetica. Next base: position 24,159,603 of record OZ018401.1, on the reverse strand, counting down.
TCCCAAGCGAGTCCTAGTGTTTTAGTAAAATGGCTGCCATCATCGAACTTCAAATGAGTTTCCTTATCTTCTTCAGGAACTCCATTCAGCACTGCGGGCACGTTTGAGCACCATTTCCTCAGTCTGAACTGACCTCTAGCCAAAATTCCAGCAGTTTGTTCACGAATCCGGATAGCCTCTTCCTCAGAGCTGGCTCTAGATATCAAGTCATCAACGTAGAAGTCACGACGAAGAATTTCAGCTCCAACAGGAAAATCTATCTGCTCATCCATTGCCAACTGATGCATCGCTCGCACAGATAAATATGAAGCAGGCTTCGTCCCATAAGTGACGGTGTCCAGTTGGAACACACGCAACTCCTCCTGCATAGAGTTTCTCCACAGAATACACTGCAAGCTGCTATTCTTCGGTGAGACTCGTACACAGCGATACCTTTTGCAGATATCTCCTGTAATCGCAACTGCGTATGAACGAAATCGAGCAAGGATATGAAAAAGTTTAGGTTGTATTACGGGACCGGCCATTAAAACATTATTCAGGGAATAGCCACATGAAGCTTGGTCGTAGAACTGTCTTCTTTCATCACGCAATGATGAGGTAAAAAATATCGGCAGTTGGAGATTGACTGGGCAGGAACAGAAGACATATGGCCTAAGTCAAGATACTCATTTATGAAAGCAGCATACTGGGATTTCATCTCAGGGCGACGATTTAACCTTCGCTCAAGGGATAGGAATCTACGACGTGCTTGATTGTAAGATTCTCCCAAGAGATCCAAATTATATTTAGCTGGCAGACGAACACAATAATCGCCAATGGGTAATCGACGGAAATGTTGAGCAAAGTGCGCTTCACAATCTAGCTCTTCCTTGGTTGACTTTACTACTGGGTCGAGACAATTTTCTACCTCCCAAAATCTCCGAAGAAGAACTTCAAGTGGATCCTCTGGATTATTATACTCAGCACCTACGGCCTGAGTGCGGGCAACCATTAGAGAAGAACCTTTTAAATGCGACACGACCAGACACGACCCATCCCAAGCGAGTTTTCTGATTTGAAGGCAACCCTGGCAGTAGTTTGACCTGACCAACACAAAGGAGTTCGTAAAAGAGACTTGCGCCAATTAAAAGATCGATACGCTGAGGCCTATTAAACTCTGGATCTGCTAGTGGCATGTTCGATGGAATGTTCCAATTGTGAGTGTCAATTCCAAAACTAGGCTGACGACCAGTTATGTTAGAGGCTATAATAGCTGTGATGACAGTTGAGTATTCCGAGGAGCGAGAGTGCAGGTTAACGTTGACCGAAAGTCCATCCGTGGCAAAACTGGAGTCGCCTATTCCCGAAACTGCAGTAGATGATCTACTTTTTCGAAGCTGAAGCTGATTCGCGTAACGAGAAGTAATTAGATGCAACTGGGAGCCGGAATCCAGCAAGGCTCGGCAGGGAACTCAAACTCCGGAACGATTTTTGACCAAAACTGTGGCCGTGGCAAGGAGAACAACATCATTACTGAGACCTTGGGCAATTAGAGCAGACGAGGTAGACGCTGAAGTAGAGGGTTCAGTGGTATGCTGGGACGACGTGAATGGAGATGGATCATCAATTGGAGCGGATTGCCCTTGGGCTGCAGTCGCCTCAGTCGCCAAAATGCAGGGCAGTATGGTGCTTACCCCCGCAAGTACGACAGCGGCTCGAGGTGCACTGATTTGACCGATGCCCTGTTTTGAGACAGTTTATGCACAGGGATAGCCGCTTGGCTTCTTTATGGTGATTTGCGGGGGACAGTGCTTTAAACTTTGGGCAATATTGGACTTCGTGATTGCTATCATTGCAAAGCACGCAGCCTGAGGTGTGGTTAGTTGCAAACAAGGTTGACCTGGAATCTTGCCCACCTGCCCCAGCAAAATCCGTTGTCTCCAATGACGTGCATCGCTGCTCCAGGAATGAGGCCATAATTTCCCAAGACGGAATCACGATCGCAAACACTGGGTCCTCGAATCGCTCCTCCCACTTTGCTTGGGTCCCTCGGTCCAGTTTCCGGAGCAGCTCCTGCACGAGGATACATCCAGCGATCTGCTCAGTAGTGCCCAAGCCTTGGAGCGCACGCATATGAGCGTTAAATTTATCCGAAAGCTCCCGAAGCATAGCCACTGACCCAGGTTCCACAGCCTGAAACGTCAAGATCTCGTTGATGTGCGCCTGAAAAATCAATCGTCGATTATTAAACCTTTTTTTTAATAATTCTAATGCCACGCTATAGTTGCCATCCGAGATTTCCAGCGAGCGAACAGTCTCCAATGCCACATCCCGCAGACAGGAACGCAAATGCTGGAACCTTTCTATGTTGGTTAAGTCAGGATGACTGTCGATGATGGTAACAAAAATTGAATAAAAACGAGGGGGAACGTTATGAGCCGCGTCTGCGCCGCGGCTCTACTTTATACCCGGTACTCAGTCAGTATATATGTATGTGAGCTTACGATATATGTAATTTATTACATGTTCGCAAAAGGGAAAAATTGAATTTTAGCCAAAAAAAAACAATTTAAGTCGAACCTTTTCGGAGATTTTGATCTATTAGATGTTTCCATATTGGTTAACATAAATTTTTTACATCTGCCATTTCTACATGTTTTTATCTACTTCCTACATATACATACACGGCTGTGTGCGAGAGAGAGAGGGAATCAGTCTGCGCTTGGGAGGCCACTGAAATTTCATTTGTTCCTTCTGACTATATTTATGATCCGATCTGATCCAAATTTAATACTCTGATAGATATAGTCATTTTCTATGATTCTGCGTTTTTGGTTTTCCCGTATCTTTAAATTGTAGATTTTCATCTTTTGTGGGGGCGGAAGGGGGCGTGGCCAAATTTTAAAACAAACTCGTCTCGGTTTGATATCACAGGAGCTTGGATAGAAAGTTTGGTGGTTCTAGCTCTTATAGTCTCTGAGAACTAGGCGTCAAAAAATTCGATCAGGCATAGCGCCTACCCCTGTGTGTGAGAGAGAGCGAGAGGGAACGATGCATTTCGAAATTGTTTTCTTCATTGTGGCTATATTTATGAGTCCATCTGATCCAGATTCAACACTCTGATAGATATTGTCATTCTCTACGATTCTGCGTTTTTAGTTTTCTCGTATCTTTAAAATTGTGCATGCCACAGATTTTCGTCCTTGGAGTGGGCGGAAGGGGGCGGGGCGAAATTTTGAAATACACTTGTAACAGTGCGATAGGACAGGAGTCTGGATACAAAATAGTGTTCCTCTAGCTTTTATGGTCTTTGAGCTATAGGCGCTAATGAAGACGGACAGACGGACAGACGGACGGACAGACAGACATAGCTATATCGACTCGGCTATTGATGCTGATCAAGAATATATATACTTTATGGGGTCGGAAACGCTTCCTTCTGGGTGTTACACACATTAATTTTTTGCACAAATCTAATATACCCCTTTACTCTTCGAGTACCGGGTATAAAAAATCCGTCCAGTCTGCATACCCACCGCTGAAAGTTGGCAATTGTATCGGCGGCAGGCAGGGTAGCTGCCTACGGCGAGGTAGACACTGGGGGCAAGAAAACTCAGCGGTAGTATTTTCTCCAACAAAGGTAGAATGAGGTGGAATGTGTGCACTATTCCGGGCGATTTCACGGGTAATCGAAGGCTTCAGCATACGGAACATAGTTTGAAACCTGTCGCGCAAACCACTGCCAAACTCGCAGCAATCCAATTCCTCGAGCTCACTATGCACGGTTTTAAATGTGCCGTGCAGTTCCTCGATCTCATCCAGCCTCACTACTAGCATGTAATAGTCACACACCGATGACTCCTCCTCCCAACTGGCACTTAGTCTCGTCCAACTCTCCAATAAATACGTAGCCTTCAGCTTCAGAAATGACACCCTGTTTTGCTCCCTGGTCTTTGGACCTTCGTTAGCAGCATCCATAGCATCGGCAGCGTTAGCAGCGGCAGTGGCAGCGTTGGCAGCATCCATCTCCATAGCAGCGCAGCTTAGGAAACGTTTATTGCGGGAAGATGATGGAAAGAGCACCACGCGTAATAAACGTCTCTAGCGGGAAGATGATCGCGAAGAGTACCGCGCGCAATAGACGACAACGACCGAGCACTGCAAGGCAAGCCAACAGCTATAAGAGACCCTATATGTAAGGGCGGCCAACGTCTCTAGCGGGAAGATGATCGCAAAGAGTAACGCGCACAATAGACGACAACGACCGAGCACTGCAAGGCAAGCCAACAGCTATATGAGACCCTATATGTAAGGGCGGCCAACGTCTCTAGCGGGAATATGATCGTAAAGAGTAACGCGCACAATAGAAGGCGAAGAGCCGCAAGCCAACAGCTATGTACAATACCTACAGTCAGCACAACATTTATTCGGACACTCTGTACTATTCAGTTTAACTGCTTATATCTTGGAACTTTCGCAATTTTAGCTACTTTTTTTAACACATCATGGAAACAGTTATTTTCTAAGGATATAAGTAACAAAAAAATTTAACTTTTATTATTTCCAACAAAAATATTCAAATGAAAGCGAAAAAAGTACTTAATATGCGACACAAAAATTATTCGTACAATTTTCGTTTATTCTCTTCTACATCTGAAAACAACGGTAATCGGCGATTCTTCTTTGCGATTTTCTTAGAATTACTTCGGATCGGGCATCTGAGTGCGTTTTTTTTTATTTTGTTTGTTAGTTTCACTGAGTTTCTTGCTACGAATGGACAAAATGGGACGAGGTCAAGATATATCACTAGATTTCCGAAAATCCATACTAAAATTACATTTGGGAAATCGTAGTTTTCGTGAAATCGGTAGAATCATTGGCAAAGCACCTTCCACAATTCATAGTGTGATAAAAAAAATACTTAAACACAGGAGAATTAGCGGCAAATCACGGGAAAGCTGGAAGGCCTAAGATAATGACACCTCGCGAAGAACGTAAAGTTGTGTCTACAGTCTTGCAAAATCCTAGAACAACATCTACAATAATTCGCAAGAATATAGAGGAAGCGACAAAAAAAAAAGTTTGTGTCCAAACCATTCGAAACTACCTTCACAAGGCTGGTTTACATGGAAGAGTTGCTCGTCGAAAACCTTATATTTCTGCCATCAACAAAAAGAAGCGATTGGAGTTCGCAAAACTGAATGTCAACAAGCCGGATTCGTTTTGGGAGAAAGTACTTTTTAGTGACGAATCCAAATTTAACATATTCGGACACGATGGCCCCTCTAAAGTATGGAGGAAAGCAAATGAAGCCTTGAACGAGACAAACTTGATCCCTACTGTTAAACATGTGGGTGGAAATGGTTTGGGGGTGTGTAGCTGCCGGTGGAGTCGGTAAAATGGTCTTTATAGACGATAAAATGAATAAGGAAATGTATAAAAATATTTTAAGCCAAAATTTGATTCCTAGTGCGACCAAACTTGGGCTTGATCCCAAGGTTTTCTTGTTTCAACAAGATAATGACCCTAAACATACATCATATTTGGTGCAAGAGTGGCTTTTATATCACTGCAAGCAGCTAAAAACACCTCCTCAATCACCGGATTTGAATCCTATAGAGCATGTTTGTGATATACTTGAAAAAAGGATAAGGAAGCACAGTATTTCATCAAAGGTATCCTTGAATACGGCATTGCTAGCTGAATGGGACAAAATAGGCGCTAATGAAACAAACAATTTAATTAAAAGTATGGTTCGACGTTTAAAAGCTGTCATCGATGCTAAGGGAGGGTCCACTAAGTATTAAACGACTTGAAAACTTAAAAAAATAACATGTTTTTCAATATTTTATGAAGTGTACGAATAATTTTTGTGCGAAAAAAAGTTCCTTTTTTATTTAATTGAAGAATTTATGTAATGTTTAAGCTGAAATAGCATAATTTTATGCCTAAAATATATGTTAAGAATGTTGATCTTCGATATGAATTATATAATTTTATTTTACCTTATGTTTCTTTTACGTTATTAATGAATAAAGTTGAAAAAACAAGGGTGTCCGAATAAATTTTGTGCTGACTGTATGTATACGCAAGAGCGGCTGGTGTATATATGAATATAGGTGCACTTATGTAGCCGATGACACTTGTTGAGATGGCAATTAGTTTATAAGTTTTAATGGTTTATTGTAGTTTGTGAGTGCACAAATGTATTAATTATTGCACAATCACGTCGGGGTCACGAAATGTTTAGCTAGAGAGGTTTTTCACTAGCTGTTGCGAGGATATTTTCAATAAAAAGTCTAGCGTTTAAATTATAACAATCATTTATTATATTTTTTAGTTTGAGTGACGGATATTAATTTATCCCGATATCGAAGAAGCTCAGTTACCGACTGAGTCAAGGGCAGGTGGGCCGAATTTCCCGTGCCCTAATGCAAGCGAAAGTGCGATGCTCGAGAGAGCGATAATGAAGACGAAAGAGAACGGGCGTGGGAGCATATACATATGTGTGTGTGTGTATAACAATTAGGTACAGTGGGAATTTAAAATAACAAACAATATTATTAAGTTACTTTAGGCCGCACCACTGGCTATAAATTATAATATTTATGATGCTTGACCCGACACTTATATTATAAACAAAAATTGAAAGTTCTTGAAGCCCGAAAAGAAAAGCTTCTGGCCGAGGTTCGTTGGATAAAATTTGGGAATGAAGCGACAGTTTTAATTTGGAATCTGATCGAGATCGGTCGAACATACGAGTTCGGAGTAAACGTTTATAATTCTTGTGTAATGAGTTTAATAAAAAAAGGTTTAGCACCAAGTTCGAATATAAAATAAATTATGTTTTTAATCAATTATCGGTGAAGTATTTTAATTGCCGCCCAACGTGGGGCGGCGTCTTCGAAAGTTCTAACAAAACAAATTAAGGAACAAAAAGTTAATTTTGAAAAACGGAGCTCGCGCCGCCAACAATCCTACATTTTTTGTGGAAAAATTAAAACATCCACAAAACAAACGACACCTTAATATTGTGAAAGTGCTCGAGTGGTGAATTTAAATGGAAATTAATAAATGTAATAATTCATTTAAAACAAATGTTTGACAATTGGAGAAAAAGGTGAACCGAAAAATAAACTCATATCACAAGAAATAAAACGAAAAGACAATATTACAAATTGAGAAATTAAGAACCACATCAATTCACACCTCTAAATAAAAGAAGAAGGGAAGGGCTGAGGGGCATTCCCTCGCCATCATCAAAGAAGACCAAGGAAAACCAGCCAATTAAAATATAAAAATAAAGCCATAAAAATTCACATCAATAAAAGAAGGAAGGAAGGGCTGAAGGGCATTCCCTCGCCAAAATCTACGAAGACCAGGAAAAGAACACACCGAAAGAATTGAAAAGTTAACCATCGTAAGCCAAAGGCATATTTTCAATAAATTATATACATAATTATAGGTTTTAAGAAAATAATTTTGTGCAAAAATAAAAATTCTTCAGCTGGCAGAAAATGCCATGAGCCAATGTGTTCGCAAAAGTAAGAGATATTTAGCAGCCATATCCATCTTAAGAAATAAAACAACTGGGAAAGCAAACGATGCTTTAACAATCCATGGAACTGTGTTAAATTTCGATGTCATCTTGGCAAGATTAGATTTTATTTTTAGGGATCGTAGACCGCTACATATAATTGAACAGGAATTAAGTATTCTATCTCAGGGAAAACTTACTGTCATTGAATATTATAACCAAGTGTATAGAAAGTTAACATTATTAACTAATAAAATTATAATGACATATGAACGAAATAAGCCAAAAAAACAGAAATAAATGACAGACATAGACAGAACGCTTTTAGAGTTTTTATAACTGGCTTAAACGGCCCAATCTAAGCAACTCTATATTCCATGAATCCTGCAGATTTGCCTAATGTAATGGCATTAGTACAGGAAATGGAGAGTAACAACATGAGAGCGAAATTCGCTCACAACTTTGTTGGAATGAGAAATTATGGAAATTATGATTCAAATTTTAATAAAATACCAGGTCAAAATAATATTAATTTTAACCAAAGAACAACTAACAAAAATAATCAAAATAACCTCAGATACAATCAAAGAACACCACAGCAAGCGATTAATAATCAGTGGAATCAGAGACAGGGTAACAACAATCAGGGGGGGGAAAATTAATAATCAGTGGAATCAGAGACAGAGTAATAACAATCAGTGGGGGCAAAATAACTATTGGATGTCAAATAAAGATCAGACTGAATAATAATAATGCTACTGACCTACGCTCCAAGCGACAGCTTATCAGCATCCATTCGTACCCGATCATAAAAAACAACAAACACAACGAATAAGTGGACCAAACTCCCGCTTTGCAGGGCCCGAGCCCAACGACACCGCAATGTCTCGACCACCCGACCGACTCTTGACAACGATTAATATGATAACAAGTGAACCAAAATACATTATAATTAGTAGAACAGACAATAAAACATTTGAAAACGTATCCCCATTCCCTATTAAAAAAGTGGTAGATTTTGCTTGTAACGGAACAGTCGAAACTTGTAAAAAAACGAGATCAGGAACTCTCCTAATCAAAACAAAAAACTCTTTACAAACCCAAAAACTGCTTAAAATAAAAACATTTCACGACTTCCCAGTTCGCGTCGAGGAACACAAACATCTCAACACCTCTAAAGGAGTCATCTACTCCAATGACCTTCGAAATATAGACGAAAAAGAAATCTTGGAAGAATTAAAACCTCAAAATGTTGTTGAGGTCAGGAAAATCTTAAAAAAAGACATCAATGACAAGAATAATAAGACAGAAACTGGCTTAATCATTCTAAGCTTTGCAACAATCACCCTACCTGACAAATTATAGATAGGGTATGAAGTAATAAACATACGGCCCTACATCCCTCCACCAATGAGATGTTTTAACGGTCTTTGATTTGGACACCCCTCCGCCTATTGTAAAAGCCCTAAAATATGCGCCCATTGCTCCGAAAAAGAACACATAAAAGAGGATGAACCATACACAAACCTGCATCAACTGAAAATACGAAGATGACGAAACTAAACACCACAACGCAATGGACAAATCGTGCCCCGCCTTCATAAAACATAAAGAACTGACTGCCATCAAAACAATTAAAAAAGTGGACCACAAGACAGCCCGCTTGATTTACAACACACGTCACACTCACCCACCAATGCATTACGCCCTGAAAGCAGCACTTCCAGCGCACAAAACACCAGATACAGAAAAAACAAAGCACACAACTAAAGCATCAGAAACAACCTCATCAACCCCGAATCATACTACAAGACAAACCATCACCTACGAAGACTCCCCCATGGACACCACTGCATCAACATCAAAATACTCAACACGCTCTGAACTCTCCGACGAACTAAAACTTAAAATATTCACTGCTAAATCAAATAAACTAGGAATTCACCTGAAAGCAAAAGAAATAAACAACAAAAAACCCAAAACCGAAAAGAAAACCAAGAACAAGATATCCGATCACACGAGTACAATGAGTACTGATGAGGAACTCGACCTATAAAATCCAAAAAAAATATATACTAATCTAGTTAAAAGAAAGCTTAACACTATATTCTTATTTTTAACATGCTTAAAATATTACAACTAAACGTAAATGGATACCTCAATAATTATAGCCACTTACAAATACTTATAAAAAACAAGAGCCCTACTATAATTTCCATTTAAGATACCCACCTCCACTCTACCAATAATATTCCCATCCCAATAAACTTTACTCTTTACCACATAAACAACTCGACTAACCCTTATGGTGGGGTAGCTTTTCTACTTCACAACTCCTTGCAACAACAACAAACCCAAATCCGTAATATAAATTTTGACTCAATCGCCGTTACAGTACAATCTAAAATCAAATTTACTATAATTTCCAGCTATATACCTCCCAACAAACCATTTACATTACAAGAATTACAAGATACTTACAACAATATTGACACCCCTCTCTTAATAACAGGTGATTTCAACAGCTGGCACAAAAGCTGGGGATCACAAAATAATAACACACGAGGAAACCTACTGTTTAAATTTATAAACCAATCCTTGCTAACCACACTAAATAATGGCTCACCCACCCACTTCACTACACACCACACCTTTACACATATTGATCTCTCCCTTGCTCCTGAATTAACCTTATACTCTAAATGGACAATCGACAGTCACCTCTCCGTAAGCGACCACTTCCCGATCTCAATCGAACTTTTCAAAAGTGAAACAACTGACTCCTCAGTCATTAAACCAAAGTTTGATATAGACAAAGCCAACTGGCCTTTAATAAGTAAGCAATCTTCCGACGACCGACCACCCAGCCAACAAATAAACCAAGAAATAGCTCATCTTTGCTCTATAATAAGACACAGCGCACATTTATCCATACCGCAATACCACCCAAATTCATCCAAACAAGTCTCCTGGTGGGACAAAGAGCTGCAAAACTAAAAACCAATAAAAAAACAAGGGGGAACGTTGTGAGCCGCGTCTACCGCCGCGGCTCTACTTTATACCCGGTACTCAGTCAGTATATATGTATGTGAGCTTGTTGTAATTTATTACATGTTCGCAAAAGGGACAAATTTAATTTTAGCCAAAAAAGAAAAAAGTAATTAAGTCGAACCTTTTCGGAGATTTTTATCTATAAGATGTTTCCATTTTTGTTTTTTTTTACATACATTTTTTACATCTGCCTTTTCTACATGTCTTTGTCTACTTCCTACATATACATACACGGCTGTGTGCGAGAGAGAGGGAAAGAGTCTGCGCTTGGAAGGCCACTGAAATTTCATTTGTTCCTTCTGACTATATTTATGATCCGATCTGATCAAGATTCAACACTCTGATAGATATGGTAATTTTCTATGACTCTGCGTTTTTAGTTTTCTCGTATCTTTGAAATTGTGCATGCCACAGATTTTCGTCCTTTGAGTGGGCGGAAGGGGGCGGGGCGAAATTTTGAAATACACTTGTAACAGTGCGATAGGACGGGAATCTGAAAACAAAATTGTGTTCCTATAGCTTTTATAGTCTTTGAGCTATAGGCGCTAATGAAGACGGACAGACGGACAGAAGGACAGACGGACGGACAGACAGACATAGCTATATCGACTCGGCTATTGATGCTGATCAAGAATATATATACTTTATGGGGTCGGAAACGCTTCCTTCTGGGTGTTACACACATCCACTTTTTGCACAAATCTAATATACCCCTTTACTCTTCGAGTACCGGGTATAATTAGCCTGGCGGAACATGTGCCAAAATATAAGCACAACCAACATAATCACTTATAAAAAAGCTAATGCAATACTAAAACGGGAAATAAAAATAAAAAAAACGCAAAGCCCTATACGAATTCACCTCAGACATCAACTCACAAACCCCAATCCCAATAATATGGAAAAAAATCAATAGATTCTGTGGCCTCAAAACCCATATCCCAATTCATTGCCTTGTTAACCCTAATAACGCAGAAGACACTTATACAAACAAAAATGATATTTCAAAAGCCCTGTGCGGGTTCTGGTCAAGAGCCTCACTTAATAATAACTTTCATTCCACATTTAGGTCACACAAAGAAAACTTAAACTACAATTTCACTCACAACACATACCCTCTCACCCAACTCTTGGAATGCGAAATTTCTATTATCGAACTAAAAAGTGCCATAAACCAACTTAAAGGTAAAACACCAGGCAGGGACCGCATCAGTTACCCATTAATAGTGTTGTGTAAACATCGTTCAATTTACTGAATAAGTTCGTTCGTTCTTTTTTATTCTGTGAACCAAGTCGTTCTTTCAGTTCGCAGAGATGCTGACGGTCTCGTAAATTGCCTACATATTGGCAATATTCTGTGTGTGCGCCCTATAAGCATCATAGCTGCTCTTCGGTGGAATATATGAAGCGCTGATACATAGCGTCTCCGACTGACAGGCAACAGACACTAGTGTTGTGTAAACATCGTTCAATTTACTGAATAAGTTCGTTCGTTCTTTTTTATTCTGTGAACTAAGTTCGTTCTTTCTTGTTCATCTTAATCTTTCTTTTTTGTTCATCGTTCGTTTTCGTTCGTTCTTTTTCGTTCATTGATTTCTTTGTTCTCAGTTCAATTTTGAAGTCTAATTTCTATTCTTAAGATTATAGATAAATAATGTACTAGAATTTATTGCTCTTTTAAGTTGCGAAATTCATTTTAATTTGTACTTGGTACTTCATATCGTCGAGGCACAGCCAACAGTTTCAATTATATAACCTTCCATTTTGTAGGTAGATATGGTCGGTGCTAAAAAAGTAATCAATTTTACTTAGGTTGTCCGTTATAATTTTAAAATCTATAAGATATGTACATACCTTTAATAAAAAATTTACATATTAGTATGTAAATACATAAGGCTTTCAACCTTATTGGGCGTTAAAAGCGTTCGCCTTTTGCGGACTATTTCTCCTGCTGCAGAAAATAAGCGCTCACATAGCACTGACGTGGCCACCAAGCAAAGACGTTTTAACGCATATTCGCATAGTCGTGGATACACATTTTTTCGCTGTGCCCACCAGATCAAAGGGTCCTGCTTTCTGTTGAGGTACTCCTCTGCTAGGTATTTATCTACCTCTCTGACAGCAGCATCCATGTTGTTGTTTGGCTTTGTTACTTGGTTGAACTGCTTGTCATATTCGTCCCAAATGCAACTTTTTGTTGGCGATGTTATGACCGTTTCGATTTGTGAGGACATTTCATCGGCAACATTTTCAACCAGTCGTGTTTGAGCGATATTATGTTTTAGAGCTGAAACTGTTTTTTCATAACTATCTTCGGACTTAAAACCCCGTTTTTTAAATCTTGGGTCTAGTATGGTGCTCTCCGCATACAAAATTTTGTTCTCCAAATCGCCAAAACGTACGGTCATCTCCTTTCTGAGTTTTTCTACGACAGCCCGTAGAAATTCATTGGAATTTGGAGTAGCATTGGCTATGGATTGCTGCAGCAAAGTGCCCATTATAATTACCTTTGATAAGGTGACATTTTTCTCAGCCGAAATTTCAGTTGTTATTTCAAAAAATGGCTTCAGCACTGGCAATACACCCTCAATAATTTCCCATTCTTCCTGGGTCAATACGAGTTCAGGGCGTAGAAGGGAAATGACCACCATAACTCCATCTTTTAAAATAGACAGGCGCTGAAAAATTTTGTATGTTGAGTTCCAGCGTGTAGGCACATCTTGTGTCAGCTTAAGCTCGGGAAGTTTTAATTGGCTTTGGACATCTTTGAGCTTCTTGAGTCCAGATGAGCTGCGATTGAAAAACTCAGCAATTGCTTTTGCTTTGAGCCTCACACTGTCAATTGGTCCTAGTGCTTTTTGTACAATGATGTTTAAGGTGTGGGCAAAGCATGCAATATGGCGCCAATTTCCTAGCTTTATAGCTGATACGATATTGGCAGCATTGTCTGACGCAATCGCAGTAATTTTATTTTCAATGTCCCAATCAGCTGCAACCTTCTTTAGATAAGAGCACAGATTGAGACTTGTGTGTCTCTCACCGAACGCTTCACAAGCTAGCATATGCGAAGACAGTTCCATTCTCTCCTTTTCTATAAAATGTGCAGTTACAGCTATGTAGCTTTCATTCGTGAGTGATGTCCATCCATCGGTTGTCAGACAAACTGCAGATGCTGACCCAATCTTCTCTTTCACATTTGCAATTAGCTCACTGTGAATATTTGGTAATAGTACATTAGACAGCGTCTTACGAGTGGGCAACTTATACCCAGGGCAATTTGAAACTTCCTCAATCAGCTTCTTAAAATCCGGCTCCTCCACGATCCGGAGAGCATGATGGCCTTTGGATATCATTCGCATCAGCTGTTGATCTAATTGCTCGCTTTTACGAGCTGTCGGTGGCTTCTGAACAAATGCAGATATTTTCGGCTGCGATGTTGGGGCTGCAGAAGAACTGGCTTCATTTACTTGCCTTTCAATTCCCTCAAGGGAAGTTGGGTGCTTTTATTTTAAATGTCTGCTCAAATTGCTCTGCGAACCTCCGGCCATACTCAACTCCGACTTGCAGTACTTGCACTTTGCCTTTTTATCATCAACAGCGTCGAAATGGTTCCACAAATCACTGAATTTACGTTTGAGCGACATTTTTAAATTGATTTAATTTTCTTTCAACTTTGCCAGATTCCGCCACAACAAAATGTAAAAAAGTGTTGCCATACCAGCTCAAAAATAGCGGACAAAACGAACAAAAAAAACCAAAGAGGGCTGCCATACCAGCTCAAACAGAACCAAACAAAGAGGAACAAAAACGAACTAAGAAACATGAACAAAACGATGAACAAAAAAGAACGAACGAAAACGAACGATGAACAAAAAAGAACGATGAACAAAAAAGAACGATTAAGATGAACTTATTCAGTTCGTTCACTTCAGTGAATAGTTCTTTTTTGTTCGTTCGTTCATGAACTACCCAACACTACCCATTAATCAAAAACCTCCCAGATTCTGTAATGCAAAGGCTGCTCAACCTTTACAACAATATACTTAACGCACACATTCCACAACAGTTTAAAATAAGTAACATAATATCAATATTAAAACCAAACTCAAACAAAACCGAAATAATCTCTTACCGACCCATATCATTAAATAGCTGCCTATTCAAAGTCATGGATAAAATAATATCTTAAAGACTATGGTGGCTAGTTAACAACAGCCAGCTACTCGATAGTCATCAGACGGGTTTCAGAAAGGGAAAATAGGTATCAGATTCTCTAGCAATGCTAGACTACCTGACTACCACCACCCTATCCAGAAAGAGCCACCTCTCTATAATTTCACTAGACTTCTCAAAAGCATTTGATAAAATAGGAATGCATACTATAATTGACGAACTCGTTGACAGGAAACTAGGGCCAAAAATGATTAAATACATAATAAACTTCTTAACTAATAGAAAAATTTGTGTTCAGACCCAAAACGTACAATCCCAGCCCTTGCCGTTAGAGAATGGAATCCCACAAGGATCACCACTATCTATTATCCTTTTTGCAATTACCTATAATAAACTTAATGGAACTATAGGTCTACACAAATCATTCGAATTTACTACATACGCAGACGATTATACAATAATAAGGAGACAAAAAAAGAAAGGTACAACTTTAGACATAAATCCACTACTCGCAGACATACAAGAATGGTGCAATTACTCTGGAGCCAGTCTCTCTATACCAAAATCAAGACATTTACATTGTTGGAAGCTGCCGAGCTTTTTCGGCAACTCTGAACTCCAATTTACGAAATAAAAGTTTTCTCCGTTTTTTTTAGTTTAATGTTTTTGTTTATTATATTTAAAGGCGTGTCCATGAGTTCGAGGTGGTTTTGAAGGTGTGATTATAAACGAAAATAGGGCCGTTATGACGAGGTGTGTGTTACGCGATGCTGCGTTCGACGACGACTTATACAGAGTGGGGATGGGTTCCGCGACGCACTGCAATTGTTAGCAGTACGCGGACCATGAGCGTGTGTGTGCGTAGGCACCGAGAGCGCGAGAGTATATGAGCGTGGATACAGTGATAGATAATTGATTCTCTTAAGATGACTTCGATCACCCGTGCTAAGGGCCACTTTTTTGGTGGCAAGTTTTCGTCCTTGATGCAGACGACGTCTTTGACCTGGATCGTTGGTTGTGGTGTGCGCCATTTGGCACATTGTTGGAGCAGGGTCAAATATTCCTCACTGCAACGCTTCCAAAAAATCTGCTGGGCACAGGTGACTCGTTGCCAACGATCGAGTCGATTGAAGTTGAGCTTCGTAACGTTTGGCTCGGGAAACTCCATCAGCGGACGACCAATTAGAAAGTGTCCCGGTGTAAGGACGCCAAGATCATCAGGGTTTTCTGAAATCGAGATAAGAGGACGAGAGTTCATTATAGCCTGTATTTGGCAGACCAATGTCCGCAGCTCGTCGAAGCCAAAGAGTGACGATCCCACGGAGCGATAAAAGTGATGTTTGGCCATCTTCACTGCTGCCTCCCACAAGCCCCCGAAATGAGGCGAGCGAGGCGGTATTAATTTCCAATCGAAGCCGTTGTTGATACAATGATTATGAACTTCAGCACGATGCTTTTCGCTCATAAATAGCCGCCGAAGGTCCTCTAACTCGTTCCTTGAGCCCACGAAATTGGTGGCATTGTCCGACCAAATGCATCGGGGAATGCCGCGCGTAGCAACGAAGCGCTTGAGGGCACTCAAGAAAGCTGCAGTGGTTAAGTCCTTCACTAATTCCAACCAGACGGCCTTTGTTGCAAAGCAAATGAAGATGCTAATGTAGCATTTCATAGGAGTTCGGTTGCGCCCATCTGGCTTATAGTAGAAGGGACCGCAATAGTCAATTCCGGTGACGCTGAATGCAGGCGAATCCTGTATTTAATCCTTTGGTAGATCAGCCATGATGTGCTCCATAAGACGAGGCCTGTATCTGCAGCAGATGACGCATTTACGCCAGAACTGGGCCAGAACTGCAAGCGAATTGCTCCAAGTAAGGACTGCATACCAGCATGGTGATGCTTTCGATGAAAGTGAGCGATGATAGCGAACGTCAGTGGATGATCCCTGGGCAGAATGATTGGGTGCATCGAATCCGAGAGTTGAGTGCCACAGGCGGCCGCCAACACGAATCAGTCCAAAATCATCTATGAATGGCGAGAGCGATACGATACTACTGGACGAATCCACGCAGTTCCTTTTCCTCAGAGCAAGATACTCGGGATACAGGTGAGCCCGTTGAACGATGCGACATAACAAATGTGAGCCTTTGCGAAGGTCCTCTGATGAGAGATCCGGTGACTTCGTCCTATTGATGAATTTGAGAACGTAGCCAAAGATGCGCATCATGACTCCGAATGAGTTGATGTGCTTAAACGAAAGCGAAATGTCGGCGCGCTCAGACGACAGCAAAACCCGGTGTCGAATTTCCGGAAGGTTGCTTTCTGGCGAACACCATTCAGGCCAGCAGCTTTGTTCGCCTTGCAGGAAGATAGGTCCATTCATCCACAGCCTGGAATGCAGGAGATCCTGTGGTGCTGATCCCTTTGAGAGAATGTCAGCCAGGTTCATCTCAGTTGGCACATAGCGCCAATCCATGCCTCTCGTAAGTTGTTGAATTCCAGAAATCTTGTTGGATACAAACACGTTGAACTTGGATGGTTCCTCTCGCAACCAAGACAGGACCACAGTTGAATCCGACTAGCAATGAATTGGGCAGTCAAAGGTATCCATTTTTCTGATGTCGCGAAGTAGATTGGCTAATAGGAACGCTGCGCAGAGTTCAAGCTTCGGCACCGTGAGGGTTTTCAGTGGGGCAATCCTTGCCTTAGAACAAAGCAAGTGAACCTTAACAGTGGTGTCAGTAAACGAACGAGCATAAATGCAAGCCCCATAGGCCTGGAGGCTGGCATCACAGAAAGCATGCAATTCAAACCTTGCCTTGGGTTGAAGTACGTAGCGAGGAAATGTAGCATGACCCACAGTGGAGAAATCCTTGCAAAATTCAGTCCATGCCGAATCCAGTGACTGAGGAAGGCTCTCATCCCAATGCAGCTTGTCTTTCCACATGCGCTGCATGAGGATTTTACCTCTGGTCAAAGTAGGTCCGATCAGTCGCATAGGATCATAGCACCGTGCAATAGTGGACAATACAGAACGTTTGGTGTGCTTGCCAACACAGAGTTGAGGAGCAAATGTAAACAGAAAGCAGTCCTTATGGGGCTCCCAAATGAGCCCGAGCGCCTTTGTTACATCACTGCCAACATCAAGCTTCAGAAAGCTTTCCCTTTCGGCCTCTGGGACTGTACGAAGCACATCGGAAGAGTTTGAACACCATTTTCTCAATTGAAAATTGCCTCGAGCAAGAAGATCCGTGGTTTGACGCATAATATCTAGCACTTCCTCAACCGAATTGCCTCCAGATATCATGTCGTCCACGTAGAAGTCATGTAGAATGGTTTCGGATCCCAGTGGATACGACGACGAATCATCCATGGCTAGCTGATGCATAGCTCGAATAGCTAAAAATTATGCAGGCTTAGTTCCATAAGTGACTGTGTTTAATTTGAAGATCTGTATGTCGTCGTCAATCGAGTCCCGCCATAATATGCATTGGAGATGGAATGTATGAAAATGGAAAATGTACGAAAACGGATAAGTGTGTGAAATAGCTTGGCTTGAATGGTGGGACCTGACATAAGCAGATCATTTAGAGAAAGACCAGATGTGGTGGCTGCAGAGCCGTCGAATACGACCCTCAGCTTTGTGGTGGAGCTGTCCTCTTTGATGACACAATGATGTGGCAAGAAATATTTGCATTTGTGCCTATCCTCGCTGGGTACTAGAGACATGTGATCAAGGGACAGGTACTCCTTCATAAGTGCCGAGTATTGTGCATGAAGAGCTGGACTGCGCACGAGCTTAGGAATCGCCCAAGGACTCTAAACTTCGCTTCATAGGCAAGCGGACTGAATATTCCCCTTAGGGCAAACGAGTGTGATTGTTGATGAAATGTTCCTCGCAGTGAAGCTCCTCCTTTGTGGCCCTAGCGATCGGCTCAAAGATTTGCTCCACTTCCTAAAATTGACGAACCAAGTCATCGAGCCGAGTGCTGTGATTGGTGTCATCCGAAGACTGGGTTACGATAAACGACGACAGAGTGGGGGCCGAGTGCCCGCCACCAGACAGAATCCATCCGAAATGTGTTTTCTGCAGCAAAGGTAATCCAGGCGCCAGTTGAATTCGTCCCAGCAGCTCAAAGAAAAGTCCAGCTCCGATGAGCAGATCAATCCGCTGCGGCTGGTGGAACGAAGGGTCAGCAAGCCGGATATTCGACGGTATACGCCAATTAGCTGTGCTAATCGACGAGAGAGTTTGATGATCCGTAATCTTCTGGGCAACGACGGCAGTGATGCTATTGGTGAACTCTGAAATCCGAGACTTCAGAACGAGATCCACCGAGATACCTTCAGTTGAGAAGCTAGCATCGCCGATGCCAGAGACTGCGGCGAGCGATTTGGTTTTGCGAAGTTTTAGCTGATTAGCTAGACGACTGATTACGAAATGTAATTGAGATCCAGAATCCAAAAGTGCGCGACAAGGCACAAAAACTCCTGTGCTGTTTTTGACGAGAACGACGACAGTGGCTAATAGCACAGCATCAGACGGACTTTGAGATATGAGGGTTTGCGGCCAGGAGGGCGAGAATGCAACCATGGCGGTCTGACTCAGTTGGGTTTGTGAGGCTTCACTGGGAGAAGCAGATTGGGCTGTTTCTGATCGACGAACGAAATGCAAAAGTGAGTGGTGCATCAATCGGCAAGAACGGCAGGGACCGGATTTGCAATCCTTCACGCGATGGCCCTTTCCTAGGCAATTGCCGCATAAACCTAGCCTCTTTGATTCCTTGTGGCGCTCATCCGGCGATAAACCTTTAAAACGTTCACAATTTTCAATCGTGTGGTTCGTGCCCTCGCACAACACACAAGAAACCGGAATGGGAGTACTCACGGTTTTTTCAGACTTGCCAACATGACCATCTTGCCCTTGCATGGAATGATGAATGCCTTCAAGGGTACGACATCTATGTTCCAGAAAGGCAGAAAGTTTCTCCCAGGATGGAAGACCGTGATCCGATGAAGCTGCTTCCCATTTGGCTTGAGTCGACTTGTCCAAGTTATGCCAGACTGCATGGACGATTATAGCATCTGCAATCTCCTCCTTAGTTCCCAGCGATTCTAACGCGCGAAGATGTGAGGTGACGACGTCCACGAACGCCCTCAACTTGGAAGGTGATGAGTCAATACGCGTCAGCCCAAATACCTCTCTGATGTGTGCCTGTAGAATAAGACGTTTGTTATCAAATCGGTTTTTTAGAATCTCTAACGCCTTGTTATAGTTAGCCTCGATCATCTCCAACGAACTGATGGCAAGCAATGCCACTCCGCTCAAACAGGACCGCAAATGCTGTAGCTTCTCGATAGAAGTGAGCTCTGCTTCACTATCAATGACCGCTGTGAACATGGAGTAGAAACTTGTCCACTCCGTGTATTCTCCACTGAACTTGGGTGCCTGCAGTTGTGGCAGGCGCGATCGATTGGCCATGTACGTGAAGGATTGGGAATTATTTGGATTCACTCGAAACGTGGAGCAATGCGAGGGCTGAGAACACCTCCCTAGCTCACGCTGTAGAACAGTCCTCAACGATAGTATCGAAGAGTCGAATTTCCCAGGTATTTCAATCACTATCAATGACCGCTGTGAACATGGAGTAGAAACTTGTCCACTCCGTGTATTCTCCACTGAACTTGGGTGCCTGCAGTTGTGGCAGGCGCGATCGATTGGCCATGTACGTGAAGGATTGGGAATCATTTGGATTCACTCGAAACGTGGAGCAATGCGAGGGCTGAGAACACCTCCCTAGCTCACGCTGTAGAACAGTCCTCAACGATAGTATCGAAGAGTCGAATTTCCCAGGTATTTCAATGGACATGGATTCAAAATCCACTTCCTCCAAGTTGGTGTGTGCCGCCACAAAACTAGATTTCAGCTCCGTCAGCGATTCCAATAGTGCTTGCAGGTCATACTCATCCATTTGGCGCAGCCTTTCACTATCCATCTCTGTGCGTATGACTTCTAGCCGGTCGAAAATGGCTCGAACCTTCAGCCTCATGAAGGAAATCCGAGATAAAGATTATTGAGTGCTAGCAGCGTTCACACAAACACTTTCGGCAGGTGGAGCAGCGCTAACGGTCACAGAATCACTATCATTGCCCATAGCAAACGATCCGATTCTTCTGCCATTTTTCTTCTTGCCCATGGTTTTGGCTATAGTCAGTTGACGCGGAGTGTATCAGTCGATCACAGCTGATATGTTTGAACAGCTCAAACCGTATGTATGTTCGCTTTTTTCGGCACTTTATATGCGAAATACAGTGACTCCATCGCATAATCGGACACAAGTTTCCTCAGTACAAATTTGATCGAAAACTATAAAGAAATGCGTTAGAATTGTTGTTTTTTCACTATTATTATAACTTCATACTATTATCTATCTAAAACCTAAAAAAAAACTCAAACTTTCTAGTGAGAACAGTTAGTTATAGTCGAAAAACAAAAAAAAGTCATTTTTCGAGGCTCAACGAATAATCGGACAGAGCAAAAGTGCCAATAGAAAACCCCGTTATTTCTCAGAAATCTCTCGAACAAGACAATGACCCCAAGCACACATCAGGCGTTGCAAAGCTTTGGTTGATACATAACTGCCCCAAAATTGTACAAACGCCTGCACAGAGCCCAGACCTCAATGTAATTGAGCATTTATGGGAAGAATTAGCCAGGAGGGTTTATAAAAAAAAGTTTTATACGCTAAATCAGCTTAAAGAGGCTTTAGTAGAGGCATGGAACTCCATAGAGCCCCAGGTATGCCAGAATTTGGTAAAATCAATTCCAAAACGCTTGCAGGCTGTTAATGAAACAAAAGGATACGCAACAAAATATTAGTTCCTAAATTAATGCTTTTTTTTCATTACTTTTTGGCTGTGTCCGATTATTCGTTGAGCCTCGAAAAATGCCTTTTTTTCGTTTCGTTTTTGAAAGATAATACTATAAAGTTATATTAAAACTTAAAAAAAAAATTTTTTTTCTCATTTTTTTATACTTTTTGAGCTCATTTGTACTGAGTATGCAAGTGTCCGATTATGCGATGGAGTCACTGTATGTGCACCGGCAAGCAACGAAACGAAGCGAAGAAAGCGAAGGCGAAAACACTGTATATTTGTGTATATGTCTGTATATTCACTGCACCGGCACAGAGGGCAAAAGCGACGACCGATACTGCTTCGAAGCAACGAACAAAAACCAACAGTTATGCACAAGAGAACGATCTCGAATTCGAGTTCGAAAGAGAGTTCTCGGTATGCAGCCTCTCACGAGCGCGGGCTGAAGCAAACGACGAAAGCTAACGGATTTCGCTTAGAACGCTATGCAGCCGGTCTCGACAGTGCGTTGCGCAGGCTGAAGCAGACGGCGAAAGAGAACACGAAAACGAATAGCGGCCCGCTAGAAACTGTCACGGTCGGCCACAACGACTTTTGGCTCGCTACTTTTCCAACGAAAGTTGGTTTAAATCTTTGATACAGATTTAAACTCAATGTTTTTGAACCCTTTTCCCACTCAAAGGTCACGGGGATCACGTCGGGGTCACCAAAATGTTGGAAGCTGTCGAGCTTTTTCGGCAACTCTGAACTCCAATTTACGAAATAAAAGTTTTCTCCGTTTTTTTTAGTTTAATGTTTTTGTTTATTATATTTAAAGGCGTGCCCATGAGTTCGAGGTGGGTTTGAAGGTGTGATTATAAACGAAAATAGGGCCGTTATGACGAGGTGTGTGTTACGCGATGCTGCGTTCGACGACGACTTATACAGAGTGGGGGTGGGTTCCGCGACGCACTGCAATTGTTAGCAGTACGCGGACCATGAGCGTGTGTGTGCGTAGGCACCGAGAGCGCGAGAGTATATGAGCGTGGATGCAGTGATAGATAATTGATTCTCTTAAGAACTACTGACGGCTGCTGCTTCGAACATACATATTTGTCGAAAGAAAAAATGCAACTTTAGAATACTTAGCAGTTTGAACCTAAAAAATGAAACAACTTTAAAAATATTACGCACACATAGAACAACTAGTAATACAAATAGCTAAAAGGCTAAATATTATAAAATGTCTCTGCAGCACTAGTTTCAACTGTCACATTAAAACCATCTTGGATGTAATAAACTCAATTATCATGTCAAAAATTGACTATGGGTTATTCCTATACGGAAGAGCACCCAAATAAAAAATTAACAAAATTAAAACCATATACCACTCAGCTGTTAGAATGGCACTCGGTGCCTTTTGCTCCTCACCAATAAAAATTTACTATACGAATCTAACATAAAGCCAATAGAACACAGAACTAAACACGCCATATTAAAAAACTTTAAAATCATTTCCACCGCAAAAAAAAGTCCATTAGAACAGGTCATTAAAAAAATTTCAAAAGCGTAAAGAATACCAAAACTGTCATCAACAATTATGGATACTATCGACCAGTGCAATGCGATATCAATTTATCCCGTCCCCATAATAAATAAAAAAGAAACCACTCCACCGTGGGCTTTTAACTTCTCTAACATAAATAATTCCCTTCACATCTCAATAAAGCCCAACACACCACCGATAGTTTACTATCAAAACTTCCTAGAAATAAAAGACTCTCTCAAACAACATACGTTCCTATACACAGACGGCTCTAAATCCGATAGCGGAGTAGCCTTCAGCGTAACTTTACACAATACATCATAACCCAACAAATGCTCCCACCCTATTCCTCTATTTACACTGCTAAAATATCAGTAATTCTCTACGCAGGTAGATATGCGGAAAAACAAAAAGGAAAATTTGCCATATGCTCCGACTCACTAGCAGCTCTTACAGCACTAGAAAACCCTAACAACCATAGTTACTACACACTAGAAATTAGAAAAATTATATCAAAATACAAACACAAATTCACTCTGATATGGGTCCCTGGACACTGCGGCATTATTGGAAACGAGCTTGCAGACCAAGCTGCTACGCAAGCACTCACATTGCCATTAATATTGGAAAAAAACCGCAACATACCAGATACCCTTAAATAGATCAATAAATACATGAAACCCAATACGAGCTAGTTTGGAAAAACACATCTCCACGCTTCAAGCTCATCAACCCAAAAAAGCAAAACAATATCGAATCTTTAAGCACAACAATCTCCCGAATAGACACCATAAAATTCATGAGACTTCGAATCGGACACACTAAACTGACACACAGCCACCTATTTTACAAAACACCTCATCCCACATGCCAACAATGCAATCACAACCTAACCCTACACCACATATTCCTAGAATGTTCCCTTTATACAGAAAATAGACATAAGCTCCTCCAAAAAACCCTAGAGGAAATAGTAGATCCCAAAAATATAGTTACAACAATTCAATTTTTGAAATCCATAAACCTTTACAATAGCGTATAGGTTTAATCTTACTATTAGTTACTAGAATTATTAGAAACATACATATATATATAGACTTGTTATCATACATAATACCTATTTGAACTATAAAAATCCATCGTTAAACCAGTATTGTTACTTATTACATCATAAGATTTAAGCAGAATTTGTAATTGCCGGTAATTTCTTTATAATAATAATAATAAAAAGGAGAACCAACGGGATCATTAAATCATCCTGTTCAAAAAGTAATTAGGGTAAACAACATTGATGAAGATAATTTTTTAGATCAGAATCCGGAGTAGGGCTTCCCTACTTGACAAGAACCTATAAAAAAATTGGAAAAACATTTAAAGTTTTAATTGACACAGGAGCCACATCCTGACATATAAAAAAATGAATTTATGTTAATAAAAAGGAGCTAAAAAAGATTTTCAACAGTTAATGGGTATACAATTATAAAATATTTTCATATGATAACTATATTTAACGTTAAACAGGTATTTTACGAAATAGAAGGGTTAGAATCTGACCTTCTTATAGGTTTTAATTTTCTTAAAAAAATTGGAGTTATAATTGTTGAAAATGCGGATGAATTTTTCCGGAACGAAATAGATTTCAGACTCCGGTCCAGCAGGCTCTCGATGGCTGTGGTCGCAACCATTTTTAGGAGACGAAAAGCAAAAGCACAAGTGCTCTTATTCAATGTATTTATTACACTGGTCGCAGCCAGCGATCTCAAAAAAACTACTCGGCTCCAAAGCAGAGCCGATCTTACATGCTGAGAGAGAGAGAAAGTACGCGAGAGCAGCGCGCGAGAACCAAACGCTTAGATAATAAATGTAATATCGTAATTCATGTCATCTCTTAATTCATGCCATATCGTAATTCACGTAATTTCGTAATTCATTCTGATCTCTTGCTGCAACAATTGATATTCAAAAAGGGACAATCAATTATGAAGGAAAAGAAGAAAAATTGTTTTACGATGAGGACCACTCATTAAACCAATTCTCCTTAACTCAAGGAAAAATTGTCCTTCCTTTAAAAGAATATATTATAAGAAAATACTTTAAAGAGCAGAGAGAAATCAGAACAGATTCAGTACAGGTAGAGGGGAGCTTATATAGCTTGGGATCAATGAATCCCGAGCACGCCGACGTAGAATTATCCGTCAATAAAAAAGTAAATAGTTCGGTATTAAAAAATCCTGAGCACGCCTTCGTTGAATTATCCGACAACAAAAGTTATAACAGTTTGGGATTACAAAATCCAGGCCACGCCGTCGTTGAATTATCCGACAACAAAATATACAATAGTTTGGGATGCAAAACTCCTAAAAAAGCCGTCGTTGAAATATCCGACTTAAATAAACGAAAGAAGTCTGAATCGATAAAGTTGGAATTGAGTAACGCATTCATTCGAAAAGAGGAAAACTTAGAGAAACTCAGAGGGGAAATGATAGCTATAGTTCAAGAAGACCCAGCAAATATAGATTTGCAGTTACCATTTAGAACAGACATAGAAGGGGAAATAAATAACGAATATGATAGACCGGTATACAGTAAGCAAAATCCATGCGCTTATTCAGTTAATGACTTCGTTAACAATGACGTTAACTACAATGAAGTAAAATTTTAGACGACGGCATAATTAGAACTAGTAAGAGCCCATACAATTCACCTGTGCTAGTAGTACCAAAAAAGGGAGTAAAGGAGGATGGAACTCCTAAGCACAGATTAGTAATAGACTTTAAGAAACGAAATGACAATACTATACCAGACAGATATCCCATGCAGGATCCTTCAGTAATTCTTTCCAATTTGGGTAAAGCGAACTATTTCTCGACAATTGATTTAGAGTTTAGGATTCTATTAAATATTGATGAGAGAATCAGACATAGAAAAAACATCCTTTTCGATAAATAACGGTAAATACGAATTTTTAAGAATGCCCATGTGATTGAAAAACGCACCCAGAATCTTTCAAAGGGCAATGGACGATATACTTAGGGAGCAAGTAGGAAAAGCCTGCCATGTATACATGGATGACATAATAATATTTTCAAAAACTATTGACCAGCACTATGCAGATATAATTAAAATAATACAAATTTTACAGAATGCAAAAGTAAAGATTTTTTCAATTAGGAATAAAAATTCTGGGATAAATTGTTTTCCAAAATGTTATTAAAACAGTACCAGAAAAGATTGACACTAACAGGGTATTACAGAAAGTTCGCCCGAAATTATGCGACAATGGCCAAGCCATTAAAAAAGTATCTGAGTGGAGTCAATGGGAAGGTTTAAAGAAGGGAATCAAAAAAGCTGTAATGCAGCTGGATGAACCAGCAGTAGAAGCATTCAATATTTTAAAGGACAGTTTAATTGCACATATAGAATTAGTGCAACCAGATTACAAAAAGAAATTTACTTTAACCACAGATGCCTCAGACAAAGCAATAGGAGCCGTCTTATCACAAGAAGGGAATCCCATAACATGTATTTATAAAACCTTAAATAAAACTGAGCAACTTTATGCCACAAACAAAGAAGAACTATTAGCAATAGTATGGTCATTAAAGAAATTGCGAAATTATTTATATGGCGTGAGTGGAATTGAAATTCAAACAGATCATTGTCCTTTTCGATATCGCATAATAATCCAAACATAGAAATGAAACGGTGGTACTACTTTATCTAACATCATTCATGAAACTGGGAAGCCTTTAAACCAGATTAAACAACAGTTACTAATAGCAAAAGCTAGAGCCACAGTTCATGAGCTAGTACAAATCCATGATAATACCCGACACATAATTGAATTTGACACAGTTGACAATATACTGACTATTTTAAAAGAATATATTCAGCCAAATTTAACCACTGAAATACATTGCACCCTAGAAGATCTTATTTTGTAAACAAATCTCTCTTCACAAAAAAATTCCTTCAGGATATAGAAAACCCAGAAGATAAAGCTTAAATTATAGAAGAAACACATTGCAGAGCACACAGAGGTTTAGACAAAAATTACAAACAGATAACTAGATTGTATTATTGGCCAAACTTATACAAAAATTGAACGAATATATTGTGTTGGCTTCTCAATAGATTTAGAAGCCAGTAGGTGTTGTTTGGTTTAGAGTTCTGTATTTCATAAGTTGAGTGACTATTCTAATGCCTTCATGAGGCTAAGCAGCCAAAGAAGCGCTGTCGGTGTAGCCGGCAGCGCAGCGGCTGAAATATTAGCTTATGTAAATGTATAGGCTCGACGCTGGTGTTAGCGGGAGCGCGAGGGAAGATATGTATATGTATGCATGCAATGCTATGTGCCGTCGAGTCGTGGGAATATGCTGACGTTGCACTTGTATTGCCAGAGACACTCTTGGACGATCCTAATACGATCGCTCAGTTATGCCTCGGATTTTATTATTATACAAATACTGAAACAAAGTGTTACAGTGTGTATTCTCTAAGTAGTACTTAGTACTTAGTAAGTACCCTTAGTACAGTGGGTACCCGATATATGCGCAAACTACAATATTAAAAATTGTACAATTTGCAACGAAAACAAATCTAACAGACACCCAATAAAAATTCCAATCGGAGAAGTCCCTATTCGAACAAAAGAAGGAGAAAATTTACATATTGATATATACTACGCACAAAGTTAACCTTTATAACTTGTATTGACGCATGTTAAGACCTTAAAGGAAAAGTCGAAACACTTGCGAGTTGAGTTGTAAATTCAAACTGTTTTATTTTCAAAACTTATGCACTATATATAGGAAAATATAAGGTAATTAAAACTAAGACCAACGCTAAGAAAAGGAGGGATGTGCGGCACTTGTTCCCACGCTCATCCCTTCTAATGACACCTACTACATGCAAACAACATGTGTTAATAGATTTGGGTTCGACGTGCCCATGTATATGATTTTATGGTCGAACTCTATGTGTCCTTTTTCTCAAGTGGCCTCCTTCAAGTGGACTGTATTGTTTATTGGTTGGCCTTTGTCGGTTCCTGTTCATGTTTTATGAACACACACCCTAGCAGTCATAAATTACTTATTTTATGTACGTTCCTCAGTTATATATAGATCCGTTCAGTGTGATACAATAATTATGTTCTGCTTAAACATTCTGCAAAGGGGCTGGAAGTGGCATGGTTTTGTTTTTATTTTACATTTGTATATATTATCTTTATAGTTATAGTAGTAAGGATATATGATTGTGGCTTTTAGCGCTCAAAGCGCCATCTATTGGTGAACCAAAGGATATTGGGTGAACTATCGGTGAACTAGAAGTGCAGGGTAAGGAAATTGGGTGAACTAGAAGTTGCTAACATGATCATGTTGCCGTAAACATTATGTTGCTATGTTGCTAGCATGATCATGTTGCTGTAAACATTACGTTACTAACAGGATCATGTTAAAATACCTACAGGATATTTTATTAACACCGTATTATGAAAAATAAATGTTTTTAGTACCTGTCATTTAAATATTCCCATAGAAAGGTAAGGGTTTAAAGGAGCTCACATCAAAAATGGATAATATATATATATATGAAGAACAATCAAAGCATATAAGTATATGATGAAAAATAAATGCTACTTATAGTGAAAGTCACAATCCTATATCCTTACTACTTTGTGGCGCCACCTATCGGCCAAAATGTGAACTAAAATCCTCTTTCACTCGTGTCAAATCCTCTCAAATCGAAATCGATCTTCTCATTTATACTCTCTCTCCTCCCTCTTATTTATACTCTCTCTCCTTCCTCTTATTTACAATGGACCTGCTTGTCCTTTTGGTTTCATGTGGCGATTCGAACGACCCTCAAACAGGTATTTCATCCCTTTTGAAATTAATCTAATGGTTTACAGGTAATTTTTTGTATGTACTTTCTGTAAATGAGCCTCAACGTCCTTGGTTCGTTTTTACTTTCTTTATAATTTCTTTGTCTATTTTTTATTCCTCACACTGTCCTATAGTTGGTTGCCTATATAATAGCTACTACACAAAGATGGACGACCTCGAGATCATTTTTGTCAATTCTTCACCGGAATCAACCATAACCTCAACCAGACTCAGTAGACCTATCCTTGATTTTTGGGATTAATACTTAAAACTCTCTAGAGAGGGATCTCCCTAATTGGAACTTCATAAATGAGATTCAATGGGATGATGATGATCCAATGATTGCTATGCCGAATGAGGATAATTTATCATACGTTTTCCCGGATGATGACCACATTTTCGAATTGGTTGATGAAAAGCATCGACTCCAGGAACTACTTCCAGATGAAGATGACGCTGAAATAATCGCTGCGGTGGATAGAACTGAGGCGGAATTTTAATAATACTACTATATGTATAGCATGAATATTTTATGTATTTTTCTAAAAATAATATATATGTATAATAAATAAAATACTAAATTTAAACAATATTTATTTTCAATGATTTCTTTTTTACTTTTGGTTGAATTTCGCTTCCTCTGATTACATGTTACATCCCTCCAAAGAGAATCATAGGATTTTTTTTTTTAAATGGTTTTCCAAGTTAGAATTACACAAAAAGAATAAATGGATTTCAGGTAGAATACAAGTCCAGGTACAGGTGTATTTATAAGTTCAATTTCACATTCTATTATACAGAGTAAATTTATGAAGATTACAGATTATTTTACTTCTTAATATTTATTTTTTTTTTTTACTTATAGTCTTTAATTCTTTGGTATGCGTCATTAAAATACGCATATTAAAGTCAAATCTCAGCCAAAACAGCTTAGTTTACGGACATAAGTAACATTGATAAAATGATGATTTTGATTTTGAATAACTAAAGTTGTGGATTTTAAGGTGTGTTTTTTCAGTCCATTGCGGGTACTAAAAAATTTTGTTACACAACACAACTCGCAATGAAATGCACTCATTTCGAATTGTAAATGAACTAAATCATCTTAAGAACTTGAAGTCCTTATATATGATTTCAAGGGATGATCATATGTACAAAATGGTAATTATTTCATTCTGTTTATATAATGTGTTCATGATATCGGTCTTATATATAGACAGAAACCAAAAAAATATAATACGTGAAATCATGTACTTAGTATTATATACTGAATTCATCCATTATCACTCAACAACCAATCAGTCTTAAGACATCTGGTTTTTACATTATTAGAACTATGAGTTATCATCACTCAATTATGTGCTAATGAGAGTATAAAAGACCATGGAATCTTGATTAAAACATTTAGTATAAAACTGTGAGTAGCTCGAATAGTTTCTATTATTATTATGGTATGTACAAAATTTTTAAATTTTCTTATAAAAAGGGATAATAATTATAAAATGTTTATGTACTTAGGCTTTCCTAGATATACTTAACGAGATAAGGCCGGCGATTGGATACACCAAGGTAGAGAATCTATGTATAGGATTTGAGTACAAGATCACAGGATGTAAACTCAAAAACACATCATTTGGAAATAAAGTAGTCCTTTATTTAACTGATAAGGACAACGAACAACTTTGGATATTTTTACCTAAGAGTTATATTAACAAATTTTCATCGAAAACGCCCTTCAAGATATTGAAGGAGCATGGAATTTCACATCTTATATATAAAGGAAAAGAGATGACTAGATATAGCACTGCCCAATTTCAATTTATATGTAAAGAATAAATAAAGAATTCAATGGAATACATCTTGTATACATGTAAGAGAAAAAGAGACAACCAAATGTTGTAAATATGCATACATATGTAAAGATCTCAATGGAATACATCTGCTATATGTAACAGAAAAAGAGAAAACTAGACATGTATAGAATAAATACTAAAAAGGTTTTACATATACGTATACATATGTAAAAAAAAAGATTAATAGCTATAGCACTGCTCATTTTCAATTTATACATAGATAGGTAAAAGTAAAACACAGGGTCAATAGAGCAAAGGCGTAGATATAAAGAGTCCTGCTCTTTGAATCAACATCAGTATCAACATCATCTTCAACAAACAACAATATGTACGCGAAACAAATAAAACTTTTTTTAATGCAATTCGAAGAGATGATCTTCGAAGAGCATATTACAATATTGGAAAACTTGATGGTAATTTTGGAGGATCTGGAGGAAAAGGAGCTCCAGTACTCAAAGTTCGGTTTCCATTATAAGCGGTGTCCCTGGAGCGACGATGATGCTACCGATGGCCCTGACACATGCCTGTGTCATACTCTACCATCTATGAAAGCTCAAGCAGTGGATATAATGCTAAAATGTTATAAGTTAAACAAACAAATTAATCCCAAGTCAAAAAATATATAATATATATTTTATTTACTTTAAAATTAATTTATTTAAAACTAATTTTCTTAAACATTTTCATGATTAGCTTATCATTATAATTAAAATCATTTTTCTTAAATTGTTTTAAAAAAAAATTTAATGTTTTTTTTCTGCTTTTAAAGAGACCATAATGACCACATGTATTGGAAAAATATCCTTGCAATGGTTGTTTATTAAATGTAAACTTAATTGAATTTTTCCTTAATAATTTTAAGAATTCTTTCTTCTGAGGATATTGACCATATGAATCAAAAAATACTGCTGAATGTTTGCTATCAAAGTAAAAAGCAACCCAATGAGTTCCTGGCTGACTTCAAGAATCTGTGTTCGCTATTATAAAAGCAGGATATTTCGATATGACTTTAGGTAGCTTATCAGAGGGAGACACTCCTTTAAAAATGTTGTTTGCTTTTGAATGCTTGGAAAGCAAATTTTCGATTTGCAATGTATTCATTTTTACAATAGAACGCGATGCTTCGATGCTTGTCAATATCAATCATTGAGTCATATTCACAGTACACCAGACAAGTAACTGCTTCGGTAAGAGGCTCAGAAAATCGTCCTTCAATTCGGATGGCACCTTGAGAAATTAAATTTGAGCATACAGTTGAATTGTGATGGTCTGCAGTTAAGTCAAATGCTAATATAAAACTATTTTTATCAAAAATTTCCTTTGTAATTTGTAAGCCTCAATCATAATGTTTTATTCCACTTGATCTGAATAGCATATTATATCCTCCAGAGCTTTGAACATTTTCAGAGTCCGAGAAATCAAACTCAAGAGCCTGCGATGGTATTTGCACCCCATTAACCAATAGATTAAAGCGTTGAATTTTAAAATGATTTAAGTGGAAGGGATCCATTGTTCGATTTCCAGAATATGATTTATTTTTTACCATGCAAAAAGCCAAAAAATTAGGAAGCTGACCAATAACTGCGTTGTCAATTGATAATGTATTATTACCAGGATATATTGTGAATGATTTTACTTGAACTTTGCTGTATGGATAAATGGCATTTTTAGTTTGTAAAACATGATGATGGGCCAATAAAATGCTTGGATTAACCGTTATGTGGTTCATGAATAGTTGTGCTTCCAATATCTTAAGATTAGATTCAGTTTCAGATTCCATTAAATAAAAAGCTGTTTTTTCAATATTAAAAGTAATTCTCAAATCAACATTATTTATAAGCAGCTTTGGTTGATTAAATATATCTCCATGAACTTTTCCAAATAGTTCAACCTTATTACTGCTTTGAAAAATATTTTTGAGCAAAATGGATCCATCGGTACTAACATATCTACCAGATAATAGTTTTCCATAATTAGGATATAGTTTATTATTTGCCCTTTTGAGCACATACAATAAATGTTTGTTCGCTTTCAGTCAATTTAGATTCTTTTTGTAAACCATTTTCATCTGAAAAGCAAACTTTATACACAGAATTAAAAATATCTGTTCGAATTCTAAGGAGATAATTTATTCCCTGAGTAAGATCTATAAGTAAATAACCATGAGGTTCATCTGTCACCTCCTTATATATTCTGAAGAGTTCTTGGGAATTTTCTGGATAAATTTGTCTTGCTAAGCATTGAAATTGTAGTTTATCTCTAGGGTTTTTGAATGCAACGATGTATTTTGTGTTTAGTGAAATATCTCGAGTATGTGATGATTTATGAAATATATTTTGTGTAACTACTATTACAGATAAATTCCTATGATGCGATCCTTTCGTAAATAGTTCACATACGTTTTTATTAAATGCACCCATCTAGTCATCTAGTATTAAAAGAATAGGTTCATTATTTTCATTTTCAATTTCTTCGGGAACTCCTTTATAGTATTCAATGTTGCTGAAATTTGGTTTAGCATGCTCCTCTCCATAACACCAAAGTATTCAATTGAAATGTTTAGCAAGTCATTCCTTTTGTTTCTTAGAACGTTGTCTTACCAGACCCTGAAGGTCCACAAATAAGCATTGTAAAAGGATGTATAAATTGTTTAAACATTTTATGATTTTTAGTTAACGTTTTATTTATTGATAATTTATAAATGTTTTCGTTCATTAAAAATAAATTATTTAGGTTTGTCCTGATCGCGTTTTTAGTTGCAGTTCTTTTCGAAATGAGTATCAGATCCACAATAATTGCAATAAACCTCTTTTGCGGGGATCATTTTCAAACAAACGCTTAAAGGTATCCATTTTAAACAACTAGTTAATACAAGTGCTTAATACAAACTGAAATCTTAAACGTATGAGTTACCATTACAGTATACATCGTAATTAGAATTTTCCAATATAACTAAAAGCTTAAATAAATTATTTAAAGCACATCTAAGAGGAACTTTTTTGTGAATTCTACAGTTGGTAAAAAAATTTAGATACAAGGTTAGACTTTTTCCTATATCGATATCAAAAATATTATTTGTTAAATACTTTGATAAAAACTTTTTCTTAATTTCACCACGCACGATGACGGTACTAAGTCTGTTTAGTGGTGAAAGTATTTCTCCTAATCTTAAATATGATATTTCACCATCAGACCATTCCAATCCATTTATTGTTTGACGATGAATGTTTTGCTGTTTAATCATTTCATTGTCCAATTCATTTAGGTGATATGGGGGTTTGAAATGAAAGAAGTTTGGTGTTACTGTTCCGGTTTGCATAAACGCCCATTCTTTAATGAAAATTTTTTTATTATTTCCAAAGAGATACTGAAAATCAACTATAACGCTTGAATTCCTGTCGATTGTGTTCATGTTGGCTTGAGATTTTGTATCTATATATTCCCTTTATATACAGCCCAATTCCGTAAGAGATCTTAGTTTATCAAAAGCATTCAACCCTAATGGACACGCTTCAATCAAAGAGAATTAGGTCTACTAGAACGAAGCAGGACCACGAAGTAATTTTCGGTCTCGAATATTATGTGGTACATAATTTAAAGCTAAAATGAAAATTCACTCCAATGATCTGGATGCAGCAGAGCAAAAACAATTTCGTTGGTTTAGATAAGGATGAATGGATGCAATTGGTTACATACAAGGAATATATTCAATTAAAACTTGATCAGTATGACTTCTTGATGCCTGATACAATTATAGATCATCCATTATTGACTACTATTAAATGTAATTTTAGATTTCAAAAATCCGATAAGCAGTATGTTTTTATAATAAATCAGTATGGAAATAAAATTGAATTTGATAGTGAGTCCCGGAGATCATTTTTAAGACTAGACATTTTTTTATCACATTTTTATGTTGGAACACGATACTTAAACAACAAATTACATTTTTTACTATAATAATATTATTCCCAAGTGTGCAGCCTTACAAAAATTTGATGTTCAACTATCTGATTTAGACGGTTGTTATGACAGAAATGTGCAAAAAGATTTATGTTTTGAAATTTAAAAAAAAATGTGTAACCAAATAAAACGCGATGTACTTGATTATAAACAATCACTTTTAAATAAGCAATCATCCAAACATAATAATAAAAAATAATACTAAAAATGAGTAAGCAACAAGTTGTTAATGAAATACATAAGCCTGCTAGAAAAAACTTTATTCGTCGTAAATTCGTTCAAAAGGGAATTAATGACACATGGCAAATCGACTTAGTTGAAATGATACCCTTTCATAAGGAAAATAAAGGATTTAGATATTTGTTAACAGTGATTGACACGTTCTCAAAGTATGCATATGCAATCCCCGTGAAATCTAAGACATCTTTAGATGTGTTATCAGCAATGAAGAAAATATTTAAAAAATCTAAACATAAGCCTAAAAATATTCAATCTGATCAAGGAAAGTAGATTTTCAATATCGCCTTTGAGAAGTTAATGCAACTAAATAAAATAAACCATTACCATATTTACACACATCTCAAGGCATCTATTTGTGAACGTTTTAATAGAACATTAAAAAATCTAATGTGGAAAATGTTTAGTATGCAGGGTAATCATGTATGGATTCATACCTTACATAACTTAGTATTTGATTACAATAATTCATATCACCGAACCATAAAAATGAAACCTGTAGATGTAAACAAACAAAACGAAGAGTTTATTTTAAAAACAGCTTATAATATCTGTAAGGTATTCCCTAAACACAAGTTGGTCATTGGTGATCCTGTTAGAATAAGTAAATATAAAGGTATTTTTACGAAGTAAACCAAATTGGACAACAGAAATTTTTAAAATTTTAAAAGTGAAGTCTACTAATCCTGTAATCTATGAACTGGAGGACTACAAGGAGGAAATTATCGAAGGTTCATTTTATGATCAAGAGCTTCAAAAAGTGAAAGATGAAAATGCTTTCTTAGTGGAGAAAATAATCCGAAGAAAAAAGGATCAAGTTTTTGTTAAATGGTTAGGATTTGATGAAACGCACAATTCATGGATAGATAAAAAAAGTTTATTGAAATAATTAAACAACAAAAAAGTATTCAGACTTTTATTTATTTTTTTTTTTTACATTTGCAATATAGTTTTTAATTATATAACAATTCCAAATATATAATATTATGCTTAATTATACAATATTTTGTGTATTATTACTAGTATCTAAAATATTTCTAATTTTATAGTGATTATGAGCTAATGTTGAAATATTATCAGATAATATACATCTTTTGTCATCCTTATAATTTAGACTTATCTTATTTACAATTTCAGCATAAATTTTATGACCTCTACTTCTAATAGCTCTCTGTTCTCCATAATAGGTTTTTTTATGTTTAATACATTCAATATAATGAGCATGCGATAATCTCTTTACTACTGACTTTTTAACACCTTTAACCTTTTTATGTTTAAGTCAGTGCTATCATCCTTAGCAACTAAATAGGAGTATGCTTTCGCTTTTAATCCTGCAAACGAGGTCATTATTCGCCCTGCATTCTCGTCTTTCATTAAACCTAGTTGTTTGTTATTAGCACGACTTATACCGAATCTGTTTGAGGATTGATAATTTGATGTATCAAAGCGACTAGGATTGTCTTTAATTAAATCATAAAAATCTTCCTCTGATGATATAATAAATGAATCTGTATCCATATAGAGTATTTTTGATAATGGACATTTTACAGAATGAAAATTATAGAAATAGTCATACATTAACCATTTTGACAGTTCTAATACACTAACTCCAATGTATATAGGTTTATCATAAACAATTTTTGTTTTAGTTGACTCAATTGCAGCTAATTTATCCCCAAAGATTTCAACACTGTGGAAATTATGTCTAGCTATTCGTTGTCTAAACCCTGCTGAATTCTGACTTGACTCATAATGTTTAACTAAAGCAACCTCACGACGATTTTCAACATTTTCCATCGTTTTTCCATAGACGGCATTAACCATCAATTTATAAAAGTTAATCTCGAACTCATTCCTAGCCAATTTCCTACGTGATGTATTTAGGTCAATATAGGGTTTTAACCAACTAGACTGCTTAAAAGATAATATTCGTGATATTTTTTCTAAAATCATACCTTGCTCTATACATAACTGCAGTTGTTTTAGATGTATTATGTAATTCTTTTTATCCGATAAATCAGCTATTAGTTTTGCCTGCTTTCCTCCTGGGGGAAGACCTAATTTTATCATTTACATATTTATTATTTGCTGTAGCCAGCCGTTGAGTACATTGAGTTAACCCTCCTCGAACTGCACTTTTTAAAAAATTATAAATATCAGGTTCACTTATGAGTTCCAATTCTACCTTTGTGTATTTAAGCATTGCATCCCATGAAACTGAAGGAGCAGTTACATAATTAATAGGGTCTAATCTGTATACTCCTGAACAAATATTCCTAAAATTTTCAAATACATCAGCAAGAATTAGAACATCGCTTTTCAGGTATAATTTTAAGTAATCTCTAATACTATTACAATTAAACGTTCTCCAAACCTTCTGAGCAAAGTTATAGTCTTCAATACTGCATTCCTCATCATTCAGAGAATTAAAAAAATATTCTCTTGAAGGAAGCTGAGGTTCATCAAATTTTTGAAAACTATCTAAATAATCATAGGGGAATACTCCTTTTCGTCGTAGCATATCAAATTTTTCATCTTGGAATTGACTTTTTAAAATTTAAAAATTGGATATATCCATATAACTAGCTAGTTTTTCTAAGCTTGAATTTAAAAATCTATTTTAATCTATGTATCTTATTTTGTATTGATGAAGATGTGATTCGAGCTTACAATTTGAGTTAATGCAATATATATAACTCTTTATTGCAAGGAATGGGTTTTAATTCATCTTTTATAGATGTTACAAATAAATGTATATCATAACGAGACAAGTTATGAAAAACTACAGGGAAAAAGGGGTCGCTTAATCTAAATGTCTGTTTACACACCTTATGGATAGGTCCTGCATACTGGCCTGTGAATTGATTGAAAAATTTTTCACGTTTATCAACCGGAATTTGTTCCTCGCAGGCATAGCACTCGTCGTGTTCTTGAGAGTCCTCAGCCCATATGTTGAACTTGTAGATAGGTTTTTCATGAGATTTCCAGTACTTCTCATAAAGTCCATCAGTTTTCGTTCGAAGCACTTCGCAAAATTTTTTGATGCAATCTGGTCCTGAAATAACGAAATCGTAATGTTTAAGAGTTTGTTCCCATTAGATTGTTATAATATTTACCTTCATATGTCCACATCTCATTTAGATTAATGTTGTATTTATGTACAACATAAAATAATGCTGCACATGCTGTATGCCTCTGCGCCTTAGTTGTCGATGATTTTGATGGATCATTATGGTTTCTTTGATAATTTTCCAAAACAGCTTCAATGTCTGCATAAATTACTACAGGTGGTGATAGTTTCTTTGAAAAACTTTTAAATACTGTTTTGCTATTTGGTTCTGGATATACAGCAGCAACTTTTCCACACTCCTTAGTGTCATGGATGGTATTTGTTGTGGTATAAAATTGCAAAACAATTCTCGCAAAAATATGCAGCACTATGAGATTTACTATGTTGTGAATAGCATAACTTCCTCATGCACGTTATATAGGCATAATGCATCATTGATAGACTGGTACTATTAATGCCTAGTAAGTTTATGTGTTGAGTCCGAATTTTTTTGCTCCTCACTGTGGGTCCTACAACGTTTTTTCCATTGTCATCGATTTCATATAAATTTATGCTGAAATCCTCATTAGCTAGTTCGAACCGTTTGATTCCTTTGCTTGTTATTGGAAACTCAATTCCAGAGAAATCCAATCTAACGCCTTCATAATAAATGATGTTCTGCCCTATGTTTCCACACTGATAGAATGATGGGATTGTTAATCTTTCTCGGGCCAATTTTTTCATTGCTGATGTTGGAAATGTAGATCTTAAGTGTTTTTTATAGGCTAATGATGCTAAAACACACCACTTGAAACAAAAATCATCTTCATTTTTAACATTGATTAATGCATTTCGTGATTTTATTGTTTTGGGTGCTGGTATGAACCTATTTGCAGCTATATGTTCCAATTTAATTATGGTTAGCTCAAAATATTTAAATTTTTGTATTGCCCAACCGGAATCCTTTTTCTGGAATTCACTGCTCAAAGTTATTAAATTTTCAATAGCATCATTTAGGTGTTCATCCATTAATTCATTTTCATATAAAGGTTTGTATGACGTTACAAAATGCTTCATTGTTTCTGTTAACGTTTCATCTGTTTGTTTTACGTATAAGCCGTACACTTTTAAATTGTCCTTTACTGTTCTGTACTCACTCATACAGTGACGCAAGAGATTGATTATATCATTTTTACAATCATTGTAAAATTCTTTTAAATCAATCTGATCACTTTTATTGGAGTTAACACGATATGATTTTAAAGGAAATCGCGACTCCGTTGAAATTAAAATGACGTTTTCGTTACCCTCTAGTTGTGCTGCTGTTGCATTCTTATGCTTTTCAGACGGAGGGTAACGTTCACCGCAAATTGTACAATCAATATCTGAAGTTTCAAGTCTCGGACGTTTTGAGGCTGATGACGTTGACGGGCCTTGAAGATCATTTGAGATAGATCCCCTGCTCATGAGAACCTCAAAAGCATTTGGAGGACCTAAGCATACCTCATAATGAGAGCCAAACTCTTTGAAGTCTACGGACTTACAGCAAAGGTCGCACACTACCGTATTTCGAGAGCCCGAGCATCTCTCATAATGGGATTCAAACTCAATAATATCAACGAACTTGTTACTCAATTGTTGCACTCAATTGTAGAATTCATTTTTGTAGTATTGAACGTTTTAATTTATCTACCCACTTTCACCCACAATAGGACTAAGGGTTTCTTTTCTAAATGACACTGTATTTATCAGCTAAACACGTACTTGGTATTATAAAAAACCTGTTTTAAACGAATCCTACTGGGACTATGTAATAATAGAATGTGAAATTGAACCAATAAATACACCTGTACCTGGACTTGTATTCTACCTGAAATACATTTATTCTTTTTGTGTAATCCATGGAAAACCAGTTTAAAAAAAAATCCTATGATTCTATTTGGAGGGATGTAACATGTAATCAGAGGAAGCGAAATTCAACCAAAAGTAAAAAAGAAATCATTGAAAATAAATATTGTTTAAATTTAGTATTTTATTTATTATAAAAAATACATAAAATATTCATGCTATACATATAGTAGTATTATTAAAATTCCGCCTCAGTTCTTTCCACCGCAGCGATTATTTCAGCGTCATCTTCATCTGGAAGTAGTACCTGGAGTCGATGCCTTTCATCAACCAATTCGAAAATGTGGTCATCATCCGGGAAAACGTATGATAAATTATCCTCATTCGGGATAGCAATCATTGGATCATCATCATCCCATTGAATCTCATTTATGAAGTTCCAATTAGGGAGATCCCTCTCTAGAGAGTTTTAAGTATTAATCCCAAAAATCAAGGATAGGTCTACTGAGTCTGGTTGAGGTTATGGTTGATTCCGGTGAAGAATTGACAAAAATGATCTCGAGGTCGTCCATCTTTGTGTAGTAGCTATTATATAGGCAACCAACTATAGGACAGTGTGAGGAATAAAAAATAGACAAAGAAATGATAAAGAAAGTAAAAACGAACCAAGGACGTTGAGGCTCATTTACAGAAAGTACATACAAAAAATTACCTGTAAACCATTAGATTAATTTCAAAAGGGATGAAATACCTGTTTGAGGGTCGTTCGAATCGCCACATGAAACCAAAAGGACAAGCAGGTCCATTGTAAATAAGAGGAAGGAGAGAGAGTATAAATAAGAGGGAGGAGAGAGAGTATAAATGAGAAGATCGATTTCGATTTGAGAGGATTTGACACGAGTGAAAGAGGATTTTAGTTCACATTTTGGCCGATAGGTGGCGCCACAAAGTAGTAAGGATATAGGATTGTGACTTTCACTATAAGTAGCATTTATTTTTCATCATATACTTATATGCTTTGATTGTTCTTCATATATATATATATTATCCATTTTTGATGTGAGCTCCTTTAAACCCTTACCTTTCTATGGGAATATTTCAATGACAGGTACTAAAAACATTTATTTTTCATAATACGGTGTTAATAAAATATCCTGTAGGTATTTTAACATGATCCTGTTAGTAACGTAATGTTTACGGCAACATGATCATGCTAGCAACATAGCAACATAATGTTTACGGCAACATGATCATGTTAGCAACTTCTAGTTCACCCAATTTCCTTACCCTGCACTTCTAGTTCACCGATAGTTCACCCAATATCCTTTGGTTCACCAATAGATGGCGCTTTGAGCGCTAAAAGCCACAATCCTATATCCTTACTACTAGTTATAATTACAATTACCGATGATCATTATACCCGGTACTCGAAGAGTAAAGGGGTATATTAGATTTGTGCAAAAAATTAATGTGTGTAACACCCAGAAGGAAGCGTTTCCGACCCCATAAAGTATATATATTCTTGATCAGCATCAATAGCCGAGTCGATATAGCTATGTCTGTCTGTCCGTCCGTCTGTCCGTCCGTCCGTCTTCATTAGCGCCTATAGCTCAAAGACCATAAAAGCTAGAGGAACATTATTTTGTATCCAGACTCCTGTCCTAACGCACTGTTACAAGTGTATTTCAAAATTTCGCCCCGCCCCCTTCCGCCCACTCCAAGGACGAAAATCTGTGGCATGCACAATTTTAAAGATACGAGAAAACTAAAAACGCAGAATCATAGAGAATGAACTTATCTCTCCGATTGTTGAATCTGGATTAGATCAGATGATAAATATAGCTACAATGAAGAAAACCATTTCGAAATGCATCGTTCCCTCTCGCTCTCTCTCACACACAGGGGTAGGCGCTATGCCTGATCGAATTTTTTGACGCCTAGTTCTCAGAGACTATAAGAGCTAGAACCACCAAACTTTCTATCCAAGCTCCTGTGATATCAAACCGAGACGAGTTTGTTTTAAAATTTGGCCACGCCCCCTTCCGCCCCCACAAAATATGAAAATTTACAATTTTGAAGATACGGGAAAACAAAAAACGCAGAATCATAGAAAATGACCATATCTATCAGAGTATTGAATTTGGATCAGATCGGATCATAAATATAGTCAGAAGGAACAAATGAAATTTCAGTGGCCTCCCAAGCGCAGACTGATTCCCTCTCTCTCTCGCACACAGCCGTGTATGTATATGTAGGAAGTAGATAAAAACATGTAGAAATGGCAGATTTAAAAAATTTATGTAAACAAATATGGAAAC
The DNA here is from genome assembly GCA_963969585.1 of Drosophila helvetica. Classification (NCBI taxonomy): domain Eukaryota; kingdom Metazoa; phylum Arthropoda; class Insecta; order Diptera; family Drosophilidae; genus Drosophila; species Drosophila helvetica. The sequence continues at coordinate 24,117,312 of OZ018401.1, read as the reverse complement.
ATGTAATAGATCAAAATCTCCGAAAAGGTTCGACTTAAATTTTTTTTTTTTGGCTAAAATTAAATTTTGTCCTTTTGCGAACATGTAATAAATTACAACAAGCTCACATACATATATACTGACTGAGTACCGCGTATAAAGTAGAGCCGCGGCTCACAACGTCCTCCCTCGTTTTAAAGTAAATTACAGTGGATAGGGAAGTGCTATTGTTTGCAGTCTTCGCGCTACCATAATTCTTCTTATGGCATAGATTATTAATATTAACATCATTATTATTCTGATAATCAAGGCTGCATGTCCAGATACATAATGGAACTTAAGTCCTTTTAATTTATGATGACCTTCTCTTAACAATTTTAATTCGTTTTTCAACTTATCAATTTCTTCAGTATGGTAAATGAATGGTACATTCAAAGGATTCCAAACAATTTTTAGTATTTTGCTTATATTACTTATAAAAGAGGATGAAATTGTCTCGTTGGTTTCTGTATGAAGACTGTGATGAGGTACTAATATTTTATCATCGGTTCGCACAGTGCAGCCATTTATTATTGTTAAAATTCCTTGTTGAGGGAGATCAATTAACTCTTGATTCGAGTTACTACATTGAATTCTAGCATTAGTGTTGACTGGAACTTTGAAGAGCCAACTACCTTTCTTTTCTAATTCGACCCAAAATGACATTGTCTCTGATATCTTTCTATAAACACAATTTGAATGACTATTTGGTTTGAATGGAGTTATCTCACAAGAATTGTCATTGGCGCTGCTCCAAGGCCAATTACCTTCACATACTCTTTTATTTGCTAGGGAGCAATTTCGAAGTTATATACTAAGTACCAAGAGCTCAACTGTGCCTTGACCAATTCCCTTTCGTGCTCAACTGGCATTGGAATAATCCTAAACAAATGGGATGGGTGTCTACCAAACAGTGGAATCTTCAAATTCTAAATTAATTTGTTATCCACGAAAATCCCTTTCGCGGTAAATAGGCTATAAATTTCCTTCCTTTATTTTTGATATCTCTGCCTTTAACTGAATGGGTTTTAAAATATTTGGATTCAGTCTACCATGATTAATATCTATCAGCAGACTTATTACTCCTGCTTGTATTTTATCGCATTCATCAATCAAAGAACTTAGTTGCTTTGTTACCATAAAGAAGTTTATAGATTCTTTGTATACATAGTAACTTTCCTTTAAAGCTTCCGTTATGTTTTCTATTCTAGTGCTCATACTTCTAAAATGTACGGTTATCTCCTCGGTAGTTCTTTTGAGAATGTTTACCGTTGACTCTACTACTGACGTTTGCCTTTTATTTAAATCGTCTATATTATGTTGGTTTTCTAACAAATTTTTCATATTTCCTTCCAAAGTTTCCCTATCTTCGGCGTCCATTATTCCGAACAATATATTTTAAAGGGAGCCCATAAACTCGAAGGGTGCTCGTTTCTTTCTTTTTTTATCTTGAGACATAAAAAGTTTATTATTTTCTTCTAGATCTGCAATTTGTCCGTCAGTGTTATCTAAAACATTGTTGCATTGCTCTTCAAAAGTGTAAAGTTTACCGCACACTCATTTTCCCAATTAATTCTTTTCCCTTTTTATACCCGGTACTCGAAGAGTAAAGGGGTATGAGTCGATATAGCTATGTCTGTCTGTCCGTCCGTCTGTCCGTTTGTCCGTCTGTCCGTCTGTCCGTCTTCATTAGCGCCTATAGCTCAAAGACCATAAAAGCTAGAGGAACACAATGTTGTATCCAGACTCCTGTCCTATCGCACTGTTACAAGTGTATTTCAAAATATCGCCCCGCCCCTTTCCGACCACTCCAAGGAGGAAAATCTGTGGCATGCACAATTTTAAAGATACAAAAAAACGAAAAACGCAGTATCGTAGAAAATGACAATATCTATCAGAGTGTTGAATCTGGATCAGATCGACTCACAAATATAGCCACAATGAAGAAAACCATTTCGAAATGCATCGTTCCCTCTCGCTCTCTCCCACACACAGGGTTGGGCGCTGTGCCCATTCGTCCAGATGAGCGCCTAGATCTCAGAGACTATAAGAGCTTGAGCAACCAAACTCTATATCCATGCTCCTGTGATATCACGTCAGTACAAGTGTATTTCAAAATTTGGCCACGCCCCCTTCCGCCCCCACAAAAGATGAAAATCTACAATTTTGAAAATACGAGAAAACTAAAAACGCAGAATCGTAGAGAATGACAATATCTATCAGAGTGTTGAATCTGGATCAGATCGACTCATAGACATAGCCACAATGAAGAAAACCATTTCGAAATGCATCGTTCCCTCTCGCTCTCTCTCACACACAGGGGTAGGCGCTATACCTGATCGAATTTTTTGACGCCTAGTTCTCAGAGACTATAAGAGCTAGAACCACCAAACTTTCTATCCAAGCTCCTGTGATATCAAACCGAGACGAGTTTGTTTTAAAATTCGGCCACGCTCCCTTCCGCCCCCACAAAAGATGAAAATCTACAATTTTGAAGATACGGGAAAACAAAAAACGCAGAATCATAGAAAATGACTATATCTATCAGAGTATTGAATTTGGATCAGATCGGATCATAAATATAGTCAAAAGGAACAAATGAAATTTCAGTGGACTCCCAAGCGCAGACTGATTCCCTCTCTCTCTCGCACACAGCCGTGTATGTATATGTAGGAAGTAGATAAAAACATGTAGAAATGGCAGATGTAAAAAATTTATGTAAACAAATATGGAAACATCTAATAGATCAAAATCTCCGAAAAGGTTCGACTTAATTACTTTTTTCTTTTTTGGCTAAAATTAAATTTGTCCCTTTTGCGAACATGTAATAAATTACAACAAGCTCACATACATATATACTGACTGAGTACCGGGTATAAAGTAGAGCCGCGGCGCAGACGCGGCTCATAACGTTTCCCCTCGTTCATTGGAAAATACGGGTCCATATTATAATAAACTATTAGATCCCAAGATGAGGCGACTTTTTCTACGTCTCCCATCGGGTCCCAATATATTGAAGTGGAGCTGTTCATTTTTTCAATTGACCACTTCTCTTTTCCTCTGGCAGCTATGCTTGCATTTGATACTTGGCAAAATAACATAAGCATTAACATTACTGCCATGAGTCCTAGTTTGGGTATTCGAGGTCTACCGCGAGTACTTCTTGCTTCTTTTGGAGGCGTTTCTGAGTCCTTTTCTTCAGACTCAATTCCCGCTAATGGACAAACTTTAGTAATCGGTCTTTTAATCGACCCATCCTGATGTTTGATGGTGACTACTCTGACTCTATCGTCCCTACCTTTATGTATTTCTTCTATTTTCCCCAACGGCCATCTAGCTGGATGACAGTTTTCATTCCTATTCCTATTTTCCATTTATTTCTTTGTTGAATAGTGTGTAAATAATCTTCTTTCCATTTAATCCAGAAGTCTCTCTTCATTTTTTTAATTAATTTCCACCTATCCAGATTTCCAATTCTTTCATCTGACACTGTTTCAATGGGGCCGAATATTGGCCTTCCAATAATAAAATGACCTGGTGTTAATACATCCAAATCGTCAATATCATTTGAAGCGGTATACAACGGGCGTGAATTCAGTACAGCTTCAATTTGACATAAGAGGGTTGCCATTTCCTCGTAGGTTAAATTATTGTCCCCAATCACTCTTCTTAGAACATCGGATATGGTAAGGTCCGGCGAAGTCTACCCCTGTAGTTGTAAAAGGGTGTGACATTGTTGTTCTGTATTTCAGAAGATTTTCCATAATTTGTACTGCCGTATTCAGCCGATACCTTGCACAGGTAACACACTCCGTAAGCTTTTGCTTTAAACTGTTCATTAGCCCAAATATCCAATACTTTCGCTGGATATAATTTCGCATCAGATGAATTCCACCGAGCAATGTCTCCTTATGTGAATTATTAATCATTAAAGATGTTAAGTGACACTTATTTAAAATCAAGGGATGTTTAACCTCAAATTGTGCGCTGGAGTTTTGTAATCTTCCTCCAACTCGCAGTAATCCATCTTCATATAAAAACGGATTTAAGCCCAATATTTTACTTTTTGTTTCTATTTTCTTTTTATTAACTAGGCTAGCTATTTCAGAACTGAATTGCATAGCTTGTTGTTTTTTCAATATCAATATCTTGGCGATCTTAATCTCATTGACTGTCAAATATGATGGAAATTCTTTATTTTCGGTTTTTATTTGAATAAACCTTAATATATATGCAATGACTCTTTCTAGTTTATGCATACACGAGTATTTCTGTAATAACTTATTAATTATGTTAGCTTTATCGATTATAAACGTTGTGCTAACAATTATTTTTTGTTCAATCTGCTCTTTTGGCCAATCTTCTTTAGATTTCGCTAGCCACTGAGGACCCTTCCACCAAATTTCAAAATCTTTCAGCTTATCTGGACTAATGCCCCTTGATGCTACATCAGCTGGATTGTCTTCAGATTTGACATGTCTCCATTTAATTTCTTTAACTTTTCTAATTTCGTCAGTTCTACGCTTAATAAACTTTTCTTTATTGTCTTTATTCTTTATCCAGGCTAGAGTAATCGTAGAATCACTCCAAGCATAACTTTCTGCTTCACTTCCAACCGCTATTTTCACCCGTTCAATCAATTTTTCTAGAAAATGAGCTGAACAAAGTTCTAATTTGGGAATGGTTTTACTTTGCTTTTGCTGGCTATTATAATTTAAGAACCATCTACCTTTGCATACACTACGGCAGCATAAGCTTTCTCAGATGCATCGGCAAAACCATGAATTTGCATCGGATTACTATGCTGAGAATTAAGCCATCTTGGTATCCGAATGCTCTCTAATGATGTTAAATTGTCTTTAAATGCATTCCATTCACGAGTATCCTGATCTGATAGTTCTTCATCCCAATTTTTGTCTGACAACCAAAGTTTTTGCATAAACAATTTTCCAACAATTGTAACTGGAGACAACCAGCCGAAAAGGTCATACATCTTTGCTAATGTAGATAAAACTATTCTTTTGTTAGTTTTTTTGGTAGGTTCATAATGGAAGTTGAACCTAAACTCGTCTTTAACTGGCTCCCATTGAAGTCCTAATGTTTTGACGGATTCATTCTCTTCAATGTTTAATACTTTATTTTCTGCGTTATCTCTAGCGTCCTTAACCATTTCTGGGATATTTGTTATCCACTTTCTTAAGTTAAACCCAACCTTTTCAAACTCCTGGGTAACTTCCTTTACATGCCATTTGGCATCTAATATGGAATCAGCACCTGTCATCAGGTCGTCCATATAAAAATCATTTTTTATGATTTCTCTAATTGCTTTATTTCCGCAATTATCTGCTATTGCAACAAGCACCCTAGTTGCTAAGTAGGGTGCTGTAGCTGTACCGTACGTAACGGTTGTTAGCTTATATTTTTTTAATTTTTCGTTTGGATCGTCTCTCCAGATTATATGCAAATAATGCTGATCTTCTTCATCAACATTAATTTGCCGGTTCATTTTTTCAATGTCCGCTGATACTACAAATGGCCACTTTCGCCATTTTACCATAATATCGAAGATATCTTTTTGGACTCTTGGTCCCACCCACATGACATCATTTAAGCTTTTATTATTTGTGGTTTTTGCTGACGCATCAAAAACCACCCTGAGTTTTGTCGTTAGACTGGAATCTCTTATGACTCCCTGATGGGGTACATAATATTTTCCATCTTTCTTGGACTCTACCATATGTCCTAAATTTTTATATTCGTGCATGAACTTTATGTAATTTTATTTTAATTTTTTATTTTTGCCGAGTTTTGCCTTATAAATTTTAAAATCGCGATCAATTTATCACCTTTTGACTTGGTGCAACCGGATATAATCCATCCGAATTCTGTATTTTGACCAAGTGGTCCATCTATTTTCACTACTCCGTCTTTTACAATATGGGCATACAAATCTACCCCAATTATTATATCCACCCCACTTGGTTTATTAAAGTTAGGGTCAGCCAACACATAATATTTCCATTTCGATTTATCAATCTTGAACAACTTTGCAGGTAAAGCCTTCATAAGTTTTGGGAGAATGATTGCTTCAATATTAAGAGGTTTTTTATCGGCATCCCAAGTTCTTACTGTTAAAGTTACCTTATACTTTGGCCGGAAAAAACCCTCTAGCTGAACCCTCCCCGAGGGTGCCGGCTGGGCAATGGGCACTGCATTATCCCGGACAAGGGTAATGCATTGTCACTTGCTCTGTCCGAGGCAATGCAGTGTCTAGCTAAGGCAATGATGCAGCGTCCTCTCGATCTTGAGTCGGGGGAGCTGGGTCAAAGCCATGGCTAGAGGTGTCTGGCGGTCAGGCATAAAACGCTAGGGGGGGTTTCCCAGAAAAATATCAGCTATATGGACCTTCGGGCCAAATATGGAGGAGAAGAAGGAGCAAACATGGGCTGGGATGTCAGCCCAAACGTCGGTGGGAAGCGTGGCCGTTACCACCGGCGGGCACAGAGAGGAGCAATCCTCTCTGCGTGTCGCCAGCGGTCACACCTCTGACGTGACGGGAGCAGGTCACGTTAGTTGTAATACTATTGCCGGAAAAACTCGCTGTAGGATGAGCCGCGCAGGTGCCGTAGTGGAGACAGACTCGGACCTGGAGAGAGTGCTGTCCATCAGCAAAACTGAAGAAAAATGCCTTCTCCACTCGCCTGAACCAGGTTCCAGCTACAAGGCGGCCCTGAAGATTTCTAGCAGGCTCCAAGGCAAGGCGGACATCTCCCCGCAGGAGAAATCCAAGCTAGCTTGGGCCGAGCTAAAGGTAGAGGAGGGCCGTAGATAGTACGCACGTTTGCCTCAAATGAAGGCCTCCAGTAGCGAACACGCCAATAAGGTGGAGGAGTTGCTAGCTACCAAGAGGCAGCGATCGACCGACAATACCGCAGGCAAGCGGCAGTGCGGGCCCAAGAGAGCGGAACCACCACCACCAACACAGAAAACGAAGCAGAGGTCGGTCAATGCTTTAAGGATCAGCGATGTGTCCAGGAGACACCTGATTGTAGCTCTCATCGATGAGAACGGGAAGATGACGGCGGCGCAGTGGAAACTGGTCCACGCGCGGCTCGTTGACTCCCTGCTTGCACGGATGGAGGAAGCCCCTACAGTGCCCATGCCCACTTTTGATGGCGCTGGGTGGCTGAAAGGGGTAAAAATCCTGAAATGTAAGGACGACCCGACGCTGAGGTGGCTGACGCAGACGGTCCGCCAACTGGAGGCGTTGTGGGAGGGGGCCAAGCTGGAGGTGGTGGACAGGGAGCTAATCCCGTCCATACCAAAGGCGAAGGTACTCTTCCCCATCGTCATCCAAGGAGACCGCGCGCTGAAGCTCCTTCAGCGGCAGAACCCTAATATACCAACCGCAGACTGGAAGGTACTGCACGCTGGTAGCCCACTACCCAACGAGGGGGGCCAGCATGTGATCCTCCAGATCACCAAAGACGCAGAGGACATCCTCTACCCCAGATACGGGAAAATGGCGTGGGGCATGGGCAGTGTGTACCTGCGCCTCAAGAAGCGCCACCCCGAAGACACAGACACACACACCCTGCAGGCAGGCGAGGTGGAGATGGACCTCAGTCTGGACACCATCGTGGAGGCCGCCCAGGGTCTGGCGCTAGAAGACTCCCAAAAAGATGAGGACGGTGACCTGACAATCATAGTCAACCCGTCGTATGCAGTTGAGCCAGCCGCCCATGACACTGAGTGTGCTGCAACTCAACTTGCATAAAAGCAAAGTAGCATCGGCGGAGCTCCTCATAACCATGGAGCAAGGGCCCGCCGACATAGCTTTGGTCCAGGAGCCTTGGATTGCATCAGGCAATACAGTGGCCGGACTAAAGTTCGCAAATTATAACTCGTTCTACCCAACATCGGTAAGCAGGAATAGAACCGTCGTACTAGTACGGAAGGGAATCCACGCTTTCCTTATGTCTCATTACAGCACAGACGACCTGACAGTAGTGATGCTGGAGAGTGAGGAGAAGCGCCTTCTGGTAGCCTCCTGCTAAATGGCACACGACAGGCCCGCACCACCTGAATAACTAAGGAGTCTGGTGGAAGAAGCCGACTCCAAAGACCAACAACTCATCATTGGTACGGACGCCAATGCTCACCACAATGTGTGGGGAAGCCCCGACATCAATGACATGAGGACTACACATACGTAGGTCCCACCTCGTCCAACGTGCTAGATCTAACCCTCGTAACGTGAAAGAGTACCTTGGTATCTGGATGGAGAGTCCTCGAAAGATCATCCTTCTCGGACCATAGGTACATTCAGTTCAAGTGCGAATTCAAGTACACGCCGAAGGTAACAGTCTTCAGAAACCCCCGGAACACAAACTGGGAGAAGTTTAGGAAGACCGTTACCTCGAAGCTCGCGAATCCGGGCACAGTGAAATCCGCGGAGGACATAGAGAAGTCCTTAGAGACCCTCTCCAAGGAACTTCTGGATGCCTATCAAGGAGCGTTCCCGCCATCAAGAACGAGAAAGAGGACCAAACCACTCTGGTGGAACCGGAGAAGAGAGAAGAGAAATAACCTCAGGGAACTTTTCAGGCTCGCCAGAGTAGCGAATGAGGAGATCATCAACGAGGAATACAAAACGCTACTAAAAGACTACAAGAAGGAAATACGCAAGGCACAACGTAGCTCGTGGAGGAACTTCTGCTCGAACATCGAGAAAGTGCCTGAAACAGCAAGACTCAGGAAGCTGCTCTCGAAGCAGCCCACCATACAGAGTCAGCTAAAATTAAATAACGGACAGTGGTCAGAGGGCAGCGAAGAGGCTCTGACAGCACTAATTTAGGCCCACTTCCCGGGATGCACCGAGGTCACTGAATCCGAAACGCAACAGGACCTAGCAACCGAGGAACAAACAGATCTAATAACCCACGAAAAGATCCAATGGGCCATAGACTCCTTTGCGGGCATCAAAGCACCTGGACTGGACGGAATATTCCCAGCCATGTTGCAGGCGACCAAAGAGACGATCATCCCATGGCTCTTCGCAATATACTCGGCATGTCTAAGCACAGGCTATATCCCTATCCAATGGAGAACAGCTAGAGTTGTCTTCCTCCCAAAGGCAGGAAAGTGCAGCCATGCTAGTCCCAAGGACTACAGACCGATAAGCCTTACCTCTTTTATGCTAAAAACTCTGGAAAAGCTGCCAGACGGACACATCAGGAAGGAGGTGGGTGGCCACCAGCATGCTTACACCAAAGGGAAATCGGTGGAAACAGCTCTACATTCGTTAGTAGCTACAATCGAGAAGGCTCTCAACAATAAAAAGTATGCACTGGGAGTATTCGTAGATATATCCGGAGCATTTAACAACGCAACCACAAACGCAATAATGGATCGCCTTGAAGCGACCAACACACACCCAGCAATCAACCTATGGATAAAGAACCTCCTGAGTTGTAGACGGGTGCAATCAGAGTGGGGCACCGCTTCCACGGTAAAGGGAGCGCATAGAGGCACACCTCAGGGTGGAGTCCTATCGCCCCTCCTGTGGAATCTGGTGGTCGACGACCTCATCAAGAGATTCGAGAGGAAGGCCCCCAAAATAACAGTTTATGCAGACGACATAAGCATAATTATTACGGGTGTATGTCCATCGACCCTCAGCTCCATAATGGAACGAACACTCAGGCGGATATGCGAGTGGGCGGATGAAGTAGGACTCGATATCAACGCGGACAAGACGGACCTCATTCTCTTTACAAAGAGGTACAAGGTACCGACATGGATCCCCCCAAAAATCAACCAAACAAGGATAACCCCGAAAACACAGGTCAAATACCTCGGCACAGTACTGGCCAGCAAACTGGCATGGAAACCCAATGTACTGGAAAGGGTGAAGAAGGCCACCATTGCGCTTTATGCATCCAAGAAGATGCTTAGCAGCACATGGGGCTTGTCACCCACCATAATGCATTGGATCTACATCTCGGTGGTGCGACCAACTCTGCTGTATGGAGTCCTAGTGTGGTGGCAAGCAACTGAGAAGAAGACGTACCACAAGCTTATGGAAAGGACCCAGCGACAGGCTCTACTATGTATCACAGGGGTGCTGAGGTCAACCCCAACTATAGCACTCGAAACCATACTCGGAATCGATCCCCTCGACATCCACGCTCGGCTGACTGCGGGTAAAGCAGCACAGCGACTGATTGCATCGGAGAACATGTCACCCCAAGGATACGGGCACAGTTCAAATGGGAGGGACATGACCAGTCATACAGACTACATGACCCCCCAAACTTGCCTCGAGGTCAAAACTAACACATTTATGGCACCCGAAGACTGAAAAAAGGACGGGACCAGACTCAACACCTCAACATATATACTGACGGCTCCAAGATGGACGGAGGAGTAGGAGCGGGTTTATATTGCACAAACCCCGAAAAAAGGGTGTCATATAAGCTACCGGACCGATGCAGCATATTCCAGGCGGAAGTTTTCGCCATCAGGAAGGCAGCAGAGGTCGCTCAGCTAACAGAGCGGCCACACAACGTGGTGAACATATTCGACGATAGCCAAGCGGCGATAAAATCCATGCAGTCGTTCGCAGTTAGTTCCAGAAGTGTCCTGGCAAGCAGGGAGGCATAAGACTCACTATGCACGACCAAGTCACTGCGAATCTACTGGGTTCCCAGCCACCAGGGCATCGAAGGAAACGAGGCTGCGGACGTTCTGGCTAAGGAAGGCGTCGGACTGACGAACGAAAGAACCGAAAACGTGCCTATCTCCCTTAGAACGTTACAAAGCGATCTAGAGAATCAGGCCGCTCTACAAACTAAAAACAGATGGAGAAACGCAACCACCTGCAGAACCTCGAGAACCATGTGCAAGGAGCGCAATGGAAAGCTAGCTCACTATCTACTGCATCTTCCACGGAAAGACTGTAGACTGCTAGTGGGAATACTCACAGGCGCACGCAGCCAAGCTAGGCATCACCAACAGAGACAGCTGTAGGAAATGCGATGAACCTGGGGCTATCGAAACCCTGGAACATCTCATCTGCAACTGCCCGGCTCTCTCACGGGCAAGAATAAGATACCTAGGCGCTCCGGAGATGGCATCACTGGAAGATGCCTCCAAGAGGACGCCGAGGGAATTACTTGCCTTTGCTAACACACCTCGATACTCGAGGACTTCCAAATCTCACCAACACCCCCGTAAAGGTCCATCTACATCCGGATCACTAAGGGCCATACTGGCCTATGATAGTCCCCGCTGAGGGACGTCCGGGTTAACCTAACTTAGCCTAACCTTATACTTTGAGGTGGAAGAGTCTTTCGATGATACTCCACTCACCTCGGTGTTTTCCGTTTTGCGCGCCACTTTTAATATTTTTGTTGCTTCCTCTGAAATTATGGTACATTGTGACCCACAATCAATTAGAGCTCTAAGATTTCATAGCCACCATTCACCGCTCTTATTTTTATTATTGCTGTGGTTAAAAACGCTTGTTTCCCTTTTTTCATAGGGAATATGGAGCATCGTGTGATGGGATTTTTTACAAATCCCACAAAACATATCCGAGGAGCATTTCTTATACATGTCGTGCCTACAGCATCTTTTGCACAGGCGTTGCTTTTGAATAACCTGGCCTCTCTCTATCGGACTCATTCTCTTAAACCTATAGCATTGCATTATTGTATGGCCTGCCATTTTACACAGCGGACAACTTTCTTTAATGCTGCTATATTGCACCACTTTTTTCAGCGGTTTTTTCTCTGCATCCTGCGATGAGTACAGAGAAGTATACCGTTGTTCCAGAAATTCCATTACATCGGGCAATGTTTGAATCTCTTTGGTCCTTTTAATATGACTTTCATATAATTGAAGGGCATCTTTATTAAACTTTCTCAAAATTATGTGGGCAAAAATCACATCAACTTCTTCTGTTAATTGTGATTTTAACTTTATTAAATGTATTGACTCATTTATCGAGTCAGAAAACAATTTAATATGTTTTGCTGAATCGTTGTCTAGCATTGGCAAATCTAGCAACCGATTCAGCTGATCTGAAAATATTTTTCTTTTATTTTCATACCGCTTGGTCAGCAATTCCCAATCGGCATTATAATTTTCCAATGGCCCCGTTAATAAGTGAGCAACCACACTTCTTGCTTCAGCCTTTATGGCCATTTTTAAATAATTGAATTTTAGAGATGTACTCAGCCTATCTCTATTATGAATTATTTCACAAAACAATTGTGAAAACCCATCCCATTCATTTTCTTCTCCCGAAAATGTGGGTACTTCTGCCTTTGGTAGAACCGGAAAATCTTCATCTTCCTTCTTTGTTACTGACGCTTTACTAACGATAGCCTTTTCCTCCATAACTTCCTGCATCCTATTTCTAAGTTGCTTAACGTGTTCTGAATATCAAAGCCTAGCTCGGCGATCTGTTCGTCGAAGCTGTGATTTGTTTCATAAACATTATAGAATTCATCAACTTGTTGGTTTAGTCTTTTACTAAAGAATTCAATTTTGGCTTTTCTTAGGTTACACTCCCTTGTTTTAGCCTGATCTAACCTCTCTATACTTTCCTTTAAATACGTTTTTAGATTTTCCACAAATGTATCGATACTGTCCGATATGTAAAAAATTTATGTTAACAAATATGGAAACATCTAATAGATCAAAATCTCCGAAAATGTTCGACTTAAATTTTTTTTTTTGGCTAAAATTAAATTTTTCCCTTTAGCGAACATGTAATAAATTACAACAAGCTCACATACATATATACTGACTGAGTAACGGGTATAAAGTAGAGCCAGGGCGTAGACGCGGCTCACAACGTTCCCCCTCGTTTTTCACTTAGTTAGTCGTTTTTTTTTTTTTATATATATTATTCGTTCGTTTGCCATTTTTTTTTTTTTATCGCTGGCCTCTACCTCATCTTGCACTTTCGATGTTGGGGATTTATATTTTTTCTCTTTTCAAATTTTTGTTCGATGTATCAGGCCTCGAACACGCCACTTTCGCGTAATATTTTGTTTTACACGACAAAAAATACTGCCTGTATAGCATGTATTTTTCTTTTATTAATAGAAACTTACGTTTTATTAATTTTATACTCGGTTTCTTACTCCAAGAGGGAAAACCAGAGTTTTTTATTTGTGCTACCTTTAGCTGTAGGTGTACTTGACACTTCTGCAGTCTTTAAGGAGCTGGTTTAACTCCGTGCTCTTACCACAGGGGGGAAACAACGGACAGTCTCGAAGGACCAAAATGTTAAGACCTTCAAAGAAAAGTCAAAACACTTGCGAGTTGAGTTGTAAATTCAAACTGTTTTATTTTCAAAACTTGTGCACTATATATAGGAAAATAGGTAGGTAATTAAAACTAAGACCAACGCTAAGAAAAGGAGGGACTTTCCCACGCTCATCCCTTCTAATGACACCTTGTACATGCAAACAACATGTGTTAATAGATTTGGGTTCGACGATCCCATGTATATGATTTTATAGTCGAACTCTATGTGTCCTTTTTCTCAAGTGGCCTCTTTCAAGTGGACTGTATTGTTTATTGGTTGGCCTGTGTCGGTTCCTGTTCATTTTTTATGAACGCACACCCTAGCAGTTATAAATTACTTATTTTATGTACGTTATATATAGATCAGTTCAGTGTGATACAATAATTATGTTCTGCTTGAACAGGAACTATATGGAAATGGATGGATGGTACTCCTGATCAGAATGATTTCATAACTGTTCAGAACAAAATAAATGACTTGATCGAAAATAACAACAAGCAATTTTCTATAAATTCAAAATTATTCAATGAAGTAAAATATCTCACAGAAAATTTAAATAACTTCATATTTAGCGAAGAAAAAATGTTCCGAAAACACCGTTTTCGGTTGCTCACATATGACTTACAAAATTTATAAGATACCATTATCTAGGCAAAAGTTAAAATATTTAACATTAAAATTTTAAATGAAATTTAAATTAAGGAAATATACAATCATGAAAAGCAATCTGTTGTATTATCTGATTTAATGGATATTTCAAAGCTTAAAACTTTATCCAATGACAATTTACTCGTGATCTACATACAAAACCCCATTATTAATGGCAAATGTGACCTATATAATACCAAAGCTATTGCACAATCCGATGGGAAATTAATAATTTATAATAATGTTGCCTACTGCCAAACCAAGTATTACCTAATGAATAGTTTTAAGAAAGAAATATTTAACAACTATTGTAAGATAAGCTTTGAAAATAATTGTTTTATAAATTTATTAAATGGAAAAAAAGCCAACTGTTCTAAATAAAGGCAAAACAAAATACGTAAATAGATATCCTACAAGATGGGGCCATTTTTATAACAGGTTCAAACACAGTAAATAACACTCAACTAGAATGTTTAAATATAATTTTGTTCAATGATTCTATCAATATAAACAATATCACCTTTATTAACACCGGAAAAAAAATTTTGAACTACAGTAGCGGAAAAAGAAGTCCAGACACCTAGATATGGCCTCTATATGCAAGCTTTGAACGGACGTAAAATATGTAAAAAGGGTTCAATCGGTTTGGATCTTTTTATACCCGGTACTCGAAGAGTAAAGGGGTATATTAGATTTTTTGAAAAAATGGATGTGTGTAATACCCAGAAGGAAGCGTTTCCGACCCCATAAAGTATATATATTCTTGATCAGCATCAATAGCCGAGTCGATATAGATATGTCTGTCTGTCCGTCCGTCCGTCCGTCTTCATTAGCGCCTATAGCTCAGAGACTATAAAAGCTAGAGGAACACAATTTTGCATCCAGACTCCTGTCCTATCACACTAATTCAAGTGCATTTCAAAACTTCGCCCCGCCCCCTTCCGACCACACCAAGAACGAAAATCTGTGGCATGCACAATTTTAAAGATACGAGAAAACTAAAAACGCAGAATCGTGGAGAATGACAATATCTATCAGAGTGTTGAATATGGATCAGATCGGATCATAAAATAACCAAAATAGCTGACCTGGTTGTTTTGTACAAACACAGCATGCTATATTACCAATTACTTTCTTTTAAGCAAAACGACGGCAGAAACATCTCAGATGCATTTCACATTTCTGACGAACTGTTAGAAACCGCATTCAAATTGAAAATGGAATTGCTAATAGTCAAACCATTAATTTGTTGCACTTACATTTTGAATTAAATGTGGCTGGAAAAATCAGTTTTAACCAACTGTTCTGTAATGCGCGCTGTTATTAGAATTTTTGCGCTATTCTTTGTGCTGTTATGCGCAAAAATGGATTTTCTTGCCAGTTCTGATAAACGAATTGATCTCCGTCATCTGGTGCCATGAATCCGAAAAGTGAATTCGTCCTGACAATTTTTTTCCGAATCGAAATTGAAGTTGGGTTACAAAAAAATTATTTATAAAGAAGTCACAATCTAAATTTCCATGGTAATGGTGTCAAATTTATCTTAATTGACCAATAAGTCATCTATTTTCTTACTTTTGCAATTATGATTCGTTTTGTTGTATAAAAACCCGTTTACTTTTTATTTCGCAGAGGAAAGGGTTGACGTTATCAAAACTAAAAAATCGTTCGTAATTTGAGCGTAAGAGCGCCAATTTATGTGAATTCAAAAGTAATTGTAAAAATATATGTGAATGTGAAACCCAGAACCTGCTTGTATATGTATATATGTACAGCTGGTTCTTAGGGCAGCCGTGCAAAGCTTTTATATGTAATATTGATATAGGTAAACGTAAACTTGAACTTGAAATTTGACTTGAGAAGCACAGGAATCAAAACAAAACAAGATTTACTGATTGATATTGGTAAGGAATAGCGGTGCTGGGAAATGTGGTTTTGGAAAGCCTAAATACTTAATCACTTGTAAATTGAGTATGTTGGTGTTGATTTGCGTTCCCGGAATTTCGAGATTCACAGGTTGAGACAGTCTTCTCTAAGTCGAGACCATACCCATCAAAGGCATATGGATGGCGTAGTCTTCAACGAATGGTGAATGATTTCCGATGTTGAGCTAGCCCAAACTGGACGGTTCTATCTCGACTTGTGTGTCCCGAACGTCAATTTTTCTGTAGGTGATTTTAGATGTGGGCTGGCTGCATCGACTTCGATGTATCAGAATTTTTCAGTACTCCCATTCCTGATTAAAATTGCCTAAGAATCTAAGTTTTTCACTGTGGCATAACGTACCTTTAGCTCCTCTAACAAACTTCACTTCTTTTTCATTTCCACTTTCCCCTTTTCTTCTGCCTTATTTCGTTACTGCCAGTATTTTGTTTTATTTATAATCAAAATTTGGGAAATAGTGGATGACTGCCAATTATGCAACTCCACGAGTCTTCACTTTTCTCACAGCGATTGCAGCAACGAAATATATGCATGTACGTGTACATTAATAGCTCTTAGGCAGAGGAATGATTTCACATGTGTAATTTCGGCTCGCCTGTACCCATTTCATTACTACGCTGAGCTTACGGATTCCGCAATAGGGTATAAGCTCTAGAAGCGTATAAGCCAAACTCGATTTTATATTTTAATGAAAGACTGTGCTGGCAGTAGGCCGCGTCAAATGGCAGTCTAGGTAAGGCAACAGCACAAAATTATTATTTGGGAATTCATTTTTTTAAGGCCAAAATCTTATTCTAGAAGTTCAAGGTCCAGTATGTATTGCGGCCGTGACCACCAACTGACGGGGAGCTGTCAATACATCCTTCTCGGGGGTATCGCCGGCAATGTGGATTCGGATGGCCCGGCTTCAACGGAATCTGCGGTAATACCCGTTGAGCTGAGCAGCGAATTCGCAATGCCAGTGAAAAACGTTGATATACGAAGCACACACAGGTTAGGCTAAGTCTTTTAGCCATTTGCCTGTCGCAGATCAAAGCACTTATATATCATCTGTTACAGTAACCTAGATCCGAGTGTTTACCAAAAGTTTAACCCCACCATAGAGCAACAAATGGACGATATTAAATCCAACATCTGTTGCGGAACTCCATCTTCCTTGCCCCCATGTTCTTATAAGAAACCCAGTTTCAGTGTGTTCAGGCTGCAGCTGAGGAGCCCTCAATACCAAGACGCCGAGAGAATAATTTCCGCTAAAGAAAGTCTGCAGACATCGCATTGCAGATCGCGTCTAAGTACTATGCGCCAGGCAGTCACCAGCACTCGACGCGCTGAGGCCCCCAGGGCAGTAACTGAGCCGCGCCGCTCAACCCGTATTTTCGACGACTGGATCCTGGAGTTCGAGTCCAGTACCAGTATTAATCAGCAGGCCGACCATAGCGGCCTCCCCCGGATAGATGCGGGAGCCGAACATTATGATGCTGTAGCATCGTCCCCCGCAGCGGAACAACAGACGTCGCTGGTATCTGGTATAGAATCGGAAACCAGCTCTTTTTGGGATGAACATGAATCGCATGGTTACAGGAACAACAATAGAAACGTGACCGTGAGCAGATGCGAAATGGGCTGCGACGTCAAAACTCGTGAAAGGCGGGGCAGGACCTATGAAGAGTGGTTAACGTTGAAAAGGTAAGTCTGGTATCCGATGATAATGACTTTTGTATAAAGTGAAGGTAAAACAAGCGTGAGCCGCGGCAAAAGCCGAGGCACTAAATTTATGCACGATACGCAGTGAGTCGATTTTCTGTCTCTGTCTCTTTTTCTCTATTCTCACAACAACAGCCGCTTTATCTCGTTCAGCTCCGCCAGAGCGCAAACATTGCACGAGGAAGAGTTTGTGAAAGAGAGAGAATTTTCATGGCTACTGCAACTATATATTTTCCTTCAGGCTATAAATATGATCTGATCTGATCCAGATTCGGCAATCTGCTCGATATGGTCATTCTCTACGATTCTGATTTGTATGATTTTTTTGTATCTTTAAAACTGTAAATGCCACAGATTTTTGCCATTTGTGGTGATGGAAGGGGCGGATTGGTCGGGGTTCTTTCTTTCCTAGCCACACAGTTTCTTGACACAATTCAATATAATGCGCTTCGAGAACAACAGAACCTAAACGTTAATAGCAATACAAAAAAACGACATCAAACTCATTTCATATCTGCGCCGATACGCATTTAGAAAGCTTCTAAAAAAAGATATAGTCCTTCGTTTATCTGATGAAGGGAACAGAGGTTATATTCGTCCCATCCCATTGTCCACCCGACCATGACAAACGCAAATACATTTTGGCGTTGTCCCATTTCAAAGATTATGCATCTTCTACTGCATCTTGAGAGCGATAAGCATAAGTACTTGACTGAAGGAGATAATAATTAGTTTAGGCAGACATATGTATTCATTCTTTCAATGAATGACCCAAACAAACATAGATAATATCCTTAATTTTTTTTTGTTTTTTTACATATTTAGTAGTTATTTAAATACTCATCGCTGTATCGTTGGGCCCAAGATGACTTTGATGGATCCAGTTGTATACGCTGTGTAATTTATAGATTGGCCAGTTTAAATGTGTATATATATAGAGAGAAATACATTACTTAAAGGAATTGACGGAAGGGCACCACCAGGAGTGGAGCCTGCGGCTTAATTTGACTCAACACGGGAAAATTTACCAGGTCCGAACATAAGTGTGTAAGACAGATTGATAGCTCTTTCTCGAATCTATGGGTGGTGGTGCATGGCCGTTCTTAGTTCGTGGAGTGATTTGTCTGGTTAATTCCGATAACGAACGAGACTCAAATATATTAAATAGATATCTTCAGGATTATGGTGTTGAAGCTTATATAGCCTTCATTCATGGTGGCAGTAAAATGTTTATTGTGTTTGAATGTGTTTATATAAGTGGAGCCGTACCTGTTGGTTTGTCCCATTATATACAATGTATTCAAACTCATATTGATAAGTTTCCAAAATCGCCGGTTTCTTCACATTTACTTGTTAGAAGTTATTAAGGTAATACATCAATTAAGGCAACAGCAAACGAAATATGAATATGATAATATCAGGCAGGTTCCGGGTTTCATTTACTTTTGCGTTTTACTTTTTCAACCAATTCGTTTACTTTTCATTTTGAAGAGCTCCTGCTTATGCCCATATGACATTAGACTTTGCTAAATTTGCTGCGAAGAGAGAGATAGCATGATTGACATCGATAAATTAATGCTGGTAAACGTCGCGCAGTAGTTGAACATATGTTTTGCTTTGCGGCGGGAAGCATTTGTATACTGTAAAAAAATGTTTACTAAAAATTTTGTGAACGGAGGAAGATACAGTGTTCCTTATAAATCTTGATAAGAACTCCCCTCACGTTTGGGATTCTTTGCATACCCGATATAAAATCAAACACCTAAAGCAGGCTTACCTGTACTTACCTTATGTACTTACCATCTATCTCGCGTTTCAATAGCCCTTTCGCCGACCAAATATTTCTCTTTTTTTTGTTCTGCTGTTGCAGCATGTGACACGCAATCATATTATTATTTTGAACTATTAAAAAAGCTGCACAAAGCATTTTTCGTCTGTTTAAATCCAATATGCTTGCCATTTTGTTAGTTGTTTAAATTTTTTTCATCTTCTTCTTCCTCTTTTTACGAATTATAAACACTGCATTAATGATATTATACAACACACATTGCCACCAAGCCAGCAAAATAGTATCTAGAAACGATAGCAATCGATAATCTCTGCCGCAGCGCTGCTCCCAGCTCAACTGGAAAAACAACTGGACGCATATATCTGTCTCGCTCTCACTGCATGCTTTTTGCATAAGGCTATCTCTATTTTTCAAGTTAGTCCAGCTTCAAAGTCTAATGTCATATGGGTATAACACATTTTCTTGTCTTCGATATGTTGAATTTTATCATCGATTCTGACAAACACAAACAGCTGACCTGCTTGTTTTGTACAAACACAGCATGCTATTTCATCAATTACTTTATTTTAAGCAAAACGTCGGCAGAAACATCTTAGATGGATTTCACATTTCTGACGAACTGTTAGAAACCGCATTCAAATTGAAAATGGAATTGCTAATAGTCAAACCATTAATTTGTTGCACTTACATTTTGAATTAAATGTGGCTGGAAAAATCAGTTTTAACCAACTGTTCTGTAATGCACGCTTTTATTAGAATTTTTGCGCTATTCTTTGTGCTGTTATGCGCAAAAATGGATTTTCTTGCCAGTTCTGATAAACGAATTGATCTCCGTCATCTGGTGCCATGAATCCGAAAAGTGAATTCGTCCTGACAATTTTTTTCCGAATCGAAATTGAAGTTGGGTTACAAAAAAATTATTTATAAAGAAGTCACAATCTAAATTTCCATGGTAATGGTGTCAAATTTATCTTAATTGACCAATAAGTCATCTATTTTCTTACTTTTGCAATTATGATTCGTTTTGTTGTATAAAAACCCGTTTACTTTTTATTTCGCAGAGGAAAGGGTTGACGTTATCAAAACTAAAAAATCGTTCGTAATTTGAGCGTAAGAGCGCCAATTTATGTGAATTCAAAAGTAATTGTAAAAATATATGTGAATGTGAAACCCAGAACCTGCTTGTATATGTATATATGTACAGCTGGTTCTTAGGGCAGCCGTGCAAAGCTTTTATATGTAATATTGATATAGGTAAACGTAAACTTGAACTTGAAATTTGACTTCAGAAGCACAGGAATCAAAACAAAACAAGATTTACTGATTGATATTGGTAAGGAATAGCGGTGCTAGGCAATTTGGTTTTGGAAAGCCTAAATACTTAATCACTTGTAAATTGAGTATGTTGGTGTTGATTTGGGTTCCCGGAATTTCGAGATTCACAGGTTGAGACAGTCTTCTCTAAGTCGAGACCATACCCATCAAAGGCATATGGATGGCGTAGTCTTCAACGAATGGTGAATGATTTCCGATGTTGAGCTAGCCCAAACTGGACGGTTCTATCTCGACTTGTGTGCAGCGGACTGCACTAACTCCCGAACGTCAATTTTGCTGTAGGTGATTTTAGATGTGGGCTGGCTGTATCGACTTCGATGTATCAGAATTTTCCAGTACTCCCATTCCTGATTAAAATTGCGTAAGAATCTAAGTTTTTCACTGTGGCATGACGTACCTTTAGCTCCTCTAACAAACTTCACTTCTTTTTCCTTTCCACTTTCCTCTTTTCTTCTGCCTTATTTCGTTACTGCCAGTATTTTGTTTTATTTATAATCAAAATTTGGGAAATAGTGGATGACTGCCAATTATGCAACTCCACGAGTCTTCACTTTTCTCACAGCGATTGCAGCAACGAAATATTTGTATGTACCTAAATGTATGTAAATGTACCTAAATTCTTATGCTATCCATTTGGGACTAGTTGGACACTACAATGTGTACTAAAGCCTTTCATGAATCCACAGTATTCATAAAATTACAGACATACACATGCCTTTTTAATGCGTTCAATCATTACGAATCCTTCTTTAAGTTAGATTTTAATCACACGCAAGCCCGAAGGAGAGAGCCATATCGGAATTGGCGAGCTTGGGCCAAAGGGCTAGAGAGCTTAGATAGTCGGTGGTGCTTCCAAAGCGATCCATCACCAATCCCGTGAGGGATCTGGTGGATGAGATTAACTACTTGCAGCGAGAAGTGGACTCGTACTGGCAGGCGGTCAGTGCGGAGCAGGCTATAGCCAAGGCCACACAGTCGGAAGATATGGAGAGGGTGGGAAAGAGGGCACGAGCAGAACCCAGCAGCACCATCCACCCGGCCCCCGCACCGAAGAAGGAAAAAGGTGGCCCCAAGAAGCCAAAAAATACGAAGAAGCCGCAGGAAGCCCCAATGAAGGACGCCATAGCTTGCAGAAAACAGAAGCAATCCCAAAAGAGCAAGCTAAAGGCTGGGCAAAGGCTAACTGTCGCAGCTGGGCAAAGGCCAAAGCCAAAGCATCAACGACCAAGAACCCCATGGGGCGATGCAAGCGTTACCGCTTCCTCTAGCTCATATGCGGACATCTTGAAGAAGGTAAAAAACAAGCCAGGCTTTATGAAGCTGAAGCAATTGATGCAAGGGGTGCATCGAACAGCAACAGGCGAGCTGCTCGGCAGACCCGAAGAAGTAGACGAAGTGTCCACCCAAGTGGAAGTCCTAGTAGAGCTTAAAGTACAGGTAGGGGTGGAACAGACAGGAAAAATTACGTAGCGGGCATAAACCAGCAATACCACAAGCGCAACTCTGAAGAGTGGATAGCAGACGCCAGAAAAAAGGCAGCGATATAAAACTGTGAGAGTCCCACGCATGCTGTTAACAATCTGTGTGTTACACACATCCACTTTCACCACAACTCTAATATACCCCTATATAGAAGACAATATAAAAAGAAAGATGAGTAGCGTGAGATGCCGCGAGGTTTTTTGAAACAGGCGATCCGGAGACGGATTGGCCAGAGCCCGACTAAATGGTGTATATTTCCGATTTTTATATTTTTTTCGGTGTATTTTGCGATTGTAAATGCCTTGACCAAACCAAGATGAAAAGACATCCACATGTGTTGAGTATAATATAAAAACTAAATCTTTATTTCAAATGTATGAGATTAGGTAGCTCTACTGTGAAGCAAAAATAGGCTTAGGTATAGGGCCATCGCAGTGGCATGTGTGTGTGTGATATATATATAGCTCGGGTAACAAGAAAAGATAAAAAATGTGTGTACATTGTGTTACATCGGCGACCAATGCAACGCAGACATCTGTAAGCGTGGGACCATCTTAGGAGATATCTCGGCGATGCACTTAAGGACTAGATAAGGGTTTTAGGTTTCGTATTTTGGGACAATTTATGAGTTTATATACAAATATCTATTTACATTGCTGTACAAAAGTGCGGTCGTTAATTTGATTATTTATTACTATTCATGTTTCAGAGCATTCTAAACATTCAGCAAAAGGCCAGAAAAAGTGGCGAGATGTAGTACTTTACAATTTGATTTTTTTTAAATTAAAATTTTTTGTATTCATACATACATAAATACGTAGGTGTATTACTTTGCAACATATCTATATTTTTATACCCGGTACTCGAAGGGTAGAGGGGTATATTAGATTTGTGAAGATAACGGTTGTGTGTTACACCCAGAAGGAAGCGTTTCTGACCCCATAAGTATATATATTCTTGATCAGCATCAATAGCCGAGTCGATATACTTTTGTCTGTCTGTCCGTCTTCATTAGCGCCTATAGCTCAGAGACTATAAAAGCGAAAGCAACACAATTTTGTATCCAGACTCCTGTCCTATCACACTGTTACAAGTGTATTTCAAAATTTCGCCCCGCCCCTTTCCGCGCAACTAAAGGACGAAAATCTGTGGCATGCACAATTTTAAAGTTACGAGGAATCTAAAAACGCAGAATCATAGACAATAACCATACCTATCACAGTGTTGAATCTTGATCAGATCGAATAATAAGTATAGCCACAATGAAGAAAACCATTTCGAAATGCATCGTGCCCTCTCGCTCTCTCTTACCCACCGGGGTAGGTGCTATGGCCATTCGTCCAGATGAGCGCCTAGATCTCAGAGACTAAAAGAGCTAGATCAACTAAACTTTCTATCCAAGCTTCTGTGAAATCAAACCGAGACGATTTTGTTTCAAAATTTGGCCACGCCCCCTTCCGCCCAACAAAGGACGAAAATCTGTGGAATCCACAATTTTTAAGATACGAGAAAACCAAAAACGCAGTATCATGGAAAATAACCGTATGTACCAGAGTGCCGAATCTGGATCAGGTCAGATCATTATTATAGCCAAAAATCATCCCCTCTCTCTCTCGCACACATTTCCACGAGTCGTAGTAACGACGTATGTAGATGTGGAAATGTAGAGAAGACGTAAAAAAGATGTAAAAAACGTTCGACATAATTTTTTTTTTTCTTTTTTGTCTAAAATTCTGCTGTTTCTTTATAAACACCTTTTCAGCTGGTTTTAACTCGCTTACTTAGAGAACAGATGGATATGATTTATTTTTTTTTCTTATGTGAATGAGTCAAATTGTGTAAGCCATTATACTCTCCAATAAATTGTAAATAGGACCATCTTTTTCGTTGTTAATGTGTTTATCAGCACAGCTTCCTCTATAGTTTGTTGTTTAAGCCAATGATCCCTTGCTTCCGCTGACCACTTAGGACCTTTCCACCAAAGATCACAGTTAGTCCATTGGTTAGAATAAATCCCCCTAGGTGCTAAATCAGCTGGATTATCTTCGCATGTTACATGATTCCATTCAGTATTCCTGAGTCTCCGAATGTTATCCCTTCTTCGTCTGATAAATTCGATGTTACTTTGACCACTCTAAATCCATGCTAGTCTTATAGTGGAATCACTCCAAGAATAGATTTCTACCATTTCTACCATACCAAAGGATTCTTGTACTGTTTTGGTTAGTATACTAAGCAAATGAGCTGCACACAGCTGTAGTTTGGGATGGTTTTTCTATTTTTAATTGGATTGACTCTACTTTTGCTAGCTACTATAGTCACAGCATTTCCTATTTTAGCATAAACTACTGCAGCATTTGTATTACTGAAAATTCTTTGGAATTTATCCACCTTGGGATTCGAATATTTTCTAAATGTATTAAATTTTCTTTATAAGTTTCCCAGTCTTTTCTATCTTCTTTAAATAATTCCTACAATGGTCACGGGAGCCAGCCATCCTAAGGGATCAAAGATTTTTGATAGTGTCGATAACACCACCCTTTTATCTTGGATGACCGGCAGTTGACATTGAACTTGAATAAATCTTTTTGAGGTTCCCGTTTTAGTCCCAGAGTTTTAACACTTTCATTCTAAACAATACCATGAACTTTATTGTTTCCTCCGGGGAATTTCTCCATAAAATATATTGATATTTTTTATCTTTTTCAATCATTTTTATCAGACGGTACATTTTTTCGATGTCCGCCGATACAAAATATTCCCATTTTCTCCACTTAATAATAATGTCAATTATATCTTTTTGAACTTGTGGACCAATCCACATTATCTCATTTAAGCTTTAATTATTAGTAGTTTTGGTATATTCTATATATGAATATATATATATATATCTTCCATGAATTAAGTATAGTCAGCCTTAAGTTTTTCATTCCTATTTAATTTTTTCTCTAGATTCATAAAACTAACTATTTCTTGTTTCTTTGAATCTCCTAGTTGTTTTCACATAATTCAGATTCTATATCATTTTTGTCTTCTTCCTCCACCAAGAGCCAATCCACCCGAAATCCGTTTTTGACCCATTGACTTTAACAACTCCATTCTGTAGAATATGAACGTATTAATCTTCCCCAATAATAAGGTCAACACGGCCAGGTCTATTAAAATCGGGGTCAGTTAAATTATCAGAGACTAAAAGAGCTAGATCAACCACGCCCCCTTCCGCCCCCACAAAGGACGAAAATCCACAATTTTTAAGATACGAGAAAACAAAAAACGCAAAATAATAGAGAGTGGCCATATCTATCAGAACGTTGAGGCTGGATCAGGTCGGATGATTATTATAAGCAGAAGGAACAAATGAAATTTCAGTGACCACGCAACGCCTTCCAAGCGCTTACTCCTTCTCTCTCCCTATCTCTCTCTCGCACACATTTCCACTAGTCGTAGTAAAGACGTATGTAGGTGAACCCAGACGGACCTCAGCGGGGCCTCTTATAGGCCAGTATGGCCCTTAGTTATCCGGGTGAGGTGTATGGACCTTTACGGGGGTGGTGTCGAGGTTTGGAAGTCTTCGAGAATCGAGGTATTTTTCGCGAAAGCAAGGAGTTCCCTTGGCACCCCCTGGAGGCGTCTTCCATTGAAGCCATCGCCGGTGCGCCTAGGTGTCTGCTCCTTGTCCGTGAGAGAGCCGGACAGTTGCATATGAGATGTTCCAGGGTTTCAATAGCCCCGGGTTCATCGCATTTCCTGCAGCTGTCTGTACTGGTGATGCCTAGCTTGGCTGCATGCGCCGCAGACAGACAGTGACCTGTGAGTATTCCCACTAGCAATCTGCAGTCCTTCCGTGGTAGGTGGCGTATATATTGACAGAGTTTTCCGTTGCGCTCCTTGCACATGGTTCTCGAGATTCTGCAGGTGGTAGTGCTTCTCCACCTGCTTTCGGTCTGCAGTCCGGCCTGCTTCTCCAGGTTGCTTTGTAGCGTCCTTAGGGAGACAGGCACGTCTTCGATTCTATCGTTTGTCAGCCCGACGTCCTCCTTTGCCAGAGCGTCCGCCGCTTCATTCCCTTCGATGCACTGGTGACTGGGAACCCAATAGATCCGCACTGACTTGGTCGTGCTTAGTGTGTCTAGTGCCTCCCTGCTTGCCAGGACATTTCTGGAACTGACCGCGGACGCCTGCATGGATCTTATCGCCGCTTGGCTGTCAACGAATAGATTGACCACATTATGTGCTCATTCGGTCTGTTGAGCGACCTCTGCAGCTTTCTTGATAGCGAAGACTCCCGCCTGGAATATGCTGCATCGGTCCGGTAGCCGATTTGACGACCTTATTTCTGGGTCTGTGCAGTATAGGCCCGCTCCTACTCCTCCGTCAATCTTGGAGCCGTCTGTATATATGTTGAGGTATTGAGTCTGGTCCCGTCCTGTTTTCCAGTCTTCGCGACCCCTAAGTGTGTTTGTTTTAACCCCGAGGCAAGTTTGGGGGGTCATGTATTCAGTAGAACTGATCATGCCCCTTCCGATTGAACTGTGCCTGAATCCTGAATCCGCTGCGCTGCCTTTCCTGCAGTCAGACGAGCGTGGATGTCCAGAGGATCAATTCCTATGTATGATTTCGAGTGCTATTGTTGGGGTTGATCTCAGTGCCCCTGTAATGCAGAGCAGAGCCTGCCGCTGAGTTCTTTCCATAAGCTTGTGATATGTTTTTTCTCGGTGGCTTTATATCACACTTGGACTTCATAAAGGAGAGTTGGTCGCACAACCGAGATGTAGATCCAGTGCATTAGAGCAGGTGACAGGCCCCATGTGCTGCTAAGCATCTTCTTGGATGCATACAGCGCAATCGTGGCCTTCTTTATCTTTTCCATTACATTGGGCTTCCATGCTAGTTTGCTGGCCAGTACTGTGCCGAGGAATTTGACCTGTGTTTTTGGGGTTAGCCTTGTTCGGTTGATTTTCGGGGTGGTCCATGTCGGTTCCTTGTACCTCATTGTAAAGATGATGAGGTCCGTCTATCCGCGTTGATACTGAGTCCTGCTCCATCCGCCCATTCACATATCTCCCTGAGTGCTCGTTCCATTATGGAGCTGAGGGTCGATGGACAGGCGCCCGTAATAAGTATGCTTATGTCGTCTGCATAAGCTGTTATTTTAGGGGCCTTCCTCTCGAATCTCTTGATGAGGTCGTCGACCACCAGATTCCACAGGAGGGGTGACAGGACTCCACCTTGGAGTGTGCCTCTGTGTGCTCCCTTTACCATGGAAGCGGTGCCCCACTCGGATTGCACGCGTCTACAACTCAGTAGGTTCTTTATCCAATGCTGATAGCTGGGTGTGTGTTAGTTGCTTCTAGGCGATCCTCATTCCTGATGGGTAGATCTAGCAGCTTTTCCATTGTTTTTAGTAGAAAGGAGGTGAGGCTTATCGGTCTGTAATCCTTGGGACTAACATGGCTGCACTTTCCTGCCTTTGGGAGGAAGACAACTCTTGAGGTCCTCCGTTGGATTGGGATATAGCCTGTACTTAGACATGCCGAGTATATTGGGGAAAGCCATGGGGTGATCACCTCTTTGGTTATCTGCAGCTAGGCTGGGAATATTCCGTCCAGTCCAGGTGCTTTTGTGCCCGTAAAGGAATCTATGGCCCATTGAATTTTCGTGTGGGTTATCAGATTTGTTGGGGGGTTTTGTTCTTCGGTTGCTAGGTCCTGTTGCGTTTCGGCATCAGTGACTTCAATGCATCCTGGGAAGTGAGCCTCTATTAGTGCTGTCAGGGCTTCTTCGCTGCTCTCTGACCACTGTCCGTTATTCAGCTTGAGCTGACTCTGTATGGTGGGCTGCTTTGAGAGCAGCTTTCTGAGTCTTGCTGTTTCCGGCACTTTCTCGATGTTGGAGCAGAAGTTTCTCAACGAGCTACGTTGTGCCTTACGTATTTTCTGTTGATGTTCTCATCATTCGCTTGTTTGGCAAGCTTGAAGAATTCCCTGAGATTATTTCTTTGTAGAGAGAGGTGGCTTGGTCCTCTTCTTTGTTCTTGAGGGTGGGCATGATGCGTGGTAGGCATCTAGTAGAACCTTGGATAGAGTCTCCAGGGACTTTTCTATGTCTTCCGCGGATATCACTGCACCCGGGTTCGCGAGCTTCGAGGTAACTGTCTTTTTAAACTTTTCCCAGTTTGTGTTCTGGGGGTTTCTGTAGACATAAGGTGTTACCTTCGGAGTATGTTCGAATTCGCACTTGTATGAATGTACCTATGATCTGGGAAGGATGGCCTGTCTAGGACCTTCCAGCCAGATACTAAGGTACCCTTTCCCGTAGAGAGGGCTAGATCTAGCACGTTTGTCGAGGTGGCACCTACGTAGGTGTATTC
This sequence comes from Drosophila helvetica, assembly GCA_963969585.1. Classification (NCBI taxonomy): domain Eukaryota; kingdom Metazoa; phylum Arthropoda; class Insecta; order Diptera; family Drosophilidae; genus Drosophila; species Drosophila helvetica. Next base: position 24,088,698 of record OZ018401.1, on the reverse strand, counting down.
CTCCCCCACGTTTGCTACATCAATTTTTGTTGATAAAATAAAGTCTAGGAGTGACTCACCTGGGTCGTTGATATCGGGGCTTCCCCGTGCACTGTGGTGGGCATTGGCGTCCGTACCAATGAGAAGTTGGTAGTCTTTGGAGTTGGCTTCTTCCACCAGGCTCCGTAGTTCGTCAGGTGGCGCTCGCCTGTTGTGTGCCATGTAGCAGGATGTTACCAAAAGGTGCTTATCCTCACTCTCTAGCATTACCACTGTCAGGTCATCCGTGCTGTAATGAGATATAAGGTGAGCGTGGATTCCCTTCCGTACGAGTACGACGGTTCTTGCTTACCGGTGTTGAGTAGAAAACATTGTAATTTGAAGACTTTAGTCCGGCCCCCTGAGTTGCCTGACGCAATCCAGGGCTCCTGGACTAAAGCTATGTCAGCGGTCCCTTGTTCCATGGCCATGAGGAGCTCCGCTGACGCGATCTTGCTTTTATGCAAGTTGAGCTGCAGCACATCCAGCGTCATTGGTGGCTGGCTCAACTGCACTTGACGGGTAGACTACCAACGTCAGGTCTCCGTCTCCGTTCTCCGAGTCTTCCGAGTCGGTCTCCAGACCTAAGTCTTTCTCCATCTTGCCTGCTCACAGGGTGTGCGTGTCTTGATCTCTGGGGTGGCATTCTTTCAGGCGCAGATGAACACTGCCCATTCCCCACGCCATCTTCCCGAACATGGGATACAGGAGGTCTTCAGCCTCCTTGTTGATTTGAAGTATTACATACTGGCCCCTCTCGTTGGGTCTTGGGCTCCCAGTATGTAATACTTTCCAGTTCCCTGAGGGAACATCAGGGTTCTGGCGTTGTAGTAGCTTCAACGCCCGGTCCTCTTGGATCGCGATGGGAAAAGTACCTTCGCTTTGGTATGGACGGGATTAACTCTCTGTCCAACATCTCCAGCTTGGCCCCTTCCCACATCGCCTCCAGTTGGCAGACCGTTCGCGTCAGCCACTTGAGCGTCGACTCGTCCTTACATTTCAGGATCTTGACCCCGTTCAGCCATCCAACACCATCAAAGGTGGGCATGGGAGCTGTGAGGTCCATCCACGTAAAGAGCGCATCGACGAGCCGCGCGTGAACCGTCTTCCCCTGCGCCGCCGTCATCTTCCCCTTCTCGTCACTCCGGTCAATGAGCGCCACGATCAAGTGTCTTTTGTGCGGTCGTTAATTTGGTTATTTATTATCCTTTATGTTTTAGACTCTAAAATTTAGAGCATGCTCAACAGAGATGTTCACCACAAAGTTTCTTTCGTTGCCTTCTTTGCAATTTACTATTTGCTATTGTCCACACTCTGGCCCATTGCTGTGTATATGTTAGTGAGAGAGTACCAGAGTCTCGACGCTGATTCGAGCCCCAGCTACTGCCTTCAGCGCCTGTCGTTCGTGGTGGAACCGGTGCCACTCGAAGAGGACGTGTTGAGCGTCCTCCAATATGCCCGCACCACACTTAGGGCACCCGTCCTCAGCCTCGTGCCTGAAGCGCTTGAGGTAGCTAAGGAAGCAGCCGTGACCGCTGAGGTGAGGGTGAGGTAGAAATCTACCTGCCCGTGACTCCTTCCGACCCAGCACGCTATGCTCAGGATGAGCCTGTGGGTCCAACTCCCTTTGGTTGACCGGTCCCAGTGCGTCTGCCAGTTCTCGATGCTACTCCTTCTAGCGGCCAACTTCAGCTCGGCTATGGAGCGAGAGTCCGCTGCCCTGTCCTGCGTATTGGCGTAGATCTCCTTCCTTTCCCGGATTAGCTCCCTGAGCGGAACATGCCCGGCGATGACCAGCGCTGCTTCGTCCGAGATGGTCCTGAACGAGCACGCTGTCCTCATGGCGCACAGTCTATACACTGCCTCCACTCCTCGCATGTAGCTCTTGACCTTGGCTGCTTCCGCCCACACTGGCCTGCTTTGGTCCTCTTGTGTTGAAGAGCATCCTGCAGTTCCACAGGCCTTCCTCTGCGCATACTCCAGGTGCTCCTTAAATGAAAAGCGCGTGTCTATGGGGACGCCTAGCTATTTAATCGCCCTCTGCGAAACGATTGTGGTCCCACCGACCTACACTCTAGCGGACTCGACCACCTTCCGGCACGATATTAGGACCGCCCCCGTTTTTTGTGCCGCCAGCTCCAGTCCTGCGACGGCTAGCCACTCCTCTACGACTTGGATGGCCGCGTTGGCGTGGTTTTCCGCGGCTGCGAGCTTCTTGGCTACCACCACTATCGCGACGTCATCGGCAAAGCCCACCAGGCTTATGTTGGCTGGCATCGGTTGCCTTAGGGCTTCATCGTACATGGCGTTCCAGAGCAGAGGACCTCTTATGCCCTGGTACCCAGACTCGTGTCTATGGACAGCACCCTGTTGCTAAAATAGCTTTGCGCTATGTTCAGCAGGTAGCCCGGGATATGAAAGGACCGAAGTGCCTCCAGCGTGCGGCCCCAATCGGCAGAGTTGAAGGCGTTCCTGATGTCCAGTGTTACCGCCAGACAATAGGACTTCGTCCCTCCTCTTCACCTGGTCCCTGCAGTGGCGTCCGCTGCCGTTTTAACCACTCTGGAGATGGCGTCTATCGTCGACCTCCCCTTCCTAAAACCGTACTAGTTCTCGCAGAGACCACCTGCTGCTTCAATGGCTGCTTCTAACCTCGCGCCGATCACTCCCTCGAAGACTTTCCCTATGGAGTCTAGGAGGCAGATTGGCCTGTAGGAGGAGGCCTCCCCCGGCGGCTTGCCCGGCTTGGCCAGTTGGAGGAGGCGTTGCCGTTTCCACCTCTCGGGGAACGTCCCCTCTGCAATGACGCATTAGAGCGAGCAAGAACATGGCTATACGGCAGGGGTTTTAGGCACCCAAAAAACAGAGGTGGTGCTTATAAGCAACAGGAAGGTAGTGGAGACGGCCACAATCCGAATCGGTAACTCCACTATTAGCTCCAGTCCAAGCCTGAAGTACCTGGGGTCGTGATTTAGCAACTAAGTGAACAAGTGAGCAACTGAGTGAACAAATGAGCAAATGAGAACTCACTGAAGTGTTGTTCTTTTTTGTTCACTCACTTCTGAGCAACTGAACACTAGTCCGAAACAGCCAGACGAAAGCTCCTAGCGAGCGTAGTTAGCTCGACGCTAATGTATGCTGCGCCAATATGGGTTAATGCAATGTAGCAAAAAGCATGCAACGAAGTCCAGAGGATGTGTGCGCTGAGAGTGTGCTGTGCGTTCAGAAAGCAGCCGCCGCACTAGTGGTAGCAGAAATGATTCCAGATCCATCAGCTGGCAAGAGAAGCCGCAGGAATGCTGCTGCTGACCAGGAGACTAGATGTGCAGTAAGGCAACGCACAATACAGCAATGGCAAGACTCGTGAGATAATAGCATCAAACGTCTTTGGACCCATAGGCTAATCCAAGATCTTCAGAGTTGGCTGAGCCTTAGCTATAGACATGCATTAACAAAGATATCGAGCTTTAAGCTAATCGTAATTAAAAACGTTAGAAACTACAAAATACCAAGTTACAGTAAAATCGACCAAAAGCGCCAATACAATTGATAAGTAAAAGTCATAACGCTCTAAGTGCAAGAAGAGTATTGGCGCACATGAAAAAGTTGTTTTACATGAAAATTTTGACTGTTTCAAGGGATTACTTGATTCATATAGTTAACAGTTCAAGCATTTCTTTAAGCCTAATTAGAATTATTCTCTATACGTGATCGAAGAAGGGAAAAAACAGAGTTTTTCGGAACTTTGAGTCACGTGATGGAAACTTTTGGAATCCGGATTCGTGATCAGCAATGCAAATCCTATAATAAAATGTGGTTGCGATCTTTGAAACAGAAAAAGGGTTATATTTTGTCGACCAGTGTAATCGTGTGCACACTAGATGATTGCATGAATGCAAAAAATCGGTATTGCAATTACACCCAGTGACAAAAAAAAATTGTAAAGATACGGGAAAACCAAAAACACGGAATCATAGAAAATTACGATATCTATCAGAGTGTTGAATCTGGATCAGATCGGATCATAAATATAGCCTGAAGGAACAAATTAAATTTCAGTGGCCTTCCAAGCGCAGACCCATTCCCTCTCTCTCTCGCACACAGCCGTGTATGTATATGTAGGAAGTAGATAATGACATGTAGAAAAGGCAGATGTAAAAAATTTATGTTAACATATATGGAAACATCTAATAGATCAAAATTTCCGAAAAGGTTCGACTTAATTTTTTTTTCTTTTTTGGCTAAAATTAAATTTTTTCCTTTTGCGAACATGTAATAAATTACAACAAGCTCACATACATATATACTGACTGAGTACCGGGTATAAAGTCACAACGTTACCCCTCGTTTGATATCGTATTCATGCAGTGTCTTACTTCTAATGAGTTAGATCACTGACTGTTTAGTTGTTTAAATTATAGATATGTAGTTTATTCATTCGACTTGGTTTCGCTTAAGTTTAACAAATTATATGTGCTTTCTGTTCGAGATGCTGGCAGCGACTGAGTCTGGCGATATATTACCACCTTCCTCTTTAAGTTGCAAATGAGAACGGTATCTATCGATATCTATTGGAGCAGAGACAGAGGCATAATAGGTGAGACCGCTTCTGGTGTTCTTTGTCAATCCGCTACCAATGCCGCATCCTACATTCGGCCCTACTGACGCATGATTCGTCACGAATGGCTTCATATACTCAGCTACGGTCAAAGTCTTGTACGGCCCTTCTCATTCTCCGACTTTTTCAACTTCATATCGGCCATGGTTATTGACTTTGACTACTTTATATGGCCCTAGATAAAGTGTCTACCCTTCAATTTTAATCCAGTGCCAAACTGGGTTGCTTTTAATGGCTACTAAATCATTGAGCTTAAACTTATTTTCTACCTTTCTCTTGACATCGAATGCTCTCTTTTTCTCAGCTTGTATATTCTGAATATTTTCTCTCGCTTCTTTTCTCAAGATATCTCGCTCATCATCTAATTCTGAAATCAGACAGTCCTTAATTAGTTCCTTGAGCTGCACATCCCGTGCAATACGCAAATCCAAACCAGCTAGCAGTTTGAACTAACTTTAGTACTCCTCGGCTCGGTATTATTTATGATCTGCTGGACCTTACCTACATGCTTATACCATGACTCATTTTAGATAACATTGAGACAACTATTTTATGCATGCGCTCGACTTGTCATTTTCCCCTAGTTACACCTGCAATTAGCAAATGTTGAATCTTCTCCCTATCGCACTATTCCTTAAACAGATGCGAAGTGAACGCAGCCCCGCGATCTGAAACGATTCTGTATGGGTTTCCAAAGCAAATAGCCTGACGTTCTAAACAACTTAATGCTTCTTCAACTCCTGTACTTCGAGTAGGATACAACCACACGTATTTAGAAAAGCCATCTACAATCACGAAAATGTGATTATAACGTTTTTTGGTCAACTCCATCGGACCAACATGATCAACGTGGTATGTAACCAGCGGCTTATCCCCCTTATCGATCGGTGTAAGGAACCCTTCTTTCCTGCCTGCCTTTGCATTTACGAGGATACACTCTACGCAGCTATCAACAACTCGTGCTCCTTAAGCTTGGGAATATAGTATGACTTCTCAATCAAGTCCTGAGTCTATTTACCGGAAAAGTGACATTGCTGGTGACTGATTCGAATGATTTCATTTTCCATTAGTGAAGGTACTACTAGCAACTCCTTATTGGGATCTTTGAATAGAACTTCATTCAATACGTAGAAATCCTCATACCCTTTGGTCTCGACAACACTTTTGACCTCCTTCGTCCAATCATCTAAAATCTGGGCCTCCTTCAAACTATGTAACAAACTATCAGTCAAAACATAACACGACACCCTGCTCAACCCATCCACGTGTCTCATCTTAGAACCGGACCTATGCTCTATCACATAGTCGAAATCTTGGAGATACATTGGCCATCTCGACACTCTGAGCGGAATCTCCTTCTACTTCATGGTCATGGCGAAAGCGTTACAATCAGTAACTATCTTGAACTTCTTCCCTAAGACGTACACCCGCCACTTTACCAAAGGTCCAATAACCGAAAGCACTACGAGTTCATACAAATGATACTTCTCCTCGCAAGGCTTGGTTTTACGACTCATATAGAAAACTGGGTGCCACAAATTATCAGAGGAATCTCGCTGAAACATAACGGCTCCGAATCCAAATTTTTAAGCGTCCGTATGAATCTCCGTTTCAAGCGAATGATCATAAAGCTTTAGAACTGGTCCACTAATCAACGCTCCTTTCAATTTCTCGAATGCTACTAAATGTTTCTTCTGAATTTCGAAATTCACCTCTTTGTGTAACAAGTCGGACAAGGGCTTTGCAATTAAAGCAAATCCTTCCACAAATCTACGAAAGTATGACGTCAATCCTATAAATCGTTGTATCCCCTTCTTATCGCCTGGAATCGGATACTACCGTTTTCGAACACATACCCTAAGAAATGTACCTTCCGCTTCAATATCTAATACTTACTCAAATTTATACGCAAGCCATTTCTCTCTGCTACTTCTAGAACACGTTTCAATTTTAGCACTCCCTCTTCGATACTCTTACTTGCAATCATCACATCGTCCATGAATACAACCGCATCTTCATTCTTGATTAAATCCCGCATGATACCGCCATGATAAACCTGGTAAACACTGCTGGAGAGTTCGTGATACCGAAAGGTATAAACAGGAACTCATACTGTCCACTCTGAGTTACGAACGACGTATAATCTTGGGATTCTGGCGAAACAGGCACGTGAAAGAAACCATTAGTTAAATCCAGTGTTTTGATAACCTCCACAATCCATCTGAGCCGTTGGGAAGTTATCTCGGACAATCTTTACATTTAACTTGCGATAATCGCAACACAAACGTTTTTTGCCGTTCTTTTTATCCACTAAAACCACTGGCGAAGCAAACTCAGATGTACTAGGCTTTCTTGAACTTGGTCATCGACAATTTTCTGTTCGCAATACGCTAAACGTCTCGGGTGTTCAAATACAGCTTACTCATCTGTCAATAAAATCTTCATCTCTACTGGCGAACTTAGATTTCTCTTCGGCTTATAGCTCTTGATCATGAACTTCACTTCAGATGCAACATTTTGACTCAAATGATCCAGATCTAACTCAGACGTTCCCTTAATGTCTTCTGTGCTTAACATGCACAGGTTCTCAAACTCACTCATCAGTTGCACACAAGAACTTTGTCTTATCTGACCATCATCTGTTCCTACCTCAGCTCCTTTCTCCATACAACGAACTCTTCGCGAAAATATAGTGCCATTCTTGGTTACCATCATATTGACGTTTTCTAAGATCGTTGTGCCCAAAATAGCCTCGTACTTCATGTCTTCATGAGGAATGACATGAAACTCAACCGTCATATCGATTCCATCAATATTGACCTCTACTCTAAAACTTCCAAAAGTCAGTACCTGGCTCTCACCGATCCCTGTCAAAACTCTCTGGCGCCCTTTCAGACTTCCCACGCCTACGCCTAGTTTCAAGAACACACCCCTACGCAAAAAACACAACTCAGCTCCTGTATCCACAAGTCCTTTGAATACTGTATTCATACAAGTTACCGATTTTAGTTCAAGACTCGAAGAAAATGGTGCACAAGATGGTTTTGATTTGGCTTTTCCGTCCTGAACTACGTTGGTTTCTCTATCTGTCTTTACTATTACTGTTTCATTACACTGTGCTGCTCGGTGTCCTGGTTGATCACATTTGAAACACTTCTCCTTCACAGGGCAATCTCTTTTCATGTGTGACGAGTCTCCACACCTAATCGATCCAACTACCACTTCACTTGACCTATCGTTCACAATCTTACTGCTCAGTACATCGTACTTGCTTGGCGGCTTAGCAGAACCACGAGATTTTTGGTATGCCTCAATTTGTAACTTTAGATCTTTGAGGCTTCTAGCCTGATATAACATCGCTTTGTTTGACCTTGCATCTGGGACTCCCTCTACAAAATATTTGATCAAACTTTCTTCTTCCAACTGAATGGGCTTGGCTATCTCCATTAGAGAGTATAGAAACTCGTGCAAAGATTCACCCTTATGCTGCTGACGTTTACCTGCGACGAACTTCTGCTGATGAAACCTTGACTCCAAACTCCTCCAAAAAGACAGACTTCAAATTTTTCCCAATACTTTATGTTTGTCTGGTTACGCACAAACATCTTCACTGCTCCACAAAGCAACTGTTTTGCATAAACGAATAACTGTAGATTGTTCCACTCAACTGTAGCTGCACAATCTTCTAGCTCTTCTATCCATTGATCGATATCTGGGGACTTCGATCCTGAAAATTGTGTATGACACTGATTTATCGTCTTCACCATCATACTCCGTATCCGACTCGCCCTTCTTATTTGCTTCATAATGTGACAACAATCTCTGTTGCAAATCCTCTTTTAATCCAATCGTACTCAATTGCAACTCCGACAACTTCCGACGCAACACATCAGCCTTCAATGCCAAGATCTCTTTTCGCTTCATTTTAAATTTTTACCCTGCAGAAAATTTAGTTTGATATAATTTAAAAGTTTGGTTAATCTCAAAACAAAATGTAAATAGAATAACAGCCCCGACCACTTTAACGATGTTTTACAACTGTTAAGACCTTAAATGAAAAGTCAAAACACTTGCGAGTTGAGTTGTAAATTCAAACTGTTTTATTTTCAAAACTTATGCACTATATATAGGAAAATATAAGATAATTAAAACTAAGACCAACACTAAGATAAGGAGGGATGTGCAGCAGTTGTTCCCACGCTCATCCCTTCTAATGACACCTACTACATGCAAACAACATGTTTTAATAGATTTGGGTTCGACGTGCCCATGTATATGATTTTATGGTCGAACTCTATGTGTCCTTTTTCTCAAGTGGCCTCCTTCAAGTGGACTGTATTGTTCATTGGTTGGCCTTTGTCGGTTCATGTTCATGTTTTATGAACGCACACCCTAGCAGTCATAAATTACTTATTTTATGTACGTTCCTCAGTTATATATAGATCAGTTCAGTGTGATACAATAATTATGTTCTGCTTGAACATTCTGCAAAGGGGCCGGAAGTGGCATGGTTTTGTTTTTATTTTACATTTGTATATATTTTCTTTATAGTTATAATTACAATTACCAATGATCATTTTAAAGTAAATTACAGTGGATAAGGAAGTGCTATTGTTTGCAGTCTTCGCGCTACCTTAATTCTTCTTATGGCATAGATTATTGATATTAACATCATTATTATTCCGATAATCAAGGCTGCATATCCAGATACATAATGGAACTTAAGCCCTTTTAATTCATGATGACATTCTCTTAACAATTTTAATTCGTTTTTCATCAGTATAGTTAATTAATGTTACATTCAAAGGATTCCAAACACATTTTGGTATTTTGCTTATATTACTTATATAAGAGAATGAAATTGTCTCGTAGGTTTCTGTATGAAGACTATGATGAGGTACTAATATTTTATCATCGGTTCGCACAGTGCAACCATTTATTATTGTTAAAATTCCTTGTTGAGGGAGATCAATTAACTCTTGATTTGAGTTACTACATTGAATTCTAGCATTAGTGTTGACTGGAACTTTGAAGAGTCAACTACCTTTCTTTTCTAATTCGACCCAAAATGACATTGTCTCTGCTATCTTTTTATAAACACAATTTGAATGACTATTTGGTTCGAATGGAGTTATCTCACAAGAATTGTCATTGGCGCTGCTCCAAGGCCAATTACTTTTGTTTGAGGTTCCAAGCTTTTTTGGCACCTATTGATGTCCAGAAACAAAATGAGGACGATTGTTTAAAGTTGTAATATTTATTTATACAGGCGGCTAGCAGACGCCGATTGCTTGCTCTTTGCCCAGCGTTTGCCGAACCAACGTTTACATATGTTGGTTTATTAATGTTAAGTACAATGGGTTTGAATTATGATGATGCTGCTGGCCCGAACATACTCCCCCCGTTGGAAGCCAGCCTTTCAACAGACTCCCTAAGGGGCAGTAGACATAGCCGAGTAACGGCCCTCCTGATGGTTCCTGAAGCGGTCTTCAAGTCCGCTACGCGGCACACGCCATCCTTGCCCTGGACGACATCGACAACTCTAGCCAGTGGCCAATGCATCGGAGGAAGATTTTCGTCCTTCACCAGAACAACATCATTCACGCAGAGGTTTTGCGTGGGAGTCCGCCACTTCAACCGCTCTTGCAAAAGAGTGAGGTACTCTTCGCGCCAACGGCTCCAGAAGATTTGCTGCAGTTGAGTGACCCGCTGCCAACCATCCAGACGATTGCAGTTGAGCTTCGTTAGGTCAGGCTCAAGAATTGTCTCATGTGGGCCAACTAGAAGCAGATGAGCCGGGGTCAAAAGTCATCAGGATTTTCTGAAAGCGAGAGCAAAGGGCGAGAATTAACAATTGCCGTGATCTGGCAGATCAGAGTACGCAGCTCGTCGAAGCCAAGCACAGAGGGCCCAACTGAGCGGTACAGGTGATGTTTTACAGTCTTCACGGCCGCTTCCCACAATCCGCCAAAGTGCGGAGAGCGTGGTGGGATGAAACGCCAGTCGATCGAGTCAGCCAAGCAGAATTCATGGACCTCCTTCAGATGAGAGTCGCTCATGAAAAGCTTCTTTAGCTTCAGCAGCTCGTTCTTGGCGCCACCGAAGTTTGTCGCATTGTCAGACCAAATTTGACTTGGCCTTCCTCGTGTGGCAGTGAAACGCTTTAAAATTTATGCATGTAGGCGAAGGTGCGCTTCATGCCAAAAAATGTGTTGCAAATTTGCATCCTGAGGTGAGATCGGTATGTGGAGACACGATCAACAATGCTCGCTTGCGGAGCTCTAAAGTCGGTGTTTCAGGAACAGGAAACACAGGCCAATCTTCCTTGGAGCCTACCAAAAACGATGGACCGTGAAACCACAGATCTGACTGGATAAGGTGGTTGGGAAGTGAGCCTCTAGAGAGGATGTCCCAGGATTTAAAGCGGTGGGAACATAGCGCCATTCCATGGGTGCCGTCAACTCCTGAATTGATGCCAATCGATTTGCCACGAAAACTTGAAATTTGGCTGGCTCATCTCGTATCCAGGATAATGCTGTTGAGGAATCCGACCAGCAGTAAAACTGACCTGTAAAGATTCCAATCTCTTTTAAGTTATTCATTATTTTCGCAAGCAAATGGGCTCCACTTAATTCCAGCTTGGGGATTGATAATGTTTTTAGCGGCGCCACTCGAGACTTTGAGCACAAAACATTGCTCGACCCCTACCCTTCCCTGGATACGACATATATGCAAGCGCCATATGCTTCTATGCTGGCATCACAAAATCCATGGACTTCTACAGCCGTAGTGGAATGATGAACCACGCGATGAAATGAAATCCTAGTGATGCTTGCCAAACTGTTTCTCAAGTCCATCCAAGTTAAATGCAAAGCTGAGGGTAGGCTTTCATTCGAATCCAAATGTTCTCTCCAAAGCTGCTGAACTAAGACCTTGCACCTGACAATGACAGGATTTATCAATCCCAGGGGGTCGTAGAAGCGAGTAATCGTGGACAAAACAGATCGCTTGGGCGGCTTTAAATTTGTCTCCAGCGCAGATAAGGCGAAAAGCAGCTTTTCTGAAGCGGGGTCCCATGCTAAGCCAAGAGTTTTAGTTATGTCGCTTCCATCATGAAACCTTAGGAATTTCTCTCTGTCATCTTCAGGAGTTCCCTCAAGTACTTCCTGGTGACTAAAACACCATTTCCTAAGCTTGAAGTTTCCGCGAGACAATATAGCGGAAGTTTGGTGCATCTTCTCCCTGACTTCAGCAACTGAGTTACCGCCAGAAATGAGGTAATCTATGTAGAACGATATAAATACATCGTTGCTGACGGTCGTGTTTTACTTCACTCCTACCAAACATTTTTAAATCTATAGCTTAAAGGAAAGTAATTGTGTTTTTTAGTTACTCCCTGTGTACATAACCATGTGTGTAATTAGTTGATATCAGTGCTTACGCCTTTTGCCGTCTATTGTGTTTTTTTTTACCAATTTTCAATTCATTTTTTGCATTCCTCTTTCTCTGTACATTATCATTAGCATCTGTTTTGTTGTTGCTAATAGCTTGTGTGGTGCACTCGCTCTCTCTGAGCCGCTCTCTATTTTTATCTTACCCTCTCTACTGTTCTCACTCCAACACACACGCACCGCGATATCAGCTCCGCGCTTACTCATTAGCAGCTGTTTTGTTGTTGCTAATAACTTGTGTGGTGCACTCGCTCTCTCTGAGCCGCTCTCTATTTTTATCTTACCCTCTCTACTGTTCTCACTCCAACACACACGCACCGCGCTATCAGCCGCTCCGCGCTTACTCTCTGTGCTTCTTTCGTCTCTCTGTGTCTCTCTGTACACCTGTTGTTATTGTGACTGTTGTGTTTGTGCTTGCGCGCGGAATTGTATAACACACGCTTAACATACTGCATCAGCCACACACCGACTTATATTTTACCTTTCTTTTCCACAAATATTTCTTTTTCATCACTTTTACAATGAGCTCCTGCTGTGCTAAACGGTGCGACGCTGGCCGTACGGTGGCCACCCGTCAAACCTTCATCTACTTCTGGTTGTGTAATAATACGGCACACGCTACCTGTGCGGGTCTTGGTCACTATGGTGGTCGCATTGTTGATGTGGTCAAGACTCGCTGCGGTCTCAACTGGACCTCTTTTGATTGCAGGCCACTTGAGGCCGACATGCGAATCTTTATAAGACAAACTCATAATGAATTCGCCAGTCTCCACACGGAATTCCAGCGATTACAGGATAAGTTTCTCTCAACGGAGACTCATTTTAAAAACTTAAAAATGATAAATGAGTCTCCTAAGAGAAGAAAGGTTACTCGTACCTCGCCGTGTGCTAAAACCCTTAATTATCTTGCAGTCAACGATATGCCCGCTCCGCCAATAACCTCGCCAGCCATGATCGACTCTGGTGCTAAGGAAACCGATGGCATGATTACCGGCGATAACGATCCTGCTTCGATGAGGATGGCTGCACTCGGTCCCTCTCCTGCAGCCTCCCTTGTGCCAACTGTCCAATTGGAAGTTAATGACGATCATGTCGCTGGTGCTCCATCGCCCTCAATCGATGCCGACGACACCGTTGATAGAATGGAAGTTGAAGCCCCTTCGACTTCTGCTTCCATCGCCATCTCTCTCGACCTTTCTGCTCTAACTGAACTGGCTCTCGGGTTGTTCCCACTTCCGCCTTACCTATTAAACAGGTGACTCCTCCACCTATTCTCCTTGCTCGTGCTCCTCTGAAATCTATTTTTGTGTCCCGACTCTTAGACTCGACTACGGATGTTCTCGTTAGGGACTATATCTATTTTAAACTCAATATTGATGATTCCTTTGGCCTAGTAGTTACCAAATTTAACTTTAAAGGAAAACGTAGTATCGCTTCATTTAAAATTCTAGTGCCGGATGAACACGTAAATAGTTTACTTGATCCCTCCTTCTGGCCGAATCATACGATTTGCCACCTGTTTTCTAAGCGTACCCCTGAACCTAGAGTTGGTATAATTTTTACTCCTCTTCCGTCTGCTTCAAAAAACTGAATTCCCCCCCTCCACTAAAGATCTCGTATCAGAATGTACGTGGCCTGTGCAGTAAGCTCAGCAAACTTTATTCTGATAGTGCAACTTTTGATTCTGATATTATCGCATTTACTGAAACCTGGCTCAATTCTGATAGCCGTTCGCTCTGACTTAACTTCTCAACTCCTTTCCATCGAAGAGTGTAACAATTTAGAAATAGTAAAATTCGTCTGCGCTCTTTTAGTTTATTCATTTCTTGTTCATACATCCCTCTGTCTGCTGAATTCGCAACCTATATGCTTCACACTGCTCATCTTCAGTCCCTTTTGTCCCAACTTAATGATTCCGATCGCCTTATTGTCCTTGGGGATTTTAATCTCCCAAACATTACGTGGACTCCTTCTGTTGACTCTAACCTCATGCTCCCATCCATGCAGCATGATTTCATTGACTCCTTGTCCTATACTTCGCTGGGTCAGGTTAATGGCATTTGTAATAACATTGGCAGGATCTTAGAATTCCTCTTCACCTCCGATACGTCGATGACTCTGGTTAGTAGAGGATCGCCTCTATCCTTCCCTGAAAACCTTTATCATCCCACACTTGATATTGAACTTCACTTGCCTTCTTCTGGGCCCATCAAATCGTTCCCTAAGCCCTCGCCTATCTATTGCTTTAAAAAGGCCGATTTTCCCTCTTTGAATATTGCTCTTTCCCAGATCGATTGGTCATTCCTCGACGACTACCTCGAAATAGAACCTGCCACTAAGGCATTCTATACCACCATTTTTTCCATCTTTTCTACTTATGTCCCTTTAGTCACCCCCTCGAAAAATCCTTCTGGCCCCATTTGGTTCACCCCGAGGGTAATCAACCTGAGGAATTTTAAATCCCGCATGTATAAAAAATTTAAGAAATCCGGTTCTCAATCGGACTTTTCTAAATACTTAATTGCTAAATCTAAATTTTCCCTATGTAATACGTTACGCTATAATAAGTACTTGGCCAAGTGCAAGCTTAACTTCAAACGCGATCCTAAACAATTCTTCAGGTTTGTTAACTCTAAACGTAACTCTTCTCAATTTCCTTCATCTCTACACTTAAATGGTAGTTTTGCTGACAATGATTGTGACATTGCGGATCTGTTCGCTTCCTTTTTTCAACGTTGCTACTCTGTCCCCTCAATGAACCTTCCCTCTATTCTAGCCTCCACATCCGACCATCGTACCAGGTACTCTTATCCTTTTCCCTTAAAGAGCTCAAATTGTATCTATTCCCCCTTCATTGATTATAACTGCCTGATAACCAATTTAAAATCGAGTAAGTTCTCGTTGTCCACTGGCCTGGATTTGGTCCCCAGTGCCGTTCTTAGACTTTGTGCTGATTCTCTTTGCGTGCCCCTTCTAAAACTTTTCACCTTGTCGCTAGAGTTAAGCGATTTTCCAATCATCTGGAAGGAGTCCTACATAATCCCTGTCCACAAATAGGGCTCGAAATCAGATGTTTCTAATTATCGTTGTATATCTAATTTATCTGCCATTCCTAAACTCTTTGAAAAAATCATTACTTCTCAGCTGCAGCACTTTTGTAGTTCCCTGTTCTCGGAATCCCAGCATTGATTTGTAAAACGTCGCTCAGTTACGTCTAACCTCCTTGAATTCTCCTCCTTCGTAACTACTGGATTTGCTAATCAGTGCCAAACTGATGTAGTTTACACTGATTTTAGTAAGGCCTTTGACTCTGTTAATCACAATCTCCTTATCCATAAACTATCTCTCCTTGGGTTTCCGACTAATCTCCCCCTCTAGACAAATTCTTACCTTTGTAATCGTTCTCAACGTGTCCGCTTCAATTCCTCTTTCTCTAAACCTGTTCTTGTTACATCGGGTGTACCTCAAGGTAGCCATCTTGGAATATAATTCCTGTGTCTGGTCACCACATTACCAAAAATTTCAAGATATGCTTGAATCCGTGCAGAAACAATTCCTCATTTTTGCACTCCGTGCACTTAATTTGGACCCTGTGATACATCTGCCTTCCTACGAAAGCAGGCTACGCCTAATTAACCTCCAATCTCTGAAGTCCCGTAGGATCTGTTATTTTTCTTTTTCTCCACAAGCTTCTCTCCGGTGAGGTTGAATCATCTGCCCTTATTAGTCTTATTGGTTTTGCTGTCCCATCCCGTCCGACTAGGCATTACTTTCCTCTCCACCTTCAACTCTGCCTTTCTAACTACTCAGATCAGGAATCTTTCCGTAGCCTTTGCCGAAATTATAAAAAATTTGTTTATCTGTTCTCCTTTGATTCTAGTTCTAACACGGTCAAATCTATCCTAATGAATAAGATATTGTAATAATTTTAAATTATATTTTAAGTTTATCTTGTATCTTTCCTAAGTCTCGTAGTCTATCATTTAATTTTTCCCCCTACAGTTTAACTGCACATTGTTAAACTTTAAACAATTTTAAACAATAAACAATAAACTCCTGTTGCAGAGCAGCTGAGCCAAGAGGGTAGGACTCACCCTCGTCGATGGCCAGCTGGTGCATTGCGCGAACTGCTAAAAATGATGCAGCCCTAGTACCGTATGTGACGGTGTCTAATGTGTAGACTTGAATCTCGGACTGGGCAGAGTCTCGCCATAGGATGCACTGATAGTAGTTGTCAGGTGGAGATACTTGTACGCAACGATACATCTTAAAAATGTCGCCAGTGAGAGCAACTGGATACGTGCGAATTCAAATGTTAAACAATGCAGGCTGAATGACAGGGCCTGACATCATCACATCATTCAGGGAGCATCCAGTTGATGTAGCAGCAGAGCCATCAAACACGAAATGAAGTTTTGTCGTTGTACTGTCCTCCTTTAGGACACAGTGATGAGGTAAGAAATATTGGCAGAGGGCACGGGAATCAGGTTTGACTGGGGACATATGCTTCAAATCAATGTACTCCCAGTAGTGTAATAATACGGGTTTCAAATCAATTAATCATTATTACCCTAAGGCGGTAGGGGTGGGGGTGATTAATGATCTGTAAATTGACAGGTTTGGGGTGTAAGGAGTTTTTTAATGACCCAAAATGATCGGTAACGGGTTGGGTTGGGGTGTGAGGAGTTTTTTTAATGACCCAAAATGATCGGTAACGGGTTGGGTTGGGGTGTGAGGAGCTTTTTAATGATCCATAATGATCGGTAACGGGTCAGGTTTGTTGGTGTGAGGAGGTAAAAAAGAGGTCACGTGTGATTGAATGTGGTAGGAGGTATTTAATGACCCCATAATTAGCAGTAAATGAGATCGGGAGCTAAAAAAAGGGTCATGTGTGACTGGAGATGTGGAAGGTAATAAGTGACCCATAATTATCCCCTCCTTATGGAGGGGGGAAATGCCGCACAGAATACCTTTTTGTTAGGTACTTAAAGGGGGGTTCTTATTGAGGGGGGAAATGGTATCTGGGGGAGGGTAGATGCTGATGGTGGTATCTGTTTTTTGTTTTTGTTTTTGCTACCGTTCAAAAGGAAAGAAGGTAAGAAGAAAAATGTAATAGATAATTTTGTTTTTGTTTTTCAGACAAGTATTTGTTTATTTAGAAAATTGTATTACAACTGGTTTTGTGTTTCATCAGATATGATTTTGTATGTTTTTTTTTATTCATATTAGTACTAATGGTGATATATATATATAGAACATAAGATATAAATATAGATTATAAGTAAGTTAAATACCAAGAGGCATTGCTTCACAAGGCTGGCTGGCGTTTTACGGCCGCTCGTTCCGAAGGCGTTCCAGCCGCCTCAGCTCCGTCGCAATCTCTGCCGCAAAGCTGCATATCGCCGTCCAGTTAGTCTGGTTTTCGAGCATGCTCGGTACCAGACCTTTCACTGTAATGGGCCCGCCTATGATCTCCTTTACTCGTCCGCGGGAGTTACCGGTTGAGCAACCCTCTCCACCGGTCAACGGCATCTCCACCGGTCAACGGCACATAGACGTCCGGCCGACATAGTTATGAACCTGACACAATAAAACCAAACAGTCAGCAGCCACATATACATCCGGCCGGACATACATACATAAATGCATACATACATACATACAGCGATATTCTTACACTTAGACATATATACATTTGTACAGAAATGCTTATGCTGCATTTCTTAGAGTAAGGGCCGAGCTTCGGCGGAGCCAAGTATATGTAGAATAAAACACTTGATTTCCAACTTCCAAACTAAACGGTTCTGTTTAAATCTCGATCCGAAGATCGTACGAATCCCTTTGATCAATCACGACCAAGTAGAAGGAGATAAAACACATATAACCCTTCTGAGTTCTCTCCACCTACGAGGACAGGACATAACTCGGGCTGCTGCGAATCTAACGCATGTGGTTAGGGCGTGCTCGGCGTTCTCTGTGGTTCCACAGCTGGAGCATCTTTCATCCTCCTCGTGGCCAAAGCGATGTAGGTACTCCTTGAAGCGCCCGTGTCCGCTGAGAACCTGCGTCAATGCGGACGTAAGTTCCCCATGCTTCCGGCTTACCCATGCTTTAATGTTGGGGATTAGTCTGTGTGTCCAGCGGCCAGTTACCGCGCTATCCCATCTCCTCTGCCAGCTTTCCAGACATTTGAGTCTCGCCCTGGTTCTCGCCATCTTGATTTCCGCCTGTGTGGTGGCGCCTTTCCTTTCCTTGTGGCTATCGCTGGCTTCCATCGCTGCAAGTTCGACGAGTGCTATGCCGCCAATTACCATGATCGCCTCTGTGGAGACTGTGCGGAATGCGGCACTGACCCGCAGGGCTCCAAGTCTGAAGTCTGCCTCGATGCCTCTGACATAGCTCTTGGTGCTCGTAGCCTGAGCCCATATCGGCGCTGCGTATAATATGGTGGATTTTGCCACGTTGAAGAGTAGTCTCCTGCTCGTCGACTTCGGGCCTCTATCGTTTAGCATCATGCGAGAAATTGCCATAACCACGCCGCGTGCTTTCTTATGTGTCGACTGTAGGTGCTCTCTAAACGATAGCCGAGTGTCTAGCATGACCCCCAGGTACCTTATGGCTCGCTTTGATGCAATGGAGGCTCCACCTACGGTTATCCTCGCTGTCTCCACCTTTTTCCTGCTGCTGATTAGTACGGCCTCCGTCTTGTGCTCGGCAAGTTCGAGCCCTGCCAGGTTCAGCCAATCGCTTATCGTTTTGACTGCTTCGTTCATGGTGGTTTCCGTTTTTGCGATGGTTTTCTTGACTACCGTGACCGCGACGTCGTCCGCAAAGCCCACAATTTCTACTCCTTGTTGGAAGTCCAGCCGCAGTATTCCGTCGTACATTGAGTTCCATAACAACGGTCCCAGTACGGATCCTTGTGGGACTCCTGCCGTGATGGAGTATGTCCGGGGACCGTCGTCGCTGTCGTATTTCAGCCATCTATTGTCCAGGTAGTCACTGACCACCGCCTGCAGGTATCCGGGGATTCCGAGTCTCTTCAGGGAGGACAGTATTTTGTTCCAGGATGCGGAGTTAAAAGCATTTCTTATGTCTAGTGTTGCCACCAGACAGTAGTTTTTGGCCCCACCAAGCCATCTTGTGCCTTCTATCGCCCTCCTGGCTGTGCCACACACCTTGTCCAATGCATCCAGGGTTGAGCGTGCCTTTCTGAAACCGTACTGCCTGTCTGAGAGTCCCCCCGCGGTCTCTATAGCTTCCTTTAGCCGTGCGCCAATAATGCTTTTCAGCGCCCATCTTCTTCATTACCACTTTGTATGCCTTGCCCCAGAGGTCGTTTTCCGCTTCGTCACAGAGCTTTAGGAAGCATCGCTTTTTGCTGGCTTTGATCTCCTTCTTAAAAGTTTTCCTCTTTTGGGTGTAAGAGCGTGGAAGTTTTCTGCTCCGCGGGATCTGTGGTATGCCCGTATGCCTTCGGTATTAACATACTCTCGAGTACTTATGTATGCGGATGATGTTAAGCTGTGTGTCCAGTTCAAGGACAGCTTATCTCACTCCAGGTTGCAATCCGATCTTAATACCTTTCAGTCATGGTGTTGTGCAAATTTGTTATACCTTAATGCTTCGAAATGTAAAGTAATGACATTTCATCGCTCCAGCGCCTTTCTGGCTCCTTACACACTAGGCGGGGGTTCTCTCGAGAGAATTACCCTAGTTGATGATCTTGGTGTTCTTCTAGATCCCAAGTTAAAGTTTTCTGAACACATTTCTACCATGGTAAATAAGGCCATGGGCGTGCTTGGGTTTATAAAGAGGTGGTCAAAGGAATTTGACGACCCCTATATAACAAAGACTCTCTATGTATCGCTTGTTCGTCCGATTTTAGAATATGGTTCTTGTGTATGGTGCCCTCAGTACAAAGTACACCAGGACCGTATAGAATCAGTACAGAAAAACTTTTTAATTTTCGCTCTACGCGGCCTCAACTGGGATGCAAGTGTGAGACTGCCGTCTTACTCTAGTAGATCGCTTTTAATAAACCTTCCATCTTTAGTTAACCGTAGAACAATGCTTGGTGTGATTTTTGTGCACAACTTGATCAAGGGTGACGTAGATAGCCCTGACTTGTTGAGCCGCATAAACTTCACGATTCCTATTAGAATTACTAGAAATTATACCCCTCTGTTCCTTCCGATTTGTAGATCGAATTATTCCTTGCATGAACCTTTTAGAGTTCTATGCTCGGATTATAATTCCCTCTACCATATTATATCGGCAACTAATTTCCTTCCTCTTCTTAAATTACTAATACTCACATACCTTTCTCGTAGTTAGTAATTGTAGTTGTGGTGTACGATAGTTTTAATGCATGATTAACTCCTTTAGTAAGATTAGTTCTAATATTCCTCGAATACTAGTCTAACATCTATCTTTCCTGCATGATCGCGATCGGTTCGGTTAACGAGTCGCGCGTTTTGCGACAGCGCCCCTCGGTCGGTTGGGTGGGAGGAGGGCTGCGTTTTGGCCTGGGATTCGCGCGTAACAGCATTCGGCTGGTGTCCCATGGGCCACTTGATGGTGCAGTCATTGCATGTCAACGTCCAATCATACAGATTATTTTTGCGGTTGTATGCGATATTAAATAAATAACGATGACTTTAAAGAGTTTGCCAGAGCTAAAAAATTTGGTGAAAGAATTAAAAATGCAGTCAAGGCTATCAAATCTAGCACTGCTATCTAATCCATATTTCTGAAATAACCCCTACCAATAACCGGTATGTTCGCTTTAAATTGGCCAAATTTCTTCATATCCTTGGAAATTTTTGATTATTTTTTGTACTTCTTTTTATTAATTCTTCTGCATTTGGAAATTCTTCTAGCTTGATTTTTATGATAACGGATGAAACGTTTTTTTTTTTTTAATCTCATTTATTTAAATCTGATTTTATGGATACTTTAGGTAAATCTGCCCATATGATATCATTCCAGTACGTTACGCTGGAGTATATTTGTTTTTTTTCTGGATCCCAGTATCAAGGATGACATAGGGTTTTGCAATATTGCACCAACTAATTTTGGTCTATTTTGATTCCTTCACTTAATATCTCAGCGAATTTTTATTTTTTTTTTTAAATCGAAAATTTCATTTGGTGCATTAAGCTTATTTTGTATATATTCCAAGTCATTTGCTGTTCTCTTCGTACATAAAGTATCATCTTGTATCGCTTCATTGTGGAGAGTTTTATCAAAAACTATAGTTCTTTACATTCGTTCGTTGTGCAACTGGGGACAATACCAGTTTCTATAGGAAAGATTGAGATTAGTTTATGACATAAAGCATGTATAGCTTGTATTGTTACACTTAGACCTTCCGATTCAGAAAAAAACCTTCATACCGTATCTATCTGGTTCTGGAGCTGTTGTAGCTGATGCAGGAGTTGTTTCTGCTGGTGTTGATCTTTTTACTCCTGTTTCTGTTCACATTGTTGTTTTTTTACTCGTGAAGGTCTTTCAAATTGAACTAAAGGTATCCTTGAGTTATCGTCTTTTTGTGCCCAGAACCTCATAATTTCACTCACTCATACCAAGCGCATAAGCTGCTCCATACGAACACATCAAAACACTTATTTTTTATTATGCATAGCCTATCTAATCGCACTACAACCGCTTCGTTATTAATTACACCACTAAGTGAAATTTCAGACGTACCCTCTAAATCGAATAAATAGCCATGCTTTCTATCAAAGGCTAACATCTTATCATAGATTTCACTGTTATCGTTTGCAACATTTATGCTTTCAAAATAATTTTTAAATTCCCAATTCCTCTTCTTGCCTTTTCTATTTCAGGCAGGTATTGCAATATGCTGTGAATAATCATACCCCCTTTTATAATTATCCTGTTGATTTTGTTAAACCTGGTGGAAGCAAAATAGTCACGTTTTATATAAATATGGTAGTGTAGTTTGGATTTAAACATGATATTTCTGTTTCTCCTTTAAATATCGCACACAAGTTTCTCTGCTTCTTTTCATATGGTGCTCCACATGAAGTTATCAGGTCATACCAAGAACCCTTTTGTTTTAGATCTTTGCTTAAAATGTACAGCTCATCTTTAGCGCGTGTGAGTGCAACATATAGCAGACATTTGTTATAATGATTATCACCAAAATGGCACTCCTGCCTGATCAAAAATGATGCTCCCACTATTTCTTGGAGTTGTGTTTGTATCCACTGAGAACACTACCGGAGCTTGCAAACCTTTTTGCTTTTTAATTGTCATTATTCATACAGCATTACACCCTGATTCAATATCATCCTTGATCTCTGGGTTATTCGATTTTACCCTTTGGATAAATGTTTGAAGTGACGTCGTATTTTCATGTTCAAATTGTAATAATTAATTCATTAACTCATCTATAATTTTAAAGCACTTAACCCCCAGCCTTGAAGCAAATTTCTTCTTACCTGCACGAAGTATATACACATATACATATACTAAATAATACATAATATACATATATAAATATTGAAAATTTAGAATAGTTTTTCTAAATGCGAAACCGGAAAACTTTGGGTGGCTGTAATTTTATTTAAGAGGCGGGACGAGATGAATAATACGTGCGCTCGATCAAATCAATTTCAACGAATGTCTAATTCCAATTTTTCTCTAGCCTAACTAACCTACGTTGGCAAAGCGGGGCGAATTCGCCAAGAGCGAGAGAGTAAGCTTTATTGCGCTCCCGCCTTGCCCTAAACTAACTTACACTAGACTTCATACAATTCAAATTAGAATCCACAATTATTTACAAAAAAAAACAGACGAGAAACGACGAAACACCGGCCCCGTTGAAGGCCTGCAGGGCTTCAAGCCAATGGCAGCGGCGCCAACTTGTGGATGGCCCGCCGGAACTCTGCTCCGTCACTCCTCCTTAGGTCAACGACCCTGACCATGCCGTCCTCCCCTGCGTGCGTGGCGATGATCCTCCCGACGAGCCACTCCTGCGGCGGAAGATTGTCCTCGGCCACGAGGACGAGGTCTCCTTCCTCTGGGTTGGGTTGCTGCTGGTGCCATTTGCCCCGAATTTGGAGCCCCAGGACATATTCGCGGGACCATCGCCGCCAAAACGCTTGCCTGACTGACGAGACAAGTCGCCATCGCCGCAAGCAGCTGAGACTCTCCTGGTCCGGAGTCCGCAGTGCTGGGGGGGCGATGAGCGACCCGCCTATCAGCAGGTGCCCAGGCGTTAGTGCCTCGCCGTCGCTTGGGTCCTGGCTGAGAGCTCCCAGCGGCCTGGAGTTCATTGCCGCTTCGATCCCGACGAGGACTGTGGCGAGCTCTTCGGCGTTTAGGAGCGCGCTGCCTACCGCCCGTAGGAGTAGGCTCTTGGCAGTTTTTACACCTGCCTCCCAAAGGCCTCCCATGTGAGGCGCTCGTGGCGGTATGAACGCAAATTCGCATCCGCTTTTTGATGCGAATTCGCGAACTGCGTCCCCCTGCTCCTCTATCCTCATCCGTAGACCGCTGAGGTGGCGGCTGGCTCCGACGAAGTTCGTCGCGTTGTCGCAGTGCACGATTTGGGGATATCCTCGGCGCCCGACGAACCTTTGAAAAGCCAATAAAAAAGAGTCAGTGGACAGATCTGATACAACTTCTAGGTGAACCGCTTTGGACGCAAAACAAACAAAAAGCGCGATGTATGACTTGTATGGGGGCCTTCCTCGAATTTTCAATGTCGTATATACTGGTCCACAAAAATCCACGCCGCAAATTGCAAATGGGCGGAGAGCACGGAGTCGATCTGCGGGTAAATTCCCCATAAGTTGAGTCAGCAATCGAGGCTTGCATTTAAAGCAGCGCATACATGATCGGACTGTCTGACTGCAGACCTCCTGAGCGTTCACTATCCAAACACTCTGTCGGAGGATGCTCACCAGTGCTCGTGGGCCGACATGAAAATTCGCATGGTGCAGATGACGCACGTAGCTCCGCACAAATTGGGAGCGCTTTGTCAAAAGCAAAGGAAACTTGGCATCATATGATATAGGAGCTTTAGCTAGTCGCCCCCCTACTCGCAACAACGAAAAAGTACACCAAGTACCTGTGTCTTCATGGATGAATGGGTTCAACCGCTGAAGACTAGGACCAACTCTAGATCTTTTCCGAACCTTTTCGATTTCTTCTTTATACTCGTGATGTTGTATAATCTCAACTATTTTATGGAAAGCTTCATTATATTCGGTCGGTGAAACAATTTTTCCAAACTTTATAGTTGGGTCTTTGCATTTTCTTATGAAGCGGAACATATATGCAAACACTCTAAGCAACTTGAGGTGTGACGAAAAACCTTCGATGACATCTACCAGCTCTGAACCTTGTACAGCGGCGGTCAGTCCGACCGCAGCCTTCCTCTTCTCCAGCTGAGCGTCTTTTGGAAGCTCGAAATGAGAGTTTTTGCGCCAGTTTTCTTCGTCATCCTTCAAAAATAATGGTCCTTCGAACCAGATTGACTGGACGATTTCGTTGACGTCACAACCTCTTGAGACAATATCTGCTGGGTTCTGTTTCGTGGGTACATGCCGCCACGTAGCTTCATCTGACCACTCTTGAATCTCAGCCACTCTATTTGAAACGAACGTCGACAACGAGGATGGATGAGATCGAATCCAATGAAGAGTTACTTCGGAATCCGACCAATAAACAGTTCGTTCGATAGGGACCTTTAATAGGGGCTTGATTCTGTGACAGAGATCTGCGAGAAGGTGAGCGGCACATAACTCAAGCCTTGGGAGCGTTTTGGTCTTGAGCGGCGCTACTTTGGACTTGGAAGTCAATAACGATATTTTAAAACCTTCTGCAGTTTTGCTACGTATATAGACGCACGCTCCATAAGCTCTCATGGAGGCGTCAGCAAAGGCATGTATTTGCACTGGTGACATCGGATCGGTAAACACGAACCGAGGTATGGATATCTCTTCCAAGTGAGACAATGTGTTTTTCAACATATTCCATGCTGTTTCTAAATGCAGCGGAATCGACTCGTCCCAATCTAATTTGTTAAGCCAAAGTTCCTGCAATAGGATCTTGCCTGTTATGATGATAGGGCTTAACAAACCAAGGGGGTCGAATAACTTCGATGTCACCGATAGAATGTTCCGTTTTGTCGCTCGGAGACCCATGACTGAATCGTCAATTTTAAATTTGAAGGCATCTTCATTAGGCAACCATGAGATTCCTAACGCCTTAGTCGACTCTGAATCCGAGATCGTTATGGGCTTTGCTGTGCTCTCAGATGCGGTGATCTCAGGTGAGTTTGAAAACCACTTTGCCAACTCAAAACCTGCAGTCTGAAGAACCTGAGACACTTCGGACTTAATTGCCCTTAGCTCCTTCACGCATGCAGCACCAGTCAACATGTCATCGACGTAAAAGTCGGACCCGATAACGTCAGCAGCTTTAGGGAATGAGAGCTTTGCAGACTCACTCAACCTTTTTAAACACCGGATAGCCAAAAATGGGGCTGGTCCAGTCCCATAAGTTACGGTGTTAAGCTTGTACAATCTCAAGGATTCAGATGGGTCTCTTCTCCACACTATGAGTTGAAACTGCCTATCAGCTTCATTCACCATTACTTGGCGATACATTTTTTTAACATCGGCAGTCAGGGCAAACCTGTGCAGACGGAAGCGCAGCAGTGTCGAGTATAGCTCCTCTTGAATGGTGGGTCCGACCATCAGAATATCATTCAAGGCCACCTGAGAGGACGTCTTGGACGACGCATCGAAAACGACGCGAAGCTTGGTAGACGTACTTTGGGGCCTTAGAACACACTGATGTGGAATTACATAGTGTGGAGTTGAAGGTATCGTATTGTCGGTAGGAGACATATGGCCTAAGGAGAGGTACTCTTCCATAAATTCCAAGTACATTTTCTTCAACTCAGGGTCACGATGCAATCTTCTTTCAAGCGACAAAAACCGCCGTTTAGCAACCTCAAAGGAGTTGCCTAAACAGATTGGATCTGATTTAAACGGCAGCCTTACTTCAAACCGACCTGATGGCAATACCTGAGTCGTCTTCCGATAGTGATCTTCACATAACTTGTGCTCAGGCGTAGCAACTTTCTTTTGAGATGGCATTTCTTCCAGTGACCAAACTCAAACTATTTGTAATTTGGGGAACATAACTTTTGGGAACATATCTTCCCGAAACAACCCAGCCAAGAAGGGTCTTCTGAAGAGTTGGATAGTCCGGACCTTGCTTAATTTGACCAACAGCTAATAGTTCAAAAAATGATTCTGCTCCTATCAGCATATCTATTCTTTGTGGCTTGTTGAATTATGGGTCTGCTAGAGGTAGGTTCTTTGGGATTCTCCAGTCACTCACATTCACTGACTGGTCAGGATGATAACCTGAAATCGATTTCAAAATCCAAAAATCGAAGGAGAACTCACTACCATTTAATCGCGACTTCACCACCGTATGTATTTTATCTTTTACTTGAGAATTGGATTCACCAATACCAAGCAAGCTAATACATGACTCCTCTTTACGGATCTGTAAGCGGTGAGCAAGGTCCTCTGTTATGAAATTGGTTTGAGATCCAGAGTCCAGAAGAGCTCTGGCCAGAATGTGGTCACCGCTCTTCGTTCGGACACTTACGATCGACGTAGCCAGAAGTACCCTATCCAACAATGTCGCATGCAGAGCATGGGACGTGGAAGGTTGATCCTGGTTTGAAGGAGGAGAGGCACTCTCTTGGGGTGGTGGCAACGCGAGACTATTAGCAGACACTGTGTATCGATGCAATAAGGTGTGATGTGAGCGGCCGCACACACGACATTTATTGGCCTTGCATCTTACAACAGCGTGGCCTTTTTGCAGACAATTAATGCATAAGGGTGCAGATTTAGCGAACTCGAACCTTTGCATGACCGAGAGTCGCAAAAATGGAGTGCATTTCGACACTACATGGTCGTCCGAATTGCAATAGCTGCAAGTTCGCTGAACTCTGTTGGTGGAATGAGAAGAACAAGCAAATGAGCTACGATTATGCTGCTTGATTGGTACAACCTTGTCCGACTTTGGCTTCGTCGACTCTTCAGCAGACAAATACTGGTATCGACGATTCAAAACTTTCTCAAGGTCGGACCAAAGCGGCAACTTTTCGTAAGTCAGTTGTTCATCCCACTTTTGTTTAGTCACTGGGTCGACTCTGTTCAAAACGAGATGAATGAGCATTGCATTCGAGATTTTGGTATCGTCTCCTATCGACAGTAATGAACCATAAATCGATGAAACAGTATCGATGAGGTTCCTGAGGGACGATGCGGACTGCTGCGAGATTTTTGGCAGATTAAACAATGTGGAAATATTGTTTGTAAAAATCAGATACTCGTTATCATATACTCGTTTGAGACTATCCATGGCCTTTTCATAGTTGGCTTCGGTGACTTGGAACGCCTTAATTGTTCCTAATGCTTCATCCGAGAGGCACGAGATCAAGTGATTAAATTTCTCGATCACCGGTATGCTTGCGTCGCTATGAACTAGAGTCTCAAAAAGGCTGATGAAATTTTTAAAATCCGAATGCTTACCACTAAATTTTGGTAATGCCAATTTCGGAAGTCGAGCACGAGTTGGGGCACCACAGGCTGGTATTGTTAGTGTCGTATCGCTTGATACATCAAAGGCGCAGATAAGCGACATTATCTTTGCCTTAGTTACGATAGATAACTCTTCCAACTCGGCTGCGAATTCATCGTCGCCATCTATTTCTTCTATTTTTTCTTGTAATTGTTTAGCCTTTTGGATTGACTCATTCAAGGAATCGAGCCTACATTGTAGCTCTGTCAATTGTATAGGAATCGAACCTTCATCTAATCGTACTTCTAAGCGGCGAATGCTTTTAACTTGACTTTGGAGCTTAGATTTCAAGTTTTTAAGAACTGACTTATTGTCTTCTGCCATCTTTTTTATATTTATAATATGCTCAAACAAAGAAAACAAACAAATAAATAAATGTTCAAAGCAAGAACGGAAATCGAAAACAAATAATAATTGAACTTCGAGGCACGAGGTATCAATATATAATATGGTTGCAAGTGACAGCCATATACCCTCGAAAAGCAGGGTAGCGCGTCACTGGTAAGTAACACCCAAAAACAATATACCCTCGAAAAACAGGGTAGCGCGTACCTTGGCGTTCCGTTAAGATCAAGCGCGGCAAACGAAAAATATTCTCCCAACAAATACAACGCAAGCAACGGTGGAAAGGCGAAAGCGAAAACGAGAGAGTGCACCGATGCTGCTGCTTGTATGTATGTATGTATGGATAGATATATGTAAGTGTTATACGCCGCGGCTTGGGTTAACGAACCAACCTTTTGGCGAGATTCAAACAACGAAAAGGGGTAAGGGGGGGGCGACAGTGATTGCAGTAAACAATAAATAACGGTTGCATCCAACTAGCGGTTCACATAGGTTATGATATATGTATAATGTATGTCAATAAATATGTATGTGCGTATATTGTTGGTGTTATATGTGTATATACTTGCAAGAATATTATAGTCTAAATGCATGCAATTCAAGCTCTACTATGTCATACGTCTGTGCCAAGAATTGAAAGCGAGGTGCAATTTTTCTAGCACAAGACAATTTAAAAAGATTATATCTGTCTTCAGCTCTAGCTTTCAATTATTGCACAAATACCTCTGGCTCTGCGGTTGGATCTTTACGTCCAGCTGCTACTTTCCTCTTGCAGTCCGTGCAGGGCATCCCTCGGCGGTAGCAGAAACGAACGGCGAAGATTAGGCTGGGTATTTCGCGACCGACACGATTGCTTAAGCAAGGTTTTAATTGCTGTTTTTGTTAACACACAACAACACGACGCGGGCAACGATACGCTTGATTCTAGTAAATATAATTATGTATATATATATGTATATATTTGAACCACTTGAGCACTTCTTTACGTGTCACTGTCACTTTTATTTGTTGCCTTTAATTTAATTTACAGTCCACCCGGGGGCGCCATGAAAATTTAGAATAGTTTTTCTAAATGCGAAACCGGAAAACTTTGGGTGGCTGTAATTTTATTTAAGAGGCGGGACGAGATGAATAATACGTGCGCTCGATCAAATCAATTTCAACGAATGTCTAATTCCAATTTTTCTCTAGCCTAACTAACCTACGTTGGCAAAGCGGGGCGAATTCGCCAAGAGCGAGAGAGTAAGCTTTATTGCGCTCCCGCCTTGCCCTAAACTAACTTACACTAGACTTCATACAATTCAAATTAGATTCCACAATTATTTACAAAAAAAAACAGACGAGAAACGACGAAACAAATATACATATACATAAATACTAAAAGAGAAGATTCTATAGTAGAAACATTTAGAATATCATTTAATCCATCATAAATAACTTGGGAGTAATCCTTCAGTCTTTCCCATAAAGATTATTTTTGCGGTTGTATGCGATATTAAATAAATAACGATGACTTTAAAGAGTTTGCCAGAGCTAAAAAATTTGGTGAAAGAATTAAAAATGCAGTCAAGGCTATCAAATCTTGCACTGCTATCTAATCCATATTTCTGAAATAACCCCTACCAATAACCGGTATGTTCGCTTTAAATTGGCCAAATTTCTTCATATCCTTGGAAATTTTTGATTATTTTTTGTACTTGTTTTTATTAATTCTTCTGCATTTGGAAATTCTTCTAGCTTGATGTTTATGATAACGGATGAAACTTTTTTTTTTTAATCTCATTTATTTAAATCTGATTTTATGGATACTTTAGGTAAATCTGCCCATATGATTCCAGTACGTTACCCAGTATTCCAAGTCATTTGCTGTTCTCTTCGTACATAAAGTATCATCTTGTATCGCTTCATTGTGGAGAGTTTTATCAAAAACTATAGGATGCAGTTCTTTACATTCGTTCGTTGTGCAACTGGGGACAATACCAGTTTCTATAGGAAAGATTGAGATTAGTTTATGACATAAAGCATGTATAGCTTGTATTGTTACACTTAGACCTTCCGATTCAGAAAAAAACCTTCATACCGTATCTATCTGGATTTTTGTTTTACCTGTACCAGCCGTATATGTATGTATGTACGTTATGGAAATTAAATAGATTTAAGTGCTCAGCAAGCATAGATAGTAGGCCAGTCTTTGTTAAAGGCATTGAAAAAAAATATTGTGCTTATAAAACCTAAAGAAAAGTTTTTAAGTACAAAATAGGTATTTTTAAGATATTCGAAAAGTTTTTCTCAATCAATTGATTGGCATGAAGACGCTGATTTGCTAAAGCTTCTTAAAGAGACAAAAAAAGTATCTTCAAGAGACTGCAATAAGCCTTTTTTCCTGATATAGAATAAGTTTTATCATCACTTAAGCCCCAAAAAGGATGCATATTTGCCAGAATGTCAGGTAGTACTGGGAATGTAATACACAATTAATAGTTTGATGATATGGATATATGTATGTAACTTCCTCAGTTTCTAAGTATAGAAACTTAATAAACGCTTATCAAAACGGAAAATTATTGGTGAGTGACAAAGAATACTGTGGCTCAATAGTGGTTTACCCTGAAAAAGTGATTGAACTTGGTGAATTTTGCGTACATAATAGAGAATATTTTGAACATTTTTAAAGTGCGAAATGTACCTAATCCCTCGATTAAATTTTATGTTATGGTCCAAAAAGGCCTAAGCGTTGAGTTTATGACAACAGATGCAGCGTTCAGGACCTATAATATTATAATATCGGAATATAGGTTTATTATCGCTTATCTTTTGACAATGTAACATGTTTGAATTATTTACACAGAGAAAACAAATTCGTTGGCGATTTACATTTGGATAATAAAATTGCTTTATTCATTTAAATAGTAATAATAATATAATTCTTTAATATACAATGTAAATATATGACCCATTTTGAACATTTGATATTAGGTATACAATTATTATGGTTTTGAAATGATCCAGTAAAATATTGATATTATAATAGACAATACTATTTTTGGTTATATCCAACCTGTTCAATCGCAAAATCAACCCCTATACCGCAATTCGCCTTTCAAGAAATTGTATCAGATTGTCTTGTCTTCTTTGCACAAGTTTACGTACAAACGCACATACATGCATGCATAAGAAATTCAAAATTCTTTGCATATTAAGTCGACCCACAAATACCCAACAGACATTTAATCGAATCTGAAGTCATTTATCACATAGATTATGTATTTTTACATAGGTACATTCCTTCATTATATTCGTGTATAGTACATTAAACAAAATTAGCATATAAGGGATATACAAAATATTACTTTTTTTGTATTATGAGCAAGCGTCTTCAAATAGTGTCATAGTCCGCAATGAATTCTTAGGTATTCGGTATTTCGTTGAGCGCGGCGTCGTCAAAAACCAATAAAAACAAGCAGACCTAACATGTGTGCACACGTACAGTTAAATCTCAGCCTCATGTATAGGGCGAGAGAGCGGTTCGCTCTCTTTCTCTCTGACTATCTGTCTCTCTCTATTTGAATCAATTCCACAATGAATTCCACCGAGCCAAAATCGACCTAAAAAATGTTGTATGGCGAGATTTATTTTACTATTTATATTGTCTTTGGTGATAGTTTATCTCATCCTTCTTTTCTTGGCATTGCACTTTCTCTGATTTAAAATTTAAGATAAGCCCATCAATAAGGAAAGCAGGACACAAGACTCAAAAAGTGAGTCAAGTTCATCGTAGAAAATGTTTGTGCCTATCGTAACGTCAGTGCACAAATACAAAGCGGACCAATAAAAATTGTGTACCGACCTGCCAAAATTTCAGAACTGAGAATTTCCGGCTTTAACCAGGTCTCGGTGAACACAATTACATGGGATGCAAGTGCAGCGCTATCCCGATACAGAGTGCAGAGCTTACTACGCAAGCCTCTAACATTCTGGTAGGTGATTAAGAGAGAGGAAGTTAGTTTTTTTTTTGGACGGGTGGATCAGGATGGAGAATTAATTTAGTATTAATTTCTTTAAGCTTTAATAGATTATATTCTGCTGATACTATACTACAAATTTTAACAAATATACATAGATTTTTCATCAAGTTTAATACTGATGTACGTATTATTAATTCACTATTTGATGACACATCAACTCTTGATCAATGTGACATAACATTGATTTTTCTAAATTCTATATTACTGTTACTGTTTTATTAATATTTAGGTTGCGTTAATGGTTAGTGCTTTAAATTAATCAAAACCTTGCCCTAGTAGAAAGAATTAATTAATTAAAATTAGTTACCTTAGCTAATTTTGTCGCGCTAATTTATAAAAAAATATTGATATTTTTTTTTAGATTCTTCTTCACATATCGCGCTAACCGCTTGCTGAATTAAAGAGTCGATAACTTCTTCATAGGATTTCTCCATCTACCATACCAAAACTTTGACCAGCCTTTAGGGAACCTGTTTCAATATCTCCCTTAATTACTGCTCTTCTTAACGCTCCCGCCCAGAATTTTTTCTATTTCAAGCTGACAATCTTCTTTTGAAATTTGACCTTTTTTCAATAACTTATTTTTGACATTTTCTAAAATCATCACTTGTCTTATTTGTTATTGATGTTATTGATTACTTGAATAACTGAAAAATCAGGACTTAGCTATACAGAAGGTACTGCACTACGTACAGGTGATCTGATAAACGCTTATTTAAAATTTTTGTGAGCAATTGCATACAAATAATCTTCCTATTTAACAGCCGCTTGTTACCATTTCATTCATTTTCATTTCAACGCATCCACCCCCCCGTTTTCACTAGTCTTTTTGCAAGGCTTAATGCTGGTGGATTATCACATAACTTTAATACCTGCGCTCTTGATACCTGATTTCTATACTTGTTTTTCTATATAAACCACCAGCAAGAACTACATGGGTTACTTTTATTTCAATGCATACATCTACCAATTCGCTCAAATTAGATCAAAAGGCTTGTTGGTTGATTTTTGCTTCTCTATGATTTCTGTCCTTGACAATTCTGGAAACATCACACCGCATGCGATCACACAATGGACTGTTTGCTTACAGTGATAACAAATCTAGAAAAGTTTGTGGGAAAAGGAGGAACACAGTAACTGCAAAAGCTCTGTGGATAGAATATATTCTGAATTTAATTTCACTGCTAAACAGTTTTCATTTTTAATATTATTGATTGCGGTACATCCACATTGACTGCAGCATCCATTGTTACAAATAAAGTCTGAAATGAATATCTTTAATATTTGCTGTAATGAAAAATTCATAATGATTAGCTGTCAGAAACACTGACAAGAGCAGAAACATGAGCTCTAGCTATTATTACAATTACACAAAAAACAATAATAAAGATGAGTAAACAATCAAAAGCATACTTCATATCTATACGATTTCCATGATATATTAGTAAAATATAAATAATACGGTTGTAAACTAAATCATGTGTATGCATATGTCTATCATATCAATATCCAAGTTTCAAAATATTCTCTATTATGTACGTAAAATTCACCAAGTTCAATCACTTTTTCAGGGTAAACAGTATTCTTTGTCACTCACCAATAATTTTCCGTTTTGATAAGCGTTTATTAAGTTTCTATACTTAGAAACTGAGGGAGTTACATACATATATCCATATCATCAAACTATTAATTGTGTATTACATTCCCAGTACTACCTGACATTCTGGCAAATATGCATCCTTTTTGGGGCTTAAGTGCTGATAAAACTTATTCTATATCAGGAAAAAATGCTTACTGCAGTCTCTTGAAGATACTTTCATGTCTCTTTAAGAAGCTTTAGCAAATCAGCGTCTTCATGCCAATCAATTGATTGAGAAAAACCTTTCGAATATCTTAAAAATACCTATTTTGTACTTAAAAACTTTTCTTTAGGTTTTATAAGCACAATATTTTTCTTCAATGCCTTTAACAAAGACTGGCCTACTATCTATGCTTGCCGAGCACTTAAATCTATTTAATTTCCATAACGTACATACATACATATACGGCTGGTACAGGTAAAACAAAAATCCTGATAGATACGGTATGAAGGCGTTTTTCGGAATCGGAAGGTCTAAGTGTAACAATACAAGCTATACATGCTTTATGTCATAAACTAATCTCAATCTTTCCTATAGAAACTGGTATTGTCCCCAGTTGCACAACGAACGAATGTAAAGAACTGCATCCTATAGTTTTTGATAAAACTCTCCACAATGAAGCGATACAAGATGATACATTATGTACGAAGAGAACAGCAAATGACTTGGAATATATACAAAATAAGCTTAACGCACCAAATGAAATCTTCGATTTAAAAAAAAAATAAAAATTCGCTGAGATATTAAGTGAAGGAATCAAAATAGACCAAAACAAGGGGGAACGTTGTGAGCCGCGGCTCTACTTTATACCCGGTACTCCGTCAGTATATATGTATGTGAGCTTGTAATAAATTACATTATTACATGTTCGCAAAAGGGATAAATTTAGTTTTAGCCAAAAAAGACAAAAAAAAATTAAGTCAACCTTTTCGGAGATTTATATATATTATTTCCATTTTTTTTTACATACGTTTTTTACATCTGTCTTTTCTACATGTCTAAATCTACTTCCTAAATATACATACACGGCTGTGTGCGAGAGAGAGAAGGAATGAGTCTGCGCTTGGAATGCCACTGAAATTTCATTTGTTCCTTCTGACTATAATTATGATCCGATCTGATCCAGATTCAATACTCTGATAGAAATGGTCATTTTCTATGATTCTGCGTTTTTGGTTTACCCGTATCTTCAAAATTGTAGATTTTCATCTTTTGTGGGGGCGGTAGGAGGCGTGGCCAAATTTTGAAATACACTTGTACTGACGTGATATCACAGGAGCATGGATAGAGAGTTTGGTTGCTCTAGCTCTTATAGTCTCTGAGATCTAGGCGCTCATCTGGACGAATGGGCACAGCGCCCAACCCTGTGTGTGAGAGAGAGCGAGAGGGAACGATGCATTTCGAAATGGTTTTCTTCATTGTGGCTATGTTTATGAGTCGATCTGATCCAGATTCAACACTCTGATAGATATTGGGATTCTCTACGATTCTGCGTAGTTTTCTTGTATCTTTAAAATTGTGCATGCCACAGATTTGCCTTGGAGTAGGCGGAAGGGGGCAGGGCGAAATTTTGAAATACACTTGTAACAGTGCGATAGGACAGGAGTCTGGATACAAAATTGTGTTCCTCTTGCTTTTATAGTCTTTGAGCTATAGGCGCTAATGAAGACGGACAGACGGACGGACGGACGGACAGACAGACATAGCTATATCGACTCGGCTATTGATGCTGATCTAGAATATATATACTTTATGGGGTCGGAAACGCTTCCTTCTGGGTGTTACACACATACATTTTTTGCACAAATCTAATATACCCCTTTACTCTTCGAGTACCGGCTATTAGTTGGTGCAATATTGCAAAACCCTATGTCATCCTTGATACTGTGATCCAGAAAAAAAACAAATATACTCCAGCGTAACGTACTTTAATGATATCA
This sequence comes from Drosophila helvetica, assembly GCA_963969585.1. Lineage (NCBI taxonomy): Eukaryota > Metazoa > Arthropoda > Insecta > Diptera > Drosophilidae > Drosophila > Drosophila helvetica. Next base: position 24,053,013 of record OZ018401.1, on the reverse strand, counting down.
TATGGGCAGATTTACCTAAAGTATCCATAAAATCAGATTTAAATAAATGAGATAAAAACACATAAAACATATAAAACATATTTAAATGAACTAGCAGATTGCTTAATATATCTAAGATATACACTGATTTATATAACAGTGAAAAAAAAAAAAAAAAAGGCTTAACTTCAATAAATCAAAAATCAAAAAAATAGACAATATTCTAGTTGACGAAGCGCAGATAAATAGTGTAAGCCAATGGATGATTTTAACAACCCTACATGATGAATTGTTTGATGATGGCAAGGAAAAACATACCGGGCTTTTTAGTGGGAGATGCAAAGCAGTCTATCTGCAGATTTCAGGGAGAAAATCATCACTTATGTATTCAATTATATACAGAAATATATTTGTTTAAAAACTGCCGGGATAGATTGGATATCATGCCAACTTGAGAAATCATTTAGATCAACTCCGGAAACTTTAGCGTTCGTAGATAGAATATTTTACAACTCTCAAGAACAAATATCCTTCAATAATAATGCGATAAAACATATTCCGCACAGGAAAAATTTCCAAGGATATGAAGAAATTTGGCCAATTTAAAGCGAACATACCGGTTATTGTTAGGGGTTATTTCAGAAATATGGATTAGATAGCAGTGCAAGATTTGATAGCCTTGACTGCATTTTTAATTCTTTCACCAAATTTTTTAGCTCTGGCAAACTCTTTAAAGTCATCGTTATTTATTTAATATCGCATACAACCGCAAAAACAATCTTTATGGGAAAGACTGAAGGATTACTCCCAAGTTATTTATGATGGTTTAAATGGTATTCTAAATGTTTCTACTATAGAATCTTCTCTTTTAGTATTTACACATATACTTCGTGCAGGTAAGAAGAAATTTGCTTCAAGGCTGGGTGTTAAGTGCTTTAAAATTATAGATGAGTTAATGAATTAATTATTGCAATTTGAACATGAAAATACGACGTCACTTCAAACATTTATCCAAAGGGTAAAATCGAATAACCCAGAGATCAAGGATGATATTGAATAAGGGTGTAATGCTGTATGAATAATGACAATTAAAAAGCAAAAAGGTTTGCAAGCTCCGGTAGTGTTCTCAGTGGATACAAACACAACTCCAAGAAATAGTGGGAGCATCATTTTTGATCAGGCAGGAGTGCCATTTTGGTGATAATCATTATAACAAATGTCTGCTATATGTTGCACTCACACGCGCTAAAGATGAGCTGTACATTTTAAGCAAAGATCTAAAACAAAAGGGTTCTTGGTATGACCTGATAACTTCATGTGGAGCACCATATGAAAAGAAGCAGAGAAACTTGTGTGCGATATTTAAAGGAGAAACAGAAATATCATGTTTAAATCCAAACTACACTACCATATTTATATAAAACGTGACTATTTTGCTTCCACCAGGTTTAACAAAATCAACAGGATAATTATAAAAGGGGGTATGATTATTCACAGCATATTGCAATACCTGCCTGAAATAGAAAAGGCAAGAAGAGGAATTGGGAATTTAAAAATTATTTTGAAAGCATAAATGTTGCAAACGATAAGAGTAAAATCTATGATAAGATGTTAGCCTTTGATAGAAAGCATGGCTATTTATTCGATTTAGAGGGTACGTCTGAAATTTCACTTAGTGGTGTAATTAATAACGAAGCGGTTGTAGTGCGATTAGATAGGCTATGCATAATTAAAAATAAGTGTTTTGATGTGTTCGTATGGAGCAGCTTATGCGCTTGGTATGAGTGAGTGAAATTATGAGGTTCTGGGCACAAAAAGACGATAACTCAAGGATACCTTTAGTTCAATTTGAAAGACCTTCACGAGTAAAAAAACAACAACAGAAACAGCTCCTGCATCAGCTACACCAGCTCCAGAACCAGGTACAACAGTTTCAGAAACAACTAAAATATCAACTACAACAGCTCTTTTAACAGGTACATCAACTCGTGTATCAGCCAAACAGCTCCTGTATCAGCTCCTGTATCAACTAAAACAGTTTGTGTATCAGCCTTGTACCTGTACCTGTACTGTACCTGTTCCAGCACCTGTAGCGTATCCAAACCAGAAATAACACTAGAAAGAACAGAAATAGCAAATCACCCCACTTTTGAAAATTCTTTTGTTCTTTGTTCTTTCAATCCCAGCTACAAATTGAGCCAGAATATACTAGTTCATAGACATGTTCATACTTGTCATAAATTAATACAATTTTTAAAATAAACAATTATTTACAGGGAAATGACTACTTTTTCCATTTGAATAAACAGGTAAAGCCAAATCTGCTTCCCAACATCTGTTATTGTTAGGAACATCCCTCCCTCTTCCTTCTAATTATTTCCTTTAGAAAGGCAAACAGGTATTCTATGGGAATTCCCTCCCTAACAAGCTGGCGAGGTACCAAAGATGATTTATGCTGTGGCTTGTCAACACAATGATCATTCAATAAACCTGTTCTCTGATTTACTCGACTAGAACAGCCAGAGCATCTAGCATATTATTAAGCCCAATATTCCTAAAACATTAGTATGTGGAAAAGAGAGCATTAGGCTCTCCCTAAAACGAGCTGAGGAATTTCTATTATCTGATCTGACCCACTTCATTCAATTAGCCAGTCACTTATACATTTAATTTAACAACTCAATGACTAATGCGCAGGCGCACATGCTCAAAACATTCCTCCAAAAGGTACAATAGCTGCAGCAGCAGCAGCAGCATATCACTACTAAATTAATCGGTAGCGTTTACACCCACACCACCTACCTATTTTCATGTGTACTTACTCTCCCCTGGACACCTAAGCAGCTAAACACCAACCATCTTCATACCCAGCTCATACCTATTTCCATATATACACACCGCCTCCCAAACACTAGCAATCTCATACGCATGCGCTACCAACCATCGGCATGCATGAGCACCTGCATTGTTTTAAACTAAACTATGTTTATTAAAATTCAAGAATTTGTATGAAAATATTTTTAGTCAAATCAATCCTCCCTACATACAGATATTATTAATAAAATTAACAATATTCTTCTTTCTACTGATCTCCTTTTGGCAGACACGATCACCTGCTGCTCATCAGTTCTCATTCAATCAGCCTGTTCTCAGATCAACCAGACAGGACAACTAGAGCAGTAGAGCATATGAAATCATTAGCTTATGTTTAGGGTGTACCCATCAACATTAGTATGGGGAGAATGGGATGTAAGGGATGTAATGTAAGGTAGCTACATTAGGCTGTCCAAAAAACGAGCGGGGAATTTCTATTATCTGATCTGACCCAATTCATGCAATTACCCAATGGCTTGTGCGAAATTGCACGTACTTGTTGGCTGTGGAGATTGAAAATTTGTTGCATATAATTTTTCTTGATCATGCTCAACAGTTGAAAAATATTCACTGTTTTGTAAAGGAATATGAAAATCAATCATTTATTAAATCTCGTTATGAGACTCATTTAATAATATGTCTGAGACCGAGCAGACGCTAAGGATTTTATTTCAAAATATTACAAGTTATGTATACATATAAACGTTTGATTACTAAAACTAGAAAATAGAGACACATACACACATGCAAATTAAATATTTCCTTGGTGAATAGTTTAAAAAAATATATATTTTTATTTATTATTCACTATGTTACAGTTCACTCTTAGTGTCTAAACTCACTGCTCTATTATTACTCAACTGTTCTTATTCGATTTCCCAAACGGACTGGCGACCAAGGGTCGGCTCCTAATAAACAAACCTCGGATTAAGAGAAGCAAGATCTGCTTAAGAGATTGGCTCAAGAGAGTCGGAGAATAGGATGATGAGAATTTGGTCTCAATTGTGAAATTTGAATAAACCAAACAAATATCGGGCGGCCAACGGCGCAATTGGAACTTAATGAAAAGTGTGAAGTGATATGACGTCTTATTGGAGTGGGAAAGTTCATTAGGAATTGGGGACCTAATGGAACCTAATGGAACCTAATGGAAGAACTGTGTAAGAAGTTCCCAACTAGAAGTTGTTTATAAATCGGGTAAGAAGGCTTGGGTAGTGGGCTGGTTAACTCCGCCCATTCTAAATTGGATCGTCCCGATTCATCGGAAGTGATATAACAGTACATGTTATCAATATTAACGTAATCGGAATTTGAGTTTGTTTAATTTGAATAAATGGATTTAATATGTTGATATTATCAAATGCAAATTCCGAATCATTCGACATAAAATATTCGGATATTAAAAAATTGTTGTATTGTTTAGCAGTGAGGTAATTTAGAATCTTATTATCAATATTATAATAGGATACATTATTAATTATAGTAGTATCATTAAATGTTATTAAAAATTACCCATCTAAATGAGTGTCATTTACAATATTGTGTCCATTAATAAAAATGGCACCTTCTTGGATTATATCAATTTTTTTATTATTCTCTCTGACTTTTTTACATATAGATTTCTCTCCATTTAACAATCTTGTGAAACAAGTACTGTCAGGGTTTAAGGTGCAATAATTATTATAAAGTTCTGATTTAATGTTTGACATTACATAATACTTATTATTACATTTAGCAACCTGATTATCGATTACTAATTTTCCATCCTTATGTGAAATGGATCTGGAATTGTATACTTCACAACGGTTAGTTATTATTGGGTATTTTATGTTTATGAAAAATAAAAATTTGATTTATTGCAATTTTAAATTCAGCAATATCCAACAGGTCAGTAATAATGACGGGTTTGTGTTCATGTTTATAAATTTCTTTGATATCGTCTTCGCTTAAAACTTTTGTATTGAATACATATATTTTAGCTAATGTAATTGTATCCATCAAATTCATAAGATCGTAAGTGAGCAAACGAAGACGGTGTTTTCGTAGTGGCAATTCTTGATTTCTAAAGGCTGTTTTAAAATTTTCAGATAGAGTTTGTATTTCTTTGAATAATTTAGAATTTATGACAAATTGATTATTATTATTCTGGATTAAATCATCAATTTTATTCTGCACTGTTATGATATCATCATGATCAGGGGTCCCTGCTATCCATTTCCAAACAGTGCCTATTTCGTTAATACCTCGTTTAATTCTATTGGGTATTATTTGTGAGATAAGAGTTCTAATAATATTTAAATCGTATGTAATTTCCCAAAGTAAATTGTGGTTATTATTCTGAATGTGTGCTGTTTCCAAATTGATTATTTCTTTATAATAACTTTAATTAGTTATATGGAATAAGTCGGCATATGATTCATAAGTAAGGACATCTTTTGTATCCTTGTAAATAAAAAATTCGTGATTTGAATAATCCATTATTTCTGATTTGGTTGATGTTACCATCAATAATACGAATATTGTTAAATTCATTTTCTGTAATTTGAGACAATTTAAAATTTGACGTTATCTTTATGAATACAACGGTTTATATTATTTATAATAATTTTATTAGGTAATATTGCTTTAACTACTTGTCTTTTATATCTGGCTTTTAGTTTATTCCTCTCTCCATGTTTTTTTTCATAAATGATCTCACCTACGTGATAGGTGATCCTATCCTATCTTTATTATGAACCTGTAACATTTTTTCTTGCGCTAATTTTAATATTTTGGGAATATTTTCATGCTTGATTTTGTTATACAGAATGTCAAACGGTCTTTGATTAGTAGTTGAATGGATTGTCAAGTTATACTTTTGAGCTGCTCTAATTATAATTTCTGAATAATCAACCAAATTAAGTTGATCTTTTATGCAACGAGCAATTTCTGTAAGTGTAGAATGTGCCCTTTCTATTTGTCCATTCGACGTACTATGTCGAGGATCTGCATAATATAAATTAATCCCACATCTTTGTGCAAAAGATTTAAACTGGGAGGTAGTAAAATGGTAGTAATGGAAAGTGTTGCAGAATTTCTGCAATCTTATTTTCGATGTTGAGCTTGTTCGGAATTTCTTTTACAACTAAATATTTTGAATAAGAATCTATACAAGTTATAAATATTAAATTCTGTGCATAATATAATCCATATGTAAATTTTCTCCTTCCTTATTTGGGATAGGTGCCCGTTTTGATAGGGATTTGTACTGGTTGTCTATTATATTTATTTTGGTTGCAAATTGTACAGTTCTTAACATATTCCTTGAGTTTTTTGTATAAATTCGGCCAATAATATAATCGGTTTATTTGTTTATAGCTTTTGTCTAATCCCCTGTATGCTCTACAATGAGTTTCTTCGATTATTACCGCTCTGTCTCCAGGATTTTCTACATCCTGAACAAATCTTCTTGTATACAAAAACTTATTAGTGAAATTATTCATAAGAGGAATTTGAATTCTTCTATAGAATTAGTCTATAGTCCTCTAATGTACAGTGTACTCCTATTGCTATATTAGGAGGAATGTATTCTCTTAAGATTGATACCAAATTTTCCGTAGTATCAAATTCTATTATATGTCTTGTATTTCCAAATATGTTAATCGACTCATGTATTGTATACCTCCCCGTTGCTATTAGCAATTGTTGCTTAAACTAGTTTAAGGGTTTTCGGGTTTCTTGTATAACATTCTCAAAACTACTCTCTGCTGAATGCTGAGTGCTTTGATCTGAGACCAATTCGTTACTGTCAGTTAAGTTGTTAATCTGTATTCTTGATAAGGCGTCTGCGACTACATTTGTTGCCCCTGGCTCATATATTATTTTGGGTGAATAACTTTCAATGAATGAATACCACCTTTTCATTTCTATATTTGGATTCTTTTGAGAAAATTGCGAACGAAAATCGTTGATGGTCTGTGTATATCTCGATGTTGTTAACACCATATAAATAATTACGCAACTTTTTGAATGCCCAAACTATGGCCAAAAGTTCTTTCTTATTAGTTGCATATACTTGCTCTGTTTTGGTTAGAGTTTTGGAAATAAATGTAATTGGTTTTCCTTCCTGGGATAGGACTGCACCAATCGCAATGTCAGAAGCGTCGGTCGTTAAAGTGAATTTTTTATTATAATCTGTTTGTACTAACTCGATTTGAGCAATTAAATTATCTTTGAGCTCGTTGAAAGCTCTTACAGCTGAATCATCCAACTGTATATAAATTCTTCGGGACATTTTTTTGGATACTTTTCCATTTTGACCTTCTAAATACTTTGTAAGAGGTTTCGCAATTTTTGCGTAGTCTTGTACAAATTTTCTGTAATAGCCTGTAAGGCCTAGGAAGCTTCTAAGCTCTCGAATATTTTTTGGTATTGGATATTTTACCATTGTGTCAATTTTTTCGGGATCTGTTTTTATTACATTGTGTGATACAACGTAACCAAGAAAGGGTTGTATCTAATTTGAAGAACTTTGATTTTTCAATCGAAATTTTCATGTTTGCGTTCAGCAATATATTAATTATGACAATTAGGTCATTATGGTGTTGTTCAATTGTTTTTGAGAATATAATAATGTCATCCATATATACATGACATGTTTTATCGACTTGTTCTCTTAATATGTCGTCCATTGCCCGTTGGAATATTCTGGGTGCGTTTGTTAGTCCAAATGGCATTCTCTGGAATTCATATTTTCCGTTATTTATTGAAAAGGCGGTTTTTATGATGTCTGATTCTTTCATGAGAATCTGGTGATATCCAGATTCCAAATCTATTGTGGAAAAGTATTTAGCTTTACCAAGGTTTGACAATATTACTGAGGGATCTTGCATTGGGTATCTATCTGGAATGGTATTCTCATTTAGTTTTTTATAGTCTATTACTAACCTAAGTTTTGAACCCTTTTTTGGTACTACTAACACAGGGGAATTATAAGGGCTTTTACTTGGCCTTATTATTTCTTCTTTTAGCATGCGACTAACTTCAGAGTTCATCCCATAGCATAGGGATACTGTTTGCTATAGATAGCCCTATCGTTTTCTGTGTTTATTTCACAGCGAACATCTGTCCTAAAAGGAATTTGCATGTTTATTTTAGAGTGCTCTTTATTAATAATGTTTAATTTTTTTGTCCTACAAATCTTTTCTTTGATTTGAAGTTGACTCATTCACATTGTTTAATACATATTTGTCGGATAATTCAACGACGGCGTGTTCAGGATTTTTGAATCCCAAACTTTTCATTTTATTTAATTCATGTTTGTCGGATAATTCAACGACGGCATGTTCAGGATTTTTAAATCCCAAACTTGTATAACTTTGATTTGCCTCTTCAGACTCAGATCTGATTTTGGCCTTTTCATCAGAGTATTTTTTATTATATATTCCTTTAATGGAAGGATGTTTTTTCCACCAGATAAAGAAAGTTGGTTTAAAGAGCTGTCATAATCATAAATTAATTTCTCTTCCTTGCCCCCATATCTTATTGCCTCTTTTTCTGTGTAAATTACAGCTCCGATTTTTTTCAATAGGTTGTAACCTATAAGTAAGTCTGAATTTAACCCATCTATTTCATAAAATGTATAACGCGTATCGAATATTGTTACCATGTGGTAATATTTAATTATAGAGTATCCATTTACTGTGGCCACTTTCTTATATATGGGAAGTTCGTTTTTATTTCCATATATTCCTGCTCTGATGTAACAGGAGGTTGCCCCGGTGTCAATTAATATTTTAAGTTTTTTATCTATCTTACTATCAGTCCGGATAATGTAGGGTAATCCTACTCCGGAGTCTTTCCTAAAAAATGATCTTCTTCGATATTATTCAATCTCATTGTTTTGTTAACCGGTTCGATAACAGTACCTGTTGCTTCCCTTTTATTTTGTGGTTGATATTGCTGATTGTTCTGCGCCTCTGGCTTTTTATTTTGGAAACATTTATTTTGATTATAATTGTTATTGTTATATCTTGTATGGCCCTGATAGTTGTTGTACCTAGGCCTATTCTGAACCTGTATAGATTCGTCTACCTCCATTGGTTCTGGTTTATTCTGTTGAGGTCTATACGAATACCACTGACTTTGATTATTTTGTTGGGAATTATTAAATCTGCCCTGGTTCCAAGTATTATTTCTATTCTGGTTAAAATTGTTATAATTATTTTTGTTATTATAATCGGGTTGGTGAAACCTTAAGTTATTGGCATTCCTTTGATTATTATCATATTTATTATTGTTGTTTTGTCTGCCCAAATAAGTTTGTCTCATAGTTTTTCTGTTGTGTTGTTATGAAATTGTTTGCAAATTTTGCCCTCAAATTTTTGCTTTCTAACTCTTGCACTATTATCATGGCGTTTGGTAAGTCCTGCGGGTTCATAGAAAAGATTACGTCTGAAATTTGGCCGTTAAGGCCGGTTATGAACACCCTTAGTGCTGTCTTCTTATGTTTTTCATTCATTTCGGCGGTAATGGGTTTGTTTCTGCCATAAGTCATAATAGTTTTATTTATTAGAAGGGTAAGTTTTTTATTAATTAGTCCGTAATAGTCCATTATGGATAACTTCCCTTGACTTAAAACACTTAAGTCTTGTTCTATTATATGAATGGGACGTTTGTCGCTGAAGACGAAGTCCAATCTTGCCATTATGGCATCGAAGTTTAATACTGTGCCGTTATGAGTTAAGGCATCATTTGCCATACCTGTTATCTTGTTTCTCAGGATTGATAATGCTGAGAAGAATCTATCGCTACCTTTTTTATATTACCCCATGGCTATTTCTGCTGATTCCCTCCAACTGACGTACTGGTCTTCCTCTCTTTTGTATTCCCTGACAGATTTGATGATTTCATAAGAGGTTTCACATTTAATATTTGGATCAATTACTTCTACCTGATAATCTTCCACCTTTTTTATATTATGATTTAACTGTGATTTTAAACTCACGATCTCATCTTTCAAAGGATTCAACTCAGTATTAACGATATGTTTAATCAAATCGCTTACATTCACTGTTGAGCTGTTTGCCTGGCTGCTAGAAGCCGCTGTTGGTGAAGGTGGTGTCATGGTGAGGATTTTTTTGAAGTCGTTTATTAATTCCTCCACTTTGGTTATTTTTATTTGGTATTTTATTCTTAAAAAATATTATCGCTCACGAGTTGTCTTCTTATCTTCCTTTTGGCTTGATGATCCTGATTTGGGTCGTCCTTCTTGATTTGTCCTCATTATGGTTCGTCTAGTTTTTCTCCTTATTAATTGTATGGTTTGGGGTCATCCTTCCTCGAAGTTTTTCGTTTGTTTTTTTGTTTTTGATTTAGATTTTGATGATGATCCGTTTTTGGTTTTTTTTTTAATTATTTTGATTTCGATGATAGTTTTTGACGTAAATTTTGATTTTAGAGCAGTGAGAATAGTTTTTTATAATCACTAATTTTCAGAATGCTGTAATCTTAGAGGATTATTCCATTAATTAATTTCCTCTAAAAGGTTGTTTTAACGCGAACTCTCACTTTCGGTTAAAGGGTTTTTTTGTTGTTGCCGCACAAGTTCCTTTGTTTACTTTAGAACTGTATGTTTTTTGTTTTAAAGCCTTTTTTTCGGAACACTAAAGTGCGGCCCCACGTTGGGCGCCAATTAAATATTTCCTTGGTGAATAGTTTAAAAAAATATATTTTTTTATTTATTATTCACTATGTTACAGTTCACTCTTAGTGTCTAAACTCACTGCTCTATTATTACTCAACTGTTCTTATTCAATTTCCCAAACGGACTGGCGACCAAGGGTCGGCTCCCAATAAACAAACCTCGGATTAAGAGAAGCAAGATCTGCTTAAGAGATTGGCTCAAGAGAGTCGGAGAATAGGATGATGAGAACTTGGTCTCAATTGTGAAATTTGAATAAACCAAACAAATATCGGGCGGCCAACGGCGCAATTGGAACTTAATGAAAAGTGTGAAGTGATATGACGTCTTATTGGAGTGGGAAAGTTCATTAGGAATTGGGGACCCAATGGAACCTAATGGAACCTAATGGAAGAACTGTGTAAGAAGTTCCCAACTAGAAGTTGTTTATAAATCGGATAAGAAGGCTTGAATAGTGAGCTGGTTAACATGCATACATATGTTCATCCTAGAGCCCTGCATGTTCGGTCCGACCGAATCAGCGATTCGATACGATCATTGACTCGGATTATTTTCCCAAAAAAGAATTAAATGAAACCGGTCTTGTCGTTTTTACTGTGTCAGATCCGAACAGATTCTTTTTTTTTTTTTTTGCTCTCTTACTCTCCCTTTGATTTTCTGGTAGAGAGAACGAGAAAGAAATACGAAAATTTTCCGGCTTCTTGCTTCCCCGACTGCTTGAAAATATTTATTTGTGTGTGTGTGTGTCTTTGTGTGACTTTGTGTGTGCGTCATTACGCATTAACTCTTGCCTTTGAGCAAAGCAACAACAAACACACAAAAAATAATGTGTATGTGCACCAAAACCGGGTTTTTCCTTTCGTTGCTTTTGTAAATAGTGTGTACCATGCGTACACGTGGAAACAACTGCGAAGTGCGCACAGTGGAATATGTTGCCAATTCATGGATTAATTCAATTGATGCCGTACTTTACGAAACATCGACAATTTTTTTAAAATAAATTTATTAGTAGGTACAAATTTACAGAATTTTCAAACCTTGCTTTGGTTTTTGTAATAATTTTACTCAGATTCCTGATCAACGCAGCAAATTTTATAAACGGTGTCACCACATTAAAAGAGACCGAGCAGACGCTAAGGATTTAATTTCAAAATATTCCAAGTTATATAAACGTTTGATTACAAAAACTAGAAAATAGAGACACATACACACATACACACATGCATACATACATACAAAATCATATCTGATGAAACACAAAACCAGTTGTAATACAATTTTCTAAATAAACAAATACTTGTCTTCTTACCTTTTTTCCTTTTGAACGGTAGCAAAAACAAAAACAAAAAACAGGTACCACCATCAGCATCTACCCTCCCCCAGACACCATTTCCCCCCTCAATAAGAACCCCCCTTTAAGTACCTAACAAAAAGGTATTCTGTGCGGCATTTCCCGCCTCCAAAAGAACCTCCCCCCCCTTTAAGTACCTAACAAAAAGGTATTCTGTGCGGGGACCCCTCCCTCCCTAGCAATCTAGTGACGTGCCATCTAATCTAGCCTCTAAGATCTATCTGGGTGGCTACTGATCAGGTGTGAGTGTAAGCAACGGTACACATGTTCAACACATTCCTTTATTACCATCTTTACACACACATAATCAATCAATCAATCAATTAATGTGTTCAAACACAAGAGTACCTGATAAACAAAACCACCGACGACGACGACGACGACAGCTACTTTACCACCGTCAGAGATGAGCACGCGACAGACATGATCGTAGGGTCATTAATTATCCCCAACTCCATTCACATGAGCACGCGACAGACATGATCGTGCCAGCACACTCCCCCAACCCTGTAAACAACTCACGCATGAGGACGTGTACCCTTTTGATATTTATGGGTCACTAATTACCTTCCACACCTCCAGTCACACATGACCCTTTTTTTAGCTCCCGATCTCATTTACCGCTAATGATGGGGTCATTAAGTATCTCCTACCACATTCAATCACACGTGACCTCTTTTTTACCTCCTCACACCAACAAACCTGACCCGTTACCGATCATTATGGATCATTAAAAAGCTCCTCACACCCCAACCCAACCCGTTACCGATCATTTTGGGTCATTAAAAAAACTCCTCACACCCCAACCCAACCCGTTACCGATAATTTTGGGTCATTAAAAAACTCCTCACACCCAAAACCTGTCAATTTACAGATCATTAATCACCCCCCACCCTTACCGCCTTAGGCTAATAATGATTAATTAATGATTAATAATTTGAAACCCGTATTATTACACTACTACTCCCTAATAAAGGCGGAGTACCAATCCCTAAGCGTTGGGTTGCGATCCAATTTGCGCTATAAATTGATGAATCGTCGATACGCCTGAGTATAGGATTTCCCTAAGGGATCAGCATTATGTTTTAACGGGAGACGAACTGAATACTTCCCCGATGGCAACCGTGAAAAGTGGCTTACGAAGTGCGTTTCGCAATCTAATTCTTCCTTGGTATTCACACTTGCTTCCACACAAATCTCGACTTCCCAAAACATGCGAAGGGTTTTATCCAATCTGGAATCCAGGTTAGATTCCGGCTCCGGAGAATTGTGAGTTCCTAAGAGCGCCGAGCTTGCTACCCTTTGTCCACCGCCAGATACGATCCAACCGAGCCGGGTCTTCTGCAGCCGAGGCAGGCCATCAGTAAGTTTGATTTGCCCTACGCAGAGGAGATCGTAAAAAATGCTCGCACCAATGAGGAGATCCACTCGCTGAGGGTTGAAAAAGGCAGGATCGGCAAGCTGAATATTCGAGGGAATACTCCAGTCGGATGCATTGACTGCCAGACTTGGTTGGCAATCGGTGATTGTAGGAGCAATGAGAGCAGTAAGAGTCGTTTTGTAGCTAGATGTGCGAGAATGCATGCAAATGTTGACGGTGGATCCCTCAGTGGACACGCTGGTATCGCCTAGCCCAGAGACAAGTGCAGACGATTGAGTTCTCCTAAGCTGGAGCTGCTGGGCGAACCTGGATGTGACGAGGTGAAGTTGTGAGCCTGAATCTATTTATTAATATATTTATTTATTTATACGCCAACGGTTAAACCTTAACCTGCTTTCCCGTGGCAAAAGTCAAAACGCATCCCAGCTGGCAGCGCATTATAATGACGAAGAGCCCTATACAAGGGCTCATTATTCCCGTAGTTGGTCCGGTGGAGATCAACAGCGAAAAGTGCATGGTCCCTAAGGCTCCTGGCAGGCGTGTTGAAGCCAATCCTACTAAGCAGGAAAGGGCAATCGATGTTACCCACTAATAGATCGTATAAAAATAGCTGAGCCGCAATGGTTCTTCGATCCTCAAGGGAGGAGAGATGCACGAGGCGCAATCTGCACTCATGGGACGGCACCGGACTGGAAAATTGCAAAGGCTGGAGTGCAAACTTCAAAAACTTCGTTGCAATCTCTCGACACGCGCAATCTGAACGACCCCCGTGGGATTCCAAACCACAGAAGCATACTCAAGACGGGAGCGCACAAGAAATGCATAAAGACTTAGCCTCGTATATGGGTCCTTAAACTGCGATGAATTACGCGTAACAAAGCCGAACATGGCATAGGCTTTTGGCTAAATGAAATTCAAATGCTCGATAAAAAGAAATTTGGAATCGAACAAGACCCCCAGGTCAAGTGTCTCCGTCTGCTTCAAGAGCGGAAGGCCATCTATCGAGTATGAGGCCTGAACATTGAATACACACTTGCTGAAGGACACAAAGTAACATTTGCTTACATTGAGAGGGAGCGAATTAAGTGTGCGCCAATGAACGACTCCATCCAGGTCACGCTGTAGAAGGATACTGTCCCCTAAAGTTTTGATGGAACGGAAGATTTTCAAATCATCGGCATAAAGCAAATGCTCAGAAGCTTGAATGCTGAGACATAGTATGTCATTAATGAAAATAGCGAATAGCAACGGACCAAGAGCACTTCCCTGTGGAAGGCCGGAAGTAGCCAGATATGGCTCCGACTGCTTTCCATTGACCAATACAACATACTCTCGCTGCTCAAGATATGAAATGAACCAACTAAGCAGGCTCGAATGAATCCCCAACCGATGCAGCTTGGCTACTAGGGCACAGTGGGAGACTTTGTCAAAGGCCTTAGCAAAGTCAGTGTACACCACATCAACTTGAGAGTGCACTTCAAAGGCATGTGTGCAAAAGTTACTAAAGGCTACCAAATTAGTGGTAGCTGATCTACCTGGCATAAAACCATGCTGATTTGGGCTAATGTATGACTTCATGAGGAAAGCGATCTTTTTGGCAATAATGCGCTCAAGAAGTTTTGAGACATTGCTGAGTTTGGCATAGCTTTGAGGTTCATAGCTGAAGGAAGGGCACTCGTCGACCTTTTTGAGTTTATGAAACGCCAGAACGACCTGGGATTCATTTTAAGTCCCCTTTCAACATCGGCAATATACTGACTATATAAAAATTTGTTTAAAAAGGCAAACTCCCGCTTATGCTGCACATACGGGGTCAACGGGGTCACGGGTAAATCGTTTAAAAAACTTGTTACGCAGATTATTATACCTCACAAGACCCTTTGTATACCACGGTAGCCTATAGGAGCCACGCACTATTCTGGAATCATTCTTATCAACAACATTCTTATATGAACAGTACGAATGAAAACATTATAAGAAGAGTCAGCACTAGGATGCGAAAAAACAGAAGCCCAGTTTACGTTTAGCATTTCATCACGTATAGCATTCAAACTTACATCTGTAAAAAAATATTCAGAATCTGGTTCAGCCCAGGGCAGGTAAATATAGAAATTAGCTGAGAATATCAATGGCACGTGATGCATGTCACATTCTGCAATAGGCAGCACGCAACATGCAACGCAGCAACCAATATCCGCACTAACAAAAACTAAATCTAGAATCTTATTTAACCTATTCAAAACATTATTAACTTGGGTTAAGCCCATACTAAAAAGGTCATCCAAAAAAAGGACTTCGTGCTGCAAATGCACATTACTCGGCATCATAGCCGACGACTGCGGATCGGCGGTCGCCAACAACGCAGAGATGATGACGGTCTCGTAGATTGCCACGCATATTGGCAATATTCTGCGTGTGCGCCCTGTAAACATAGCTGCTCTTCGGAGGAATATATGATGCGCTGATACATAGCGTCTCCGACTGACCAGAAACAGACACACCAATCTGATCCAAGATATAGTCGCCATCAAGGAGACAAATCGGATCACAGCGTAGGGTGCGTCTAACGGCCACAATGACCCCACCCCCTCTGCAGCGATCCGTTTTGGCACAGTTTCTGTCTTTACGAAACACTTGGAAAAGGTTGGGATCAAAGAACTCATTGTCGCTCACCGCTTGAGCCTTAGTGCGCATACCCGATATATTTTGAAAGAAAATACGGATGGATTTGGCCCCATCCATCGGCATAGTCCCAGGAAGTGGCGGTGCCGTCCGATTAGCGGTCACGAGAGTAGGATCCAGAGGAGGGTCAGGAACATCACATACGGCAAGGCTCGTGCGTAAAACCTGCCCAAACGTCGCAGTCCGAAATAGCAGTGCACCATACTCGACCAGAAGATTGGGAAGGGCAGCGGTAGGGAACCCTGATCCAGGTGTTGATAGCGAAGAGAGCGTTTTATTTAAGAGCGAGCGCCGGTGTCGAGTGCAGCGACGGCGCAAGCAAAGCACACGAAGAACTGCATTGGCGTATGTTGTTGTAATGATGACGTCAGAAGCGCACATAGTCGAAATAGAGCGCCAGCAAGAGCATTGACGTCCGATCCAGCAGCAGCCGAGCGAATATCGCACAAGGCGCAATGCGAAAAAGAGACATTTTGTTGGTGTTCCAAAGAATGCCTCTGTCTATGTACAAAGCGGGAAACTCTTACCGATACTGGCCGGAATTTGTCGTCAAAGACCATCGGGAATAGAGGCTCAGGGACCCCAAGTTTGAAATTAACGAATTTCAACGCAGACATATCAGCATCTCGCTTGACCAACTTTGCACAGGAAATTTCGGCCTCGGACACCTTCAGTTTATCGGCAACAAATTTCACCACCGCCTCTGGCTCCGTCGCAGCGGCAAATTTACCGAAATGCAGGTATTTTCGGCTCTGCAATACATTTAACTGCTCACAACTCGGAGCAACACCAACAAAACGCTTAGCGTTTTTGCTCCGATTCTTCTTCTCTTTCTTTCGGACTGTGACGAAGCCCTCCGAATCAGAAGGGAGAGCGGCAGCTGGACCCGGGTCAATGACCGCAGTCGAGGTGGAGGCCACTGGCTTTGGAGACAGTAAGTCAGTCACCGGTATGGCATTATTGGCATCCTTCTTAGCAGCAACCCTCGTATTCGACTTGACCGGGAGGGCAGCCTGAAAATCTGACTTGAGATCCCGATACAGGCTTTTAAGCTTCTGCACCTTGTCACTCAGTTCGTCAATTTTGGAGTGCAAATCATTCGCAACCACACAGTTATCACACTGCCACAACAAATTGGGCAGATTTATTAGAAGTTTAATAGCATCTGAGGGTAAATCAATGCACGACAGATGAAACGCACGGCGGCACAACGACGAGCAGCGAACAGCATCAAAGCAGCGTAGCTGAGCAGCAATGACGTCCGAATTGCATTCCGAGCATTGATGCAGCGACATAGCGAAAACACGACCGAACGCAATAAGAGCTGGATGATCTAGTATGGCACGACAAGGAACTAAAACTGTAGCCAGAAGCACACCATCAGATTGAAGACCTTGGGCAGCAAGAGAGGTAGACGCAGGTGAAGGAGAGTTGCTTACAGAATCCTGAACTGCAGAAATAGCTTCCGATTGAAGCGCTAGATCCGGGGTAGATGGTGGGGAGCCATGCGTTATGGTTTGCATATTTTCAAAATGGAGAAAACTATGATGCCTTCCGTTTCATACGCGACATTTTCCACTGTTGCATGCGCGAGTGCGATGCCCTGACTTTAGGCAATTAAAGCAGAAGGAAAGCTTCTTTACTTCCTTGTGGCGCAGCAACGGGGACAAGTTTCCGAATAATTTGCAGGAGTATATGCCATGGCCCGCTGAATGGCAAAAGGTGCATCCAGACGGGTCGGCGGAAGACTTGGAGGCAACAAACGTTTTCCTTAAATGAGGAGTAGAAAGGTTTTTTCCCACCTGAGCGCTACTAGCGGGTGTCGCTGTAGCGTATTCCAAACTCTCCATTTTCCGGCAGCGCTTATCCGAGAATTCGTAGAACTCGACTGCGGTAGGAATGGCGTCCGACAATGTGTCCCCCCATTTCCTTTGCGTCTTAGCATCCAGCTTCTGCAGCAGAACGTGGATCACCATGCAGTCAGAGATCTCCTCATCCTTTCCCAATGTCCGCAACGCACGCATATGCAAATTGACTGCGTCCGACGCAGTCTGACGCCTTTTCGGCGATGGCGAATCTACCCTTTTGATCCCCAGAATCTTCTTGATGTGTGCCTGAAAAACAAGTCGTTTGTTATTGAAACGAATATCAAGAATATCCAGAGCCGCACGATAATTGGCAGTGGAGAGCTCCAATGATCGAACCGAATCCAAGGCCACATCTGCGAGACACGAGCGAAGATGCTGGAACTTCTCGATGTCGCTAAGGTCCGCATCCGATCCAATGACCGATTTGAACATCGCCATAAAATCCGAGTATTCCACGTATCCACCGGAGAACTTGGGTACCTTCAGCTCAGGAAGCCGATGCTTGTGAGCCATGATGATGGTACTGTGTCCAGAATGGCCTGGCAGGGTGGTTGAATTGGCAGCGGCGCGTGAGTGGCCCATTTCGATAGCAGCAAGCAACTCAGCCTTCAGCGATATGAAGAGCGCATCGAAGTCGTCGCGCATCGCACTCCCAATCTCATCTTGATTGAGAGCTTCCAGCTCATTGTGGGACTTATTGAACTCCCCCCGCATTTCTGCCAGCATATTGATGCGAACGTCGATTTCCGCGGCGGTTAATTTGTCAACTATATCGCCTGCGAATGATTCGCCAAGCCTTCGCATCCGATCATATGCCGATTGAACTTTGCGCTTATAAAGATTCAGTCTTGTATCAACCGTCACAATATTTCCGCCCGCGCCTGTATTCGGATCGCTGTACATGGTAAACGGTTTGCAAAGCGACGAAACGGAGAATAGAATGCCGCTTAAGCGACGGTGTGCAGAGCGAGAGCGAGAATGAGAGACACGAAATCCAAGAACTGTGGCTGCAGCCGAGAATGGAATGAGAGACTCGACGATTATGCGACGGTGAACAGCGAGAGCGAGAATGAGGGACACGAAAAGTCAAGAACCGTGGCTGCGGTCGAGCATAGAATGAGAGATTCGACGGTTAAAATAACGGAATCTCAGACGACCAGCACTCTCACTGATTTGCACATAAAACTGTTCTTAATTGTGCACCAAATGAAATTGTTGGTATTTAACTGCACAGCAACGAATGTATTGTTCAATTTATTTGTTTTTTAACGAAACGCGATTAACAAATGGCTTTAATCACGTCGGGGTCACCAATGTTTGAGATGCCAAGCTTTTTTGGCACCTTGTCCAGAAACAAAATGAGGACGATTGTTTAAAGTTATAATATTTATTTATACAGGCGGCTAGCAGACGCCGATTGCTTGCTCTTTGCCCAGCCAGATAAATGTACACGAGATCATATGCAAAAAATGCGCAGAGAGATTAGCATAGCACTAAATTCCGCAACGTCGGCAGATCAATGCTAGAGCCGAAGCGGCGGCTGCGGAGAGCCCTTAGTATACCGAGAGAGCGCAGCAGCGCTGCCGAACGTTACCGTTTACATATGTTGGTTTATTAATGCTAAGTACAGTGGGTTTTAATTATGATGATGCTGCTGGCCCGAACAACCTTCACATACTCTTTCCATATTATAATAAACTATTAGATCCCAAGATGAGGTGACTATTTCTACGTCTCCCATCGGGTCCAAATATATTGAAGTGGAGTTGTTCATTTTTTCAACTGAGAACTTCTCTTTTCCTCCGGCAGCTATGCTTGCATTTGATACTTGGCAAAATAACATAAGCATTAACATTACTGCCATGAGTCCTAGTTTGGGTATTCGAGGTCTACCGCGAGTACTTCTTGCTTCTTTTGGAGGCGTTTCTGAGTCCTTTTCTTCAGACTCAATTCCAGCTAATGGACAAACTTTATTAATCGGTCTTTTAATCGACCCATCCTGATGTTTGATGGTGACTTCTCTGACTCTATCGTCCCTACCTTTATGTATTTCTTCTATTTTCCCCAACGGCCATCTAGCTGGATGACAGTTTTCATCTTTTATTGAAACTATCTGTCCTTTTTTAATATTCTGCATTCCTATTTTCCATTTATTTCTTTGTTGAATAGTATGTAAATAATCTTCTTTTCATTTAATCCAGAAGTCTCTCTTAATTTTTTGAATTAATTTCCACCTATCCAGATTTCCAATTCATTCATCTGACACTGTTTCAATGGGGCCGAATATTGGCCTTCCAATAATAAAATTACCTGGTGTTAATGCATCCAAATCGTCAATATCATTTGAAGCGGTATACAACGGGCGTGAATTCAGTACAGCTTCAATTTGACATAAGAGGGTTGCCATTTCCTCGTAAGTTAAATTATTGTCCGCAATCACTCTTTTTAAGTGATATTTCACTGATTTTACCCCAGCTTCCCTAATACCTCCAAAGTGAGGTCCTGCCGGGGGGATAAAGTGCCACTCGATTTGTTCTCTTTCTAATATTGGAACCACTTTTATATTGTCCTTAAAGGCTCTTTGGTATTCTTCGTCTAATTTACGCGAAGCTTCCACAAAATTGGTTTCATTATCCGAAAAGATTTTTGCACATTTTCCTCTTCTGGAAAAATTCTTCTAAGTGCAGCTAGAAAGGCATCCGAAGTTAGATCACTGACAACTTCCAAATGAATAGCCTTTGTCGCCATGCACACAAATACAGCAATATATCCCTTATAAGATTTCTGCCCACGGTTTTTAGAACATCGGATATGGTAAGGTCCGGCGAAGTCTACCCCTGTATTTGTAAAAGGGTGTGACATTTTTGTTCTGTATTTCGGCAGATTTCCCATAATTTGTTCTGCCGTATTCTGCCGATACCTAGCACAGGTAACACACTCCTTAAGCTTTTGCTTTAAACTGTTTCTTAGCCCAAATATCCAATACTTTCGCTGGATATAATTTCACATCAGATTAATTCCACCGTGTAATGTTTCCTTATGTGCATTATTGATAATTAAAGACGTCATGTGACACTTATTTAAAATCAAGGGATGTTTAACCTCAAATTCTGCGCTGGAGTTTTGTAATCTTCCTCCAACTCGCAGTAATCCATCTTCATCTAAAAACGGATTTAAGCCCAATATTTTACTTTTTGTTTCTATTTCCTTTTTATTAACTAGGCTAGCTATTTCAGAACTGAATTGCATAGCTTGTTGTTTTTTCAATATCAATATCTTGGCGATCTTAATCTCATTGACTGTCAAATATGATGGAAATTCTTTATTTTCGGTTTTTATTTGAATAAACCTTAATATATATGCAATGACTCATTCTAGTTTATGCATACACGAGTATTTCTGTAATAACTCATTAATTATGTTAGCTTTATCGATTATAAACGTTGTGCTAACAATTATTTTTTTCTTCAACCGGCTCTTTTGGCCAATCTTCTTTAGATTTCGCTAGCCACTGAGGACCCTTCCACCAAATTTCAAAATCTTTCAGCTTATCTGCACTAATGCCCCTTGATGCTACATCAGCTGGATTGTCTTCAGATTTGACATGTCTCCATTTAATTTCTTTAGCTTTTCTAATTTCGTCAGTTCTACGCTTAATAAACTTGTCTTTATTGTCTTTATTCTTTATCCAGGCTAGAGTAATCGTAGAATCACTCCAAGCATAACATTCTGCCTCACTTCCAACCGCTATTTTCACCCGCTCAATCAATTTTGCTAGAAGATGAGCTGCACAAAGTTCTAATTTGGGAATGGTTTTCCGATTCTTCTTCGGATTAACCTTGCTTTTGCTGGCTATTATAATTGAAGAACCATCTACCTTTGCATACACTACGGCAGCATAAGCTTTCTCGGATGCATCGGCAAAACCATGAATTTGCATCGGATTACTATGCCGAGAATTAAGCCATCTTGGTATCCGAGTGCCCTCTAATGTTGTTAAATTGTCTTTAAATGCATTCCATTCACGAGTATCCTGATCTGATAGTTCTTCATCTAAATTTTTGTCTGACAACCAAAGTTTTTCCATAAACAATTTTCCAACAATTGTAGCTGGAGACAACCAGCCTAAAGGGTCATACATCTTTGTAGATAAAAACTAATGTAGATAAAACTATTCTTTTGTTAGTTTTTTTAGTAGGTTCATAATGGAAGTTGAACCTAAACTCGTCTTTAACTGGCTCCCATTGAAGTCCTAATGTTTTGACGGATTCATTCTCTTCAATGGTTAATACTTTATTTTCTTCGTTATCTCTAACGTCCTTAACAATTTCTGGGATATTTGTTATCTACTTTCATAAGTTAAACCCAACCTTATCAAACTCCTGGGTAACTTCCTTTACATTCCATTAGGCATCTAATATGGAATCAGCACCTGTCATCAGGTCGTCCATATAAAAATCATTTTTTATGATTTCTCTAATCGCTTTATTTCCGCAATTATCTGCTATTGCAACAAGCACCCTAGTGGCTAAGTAGGGTGCTGTAGCTGTACCGTACGTAACGGTTGTTAGCTTATATTTTTTTAATTTTTCGTTTGGATCGTCTCTCCAGATTATATTCAAATAATGCTGATCTTCTTCATCAACATTAATTTGCCGGTTCATTTTTTCAATGTCCGCTGATACTACAAATGGTCACTTTCGCCATTTTACCATAATATCGAAGATATCTTTTTGGACTCTCTGTCCCACCCACATGATATCATTTAAGCTTTTATTATTTGTGGTTTTTGCTGACGCATCAAAAACCACCCTGAGTTTTGTCGTTAGACTGGAATCTCTTATGACTCCCTGATGGGGTAAACAATATTTTCCCTCTTTCTTGGACTCTACCATATGTCGTAAATTTTTATATTCATGCATGAACTTTATGTAATTTTCTTTTAATTTTTTATTTTTGCCGATTTTCCTTTCTGAATTGTAAAATCGCGCCATAGCTTGTGCCTTTGAATCTCCTAGATCCTTATCTTTTTTTGAATGGTATTTTCACCACATACCTTATATTTTAATCTCTTTTTGTAGTTTCCAAGAAATGCTTCTCACAAACATCTTTTTCCATGTCAGTACTTTCGTTCTCCATTTCCCAAAAACTCTCTAAGTCCCCGACTTCAATTGTTGTCGCCACAATCTATTTATCACCTTTTGACTTGGTGCAACCGGATATAATCCATCCGAATTCTGTATTTTGACCAAGTAGTCCATCTATTTTCACTACTCCGTCTTTTACAATATGGGCATAAAAATCTACCCCAATTATTATATCCCTACTTGGTTTATTATAGTTAGGGTCAGCCAACACATAATCTTTCCATTTCGATTTATCAATCTTTAACGACTTTACAGGTAAAGCCTTCATAAGTTTTGGGAGAATGATTGCTTCAATATTAAGAGGTTTTTTATCAGCATCCCGAGTTTTTACCGTTAAAGTTACCTTATACTTTGAAGTGGAAGAGTCTGTCGACGATATTCCACTCACCTCGGTGTTTTCCCTTTTGCGCGCCACTTTTAATATTTGTGCTGCTTCCTCTGAAATGATGGTACATTGTGACCCACAATCAATTAGAGCTCTAAGGTTTTCATAGCCACCATTCACCGCTCTTATTTTTATAAGTGCTGTGGCTAAAAACGCTTGTTTCTTTTTGAAACAAGTGTTAACATTTTCCCTTTTTTCATAGGGAATATGGAGCATCGTGTGATGGGATTTTTTACAAATCCCACAAAACATTTCCGAGGAGCATTTCTTATACATGTCGTGCCTACAGCATCTTTTGCACAGGCGTTGCTTTTGAATAACCTGGCCTCTCTCTATCGGACTCATTCTCTTAAACCTATAGCATTGCATTATTGTATGGCCTGCCATTTTACACAGCGGACAACTTTCTTTAATGCTGCTTTTGGTCGCTGCCGTCGCTGTTGATGCCGCTGCTGCTGTTGTTTGCCGCTGTTACCGCTGCTGTCTCTGCTGCTACTTGATGCCGTAGTTGACGCTGCCGTGGATGCTTTTGGTCGCTGCCGTCGTTGTAGCTTTTTTGGTTTTGTTGTGGCTTTTTTTTTTGAAACACACAAATGTTTTTTTTTCACTCAGTTTTATTTATTTTTTTTTATATTATTCGGCCGTTTGCGATTTATTTTTTTTTATATTATTCGGCCGTTTGCGATTTTTTTTTTTATTGCTGGCCTCCACTTCACCTTGCACTTCCGATGTTGGGGATTTATATTTTTTCTCTTTTCAAATTTTTGTTCGATGTATCAGGCCTCGAACACGCCACTTTCGCGTAATATTTTGTTTTACACGACAACAAATACAGCCTGTATAGCATGTATTTTTTTTTATTAATAGAAACTTACGTTTTATTAATTTTATACGCGGTTTCTTACTCCAAGAGGTAAAACCAGAGTTTTTTATTTGTGCTTCCTTTAGCTGTAGGTGTACTTGACACTTCTGCAGTCTTTAAGGAGCTGGCTTAACTCCGTGCTCTTACCACAGGGGGGAAACAACGGAGAGTCTCGAAGGACCAAAATGTTAAGACCTTAAAGGAAAAGTCAAAACATTTGCGAGTTGAGTTGTAAATTCAAACTATTTTATTTTCAAAACTTATGCATTATATATAGGAAAATAAAAGGTTATTAAAACTAAGACCATCGCTAAGATAAGGAGGTATGTGCGGCACTTGTTCCCACGCTCATCCCTTCTAATGACACCTACTTCATGCGAACAACATGTGTTAATTGATTTGGGTTCGACGTGCCCATGTATATGATTTTATGGTCGAACTCTATGTGTCCTTCTTCTCAAGTGGCCTCCTTTAGGTTGACTGTATTGTTTATTGGTTGGCCTTAATCGGTTCATACTCATGTTTTATGAACGCACACCCTAGCAGTCATAAATTACTTATTTTATGTACGTTATATATAGATCAGTTCAGTGTGATAATATAATTATGTTCTGCTTGAATAACAACCTTAGAATATGAAAACTTTCCGGGAACGCTGCACCGCTATATTGGTCTCTCTCTCGATGATGCCACTGCTCACGATGTCGTCCCGCTCTCTCGCACCGTTGTTCGTCGCCGTCCCGTTCTTTTCGTGTGCACCGCTTTTTGTTGCCGTCTCACTCTTTGTAGCGTCGCACACACTTTGAAGACTTCCAAACTCAACTGGAATGATGTTGATACACCCAGATGCAATGTCTTGCTTGTTCGTCTGCTGCCAAAATCCGTGCACCAGCCCTTGGCCTACACGATCCTGCACGCACGCCACGATGATACACCCAGATCCAATGTCTTGCTTGTTTTTCGCTTCTCCACTGCCTGCACCTCGTGTCCACGAGATGCTTTTCTGCTTTGTATGTGTGAGTTGTCGCTACTCGCTGTCTGTATGAGTGCGCGTTACTTTGCCTCGTTGCTTGCAATTGCGTGTCTCTCTGATGAAATTCTTGCTGCTTCGCTGTCCCACTGCTGCTATCTTTGTCGCACTCTAGCCAATTTGCTTATGCCAACTTTTCGATCTTCTCCAGCCTCTTCTTTGCGAATTGCCTCCGAATTTCACGTTCTTATTTTCCAAAAACGACTGCAAACTTTGTCGAATGGTAGGCCACATCTCGGTTGAGCCCCCAAAATTGCAGTGTTTTCCTTCTAATGAGTTAGATCACTGACTGTTTAATTGTTTAAATTATAGATATGTAGTTTATTCATTCGACTTGGTTTCGCTTAAGTTTAACAAATTATATGTGCTTTCTGTTCGAGATGCTGGCAGCGACTGAGTCTGGAGATATATTACCACCCTCCTCTTTAAGTTGCAAATGAGTACGATATCTATCGATATCTATTGGAGCAGAGACAGAGGCATAATAGGTGAGACCGCTTCTGGTGTTCTTTGTCAATCCGTTACCAATACCGCATCCTACATTCATATAATTAAAAAAATATTTTCCCACATCACACTTTTTTTACAGTCATTTCGAAATTTGACCAAACAAAGGAAAAAATGCAAGAAAAAATCACAAAAAAAGATTTATTCCACAAGAAATACATTTGTTTCATTAATTTATTTTGTGGTACCAATCTTGGCAATAGGTTAAAGAAAGATCGTGATATAATAAAACGAGCCTTAGTGCCAAAAAGCCACTTCAAAATTCTCGATTGAAAAAAACTCACTTAAATGTATCGAAGGAAAAATCAAATTGGGATTGTTTCTGAGTGGTCACGCCTTTTGTTCTCGGATGTGTCCAAATGAAATCACATCAGCTATGGCTATGGCCTATGGCTCCCGCCGTAGAACTGAAGGAAGATATTCCTAAAGCTGCTGTATTGCCCCCGTGATGTGTTTCCTTAAATTATACTATGGGGATGCAATCTAAATATAAAACTGAATCGCTTCAGTAGTTCAGAGTAAGATCAATACAAAAAAACATAAAAGGATTATTTTTACTGGGGAAGAGAAGAACTTGTCATTCTTCATTCAACTTATTTGTTATATTCTCATCCAAGAATATAGTGCGTGACCGCTCAGAATCAACCTAATTTGATTTTTCCTTTGATAAATTTAGGTGATTTTTTTTCATTTGAACTTTTTGAAGTGGCTTTTTGGCAGGTGTCCTTGCCGTTAAACCAATCTCCTTTGGCCGACGTTCAATAGTTCGTTGCAAAACGTTGCTGTACCTCTGATGCTATCTCGACATAATTTCTAAATCGATCCTAAGGCTCGTTATATAATAACACAATCTTTCCTTAACCAATTGACATGATTGGTACTGCAAAATAAAAATTAATTGGTAATTAAAAAAAAATTTGAATTATTATGAATTTACTATTAATTTGCAGTAAACAAAATAACCTAATGGAAAAAATGTATTTTTTGTTGAATAAATAGTTTTACTGCATTTTTTTTCTTCGTTTGGTCAAATTTCTAAATAACCGTAGAAAAACAGTGATTTTTGGAAAATATTTTTTTTAAATTACGATATCAAAAAATCGAGTAAGTACTTTAGATAAGAATTGATTTATTGAATCGGATCTAAAAAAAATAGACGAATCGATAAACATTTGGACAAACCCCATGCTGGAGAAGTAAAAAATGCATATATTTTTAGAGTGCGGCTTTTTTTTGTCGCTGGAGTGAGCTAAATAAATTGAATGAATTCGAATGCTACGCCGCAAAGTGGATCGTTTTCCGAGATCTCTTTGCAAAAGTTGGATTTCGTGTTGTTGAATTTGACAAAACTTTTATTAGACTTTAATAAGGTCAAGACATTCAACACAAAAGTTTTATAATTTTCACAAACTGCTTAATATCTATAAGCGCTGTTAAAAGTTGGACCATTTTTGTGTTTCTGAAAAAATTTAGAAAAACGTGCAAAGGCAAAGTTAAATGCATTTTTCTCAAAAAGTTATTCAGCTTGGAAAAATGTTGTTCCCCTTGTTTTAAAGAAGAAATTTAAAATATGCATTTTAAAAAAATGGGAATATTTATTTCCATTCTTTTTTTTAGATTTAACGAAAAAGTAATTGTTTCCCAATTCATAATTATTAGCGTGAGGCCGTATTTGGCTGAGCATTGGACTATCCAAAACATTAGCCGAGTCGATGTAGCCATATCTCTCTATCTGTCCGCCTAGATCTCAGAAACTATAAAAGCTAGTGCAACCAAATTTTGTATCCAGACTTCTGTGCGAACATATAATATTGTAAGGAAGTTCCTGTCTCAGGCCGGGGTACAGCCTCTCAGTCTGTCCAGGGCCCGATCTTCCATACAGCAAATTTGTATTTTCAGACCAAAGAGAGGGATCGGGGCGTGTGTCAGGTGCGGGGTTCGCTCTGACTGAGGGGGGGGAAACCCGAGTGCGAAGGGATCGCGCGGGTGAGGGTCACCCGGCGACACACGTGGCTCGCCTAGTACAGATTACCCTAGGTTAGGTTTGCAGGGGTGTGGAAGGGGTGTATCCTCCACGGTGACCGGTCGTAACACGGGCGGCCTGGCTGTGGCCGCCGGCGGGGAAAACACGTGTTGTGGGGCCGTGGTCCCGGGGGGGGGGTAGGGTGTGCTCAGCACCTCGTGGCGCGTGCGGAGGCGGGGCGTATGACCCGGGGGGGGGGGGGGGGCTCGGTGTACGTGGAGTGGAGTACGTGGTGTCGACTGTACCGTCAACGGGGAAGACTAGGTTAAGGAGGGAGACCAAGGGGGAAGGAGGGGCGTCAGGTTCGCAAATTCGTGGCGTCCGCGTACAAACTTGCTCGCTGGCGTCCCCAAGGATAGGGAAGGGGGTGTTCTACAGGAGGAGTTTTCTACCAGAGGGGGGGGGGGGAGAGCTCAGTTCGTGGAAGCCGTGGCATCCGCGTACAACTCCACTGGCTGAGGTCCCCGGCATGCAAATGGAATATTTTTAATGGTACAATGACGAAGGGGAAGGGGTGAAAACCATCGGGCGGCGAATATTGGCGGTGGTTATGTGCAATGGTCATAGATATGTGAATAATTGACGTTTGTTTTAATTCAGTGATTTATTGTCTGCCTGTTTATCTATCTATACATATATGTGTGAAAATCTAATCCTTACGTCGCACCTATCTCCCTCTCACTCACTTACGCCAGGCCAGCTTACCCCTCTTGCTCCGTAGAACTCTGGTCCATCATCTCTTTTCTCTGCGGCTGCTGCTCCTCGCTGGTCCAGGAAAAATGGCGGACCTCGTGCTGTCCGTTTTGGTTTTTTTCGGTGTTTTAATTTTCCCGCACTCACGACTGCCCTTGGGAGAGGCTCGAATTTCACTCTCGATCTCCATCATTTTTGGCAGCCGGCTCAGCCGGCCGTTCGAGCCTCTGCTCCCAGCTTTTGCCGCGACCCGGCGCTTTTGTCGCGTGCCTTTTCTCTCGCTCTCCTTGGGTCGTGCGTGGGTGCTTTCGGCGCAGCTTTCGCTCTCCTCGGGGTCGTGCGTGGGCGCTATTGGCGCAGCTTTCGCTCTCCTCGGGGTCGTGCGTGGGCGCTATTGGCGCAGCTTTTACTCTCCATAATTTTGGCAGCTGGCTCAGCCGGCCGTTCGAGTCTCTGCTCCCAGCTTCTGCCGCGACCCGGCGCTTTTGTCGCGTGCCTTTTGCTCTCGCTCTCTTTGGGTCGTGCGTGGCTTGCTTCGGCATGTGAGGGTGGGTTTGCATTTGCCTTCGCTCCGTGTCTCTGCTGCTGATCTCTGCCGTTGATCTCTGCTCTGATGTCTGCTGCTTCGTGTCTCTGCTCCGGCCTCTGCTGCTGGTCTCTGCCGTGATCTCTGCTCTGATCTCTGCTCTCTCCTCCGGTGTCTGCTGCTGGTCTCTGCCGTTATCTCTGCTCTGCTCTCTGCTCTCTGCTCCGGTGTCTGCTGCTGGTCTCTGCCGTTATCTCTGCTCTGCTCTCTGCTCTCTGCTCCGGTGTCTGCTGCTGGTCTCTGCTCTAGCCTCTGCCGCTACGTTTGCTGCCAGTGATGCTCTCTGCTGGTCTCTGCCAGTGCTGCGCTCCCTTAAATAATACTTCCTTTTCCGTTCTCTTACTCTATATTTATGTTATTTGGATTAAGGCTTAATAGCTACTGAACAAAAGGGGGAAGAAATTAAAAATAAAAATATTCTTGGCAGGCTCCAGCCTGGTCTGTATCTCTTCGCCTCCCGGACGAATGTTGCTCCTTGTTGGCCTACGTCGTTGTGAAGGGGTATGCTCCTTCACAATATTTAAAATGTTTTGGAAAAATTACATAAATCGAAAGCTCACATATATAATGACTGAGTACCTGCTATAAAGTAGGCGCACAACGTTTTTCGTTTTATATTGAACTCTAGCTAGATAACAATTAATAAACATATTAAAAAGTCAAACAAATTTTTGTTCAGCTAAGCCAATTTAAATAAATGAATTTAATCAAATTTGATTAGTTTAAAAAAAAACTATTTTTAATATTAGCAAATAGGGCAAAAATTTCAGGCGAATACTTTAATTTCAAATCAAAAATTGCTTTCACAAGTCTTAATGGTGAAATTTTGGAATTCGAGGAAGCTTGTTAGCTGTTGCTTGTTAAACAAATCTTCGTTTTGTCGCCTTCGAGAAAACTTGATGGCGTTCGTATATCTATATCTCTTTTATTCGATGTTTTTCAACTCTTACGCTTCTTCTGATATAATTATGAACCGACCTAAACCATGTTCTAAACTCTGATAGATATGGTCATTCTCTATTACCAAAGACAATAAAAATAATAAGATGAGTATCGCCCGTACAATTTTAATCGTGAGCAGCGCTGATTTCTGTGAATGCTCGAGTACGCGCCGACTCGCTCGCACGAAGAAGATAAGAGAGAATGAGTTTGCATGTGTGAGTACACACAGAGCTGCAAGCACTTATGTGTGCGTATTTGTGCCGAGCTGCCGAATTTTGACGAGACGTAAACAATACAGAAATGTATTTGCTGGGAGTTGTGGTGGGGGGAAAAAAAATTCGTTGGCGATTGACATTCGGATAATAAAATTGCATTATTCATTTAAATAGTAATAATAATATAATTCTTTAATATACAATGTAAATATATGACCCATTTTGAACATTTTGATATTAGGTATACAATTATTATGGTTTTAAAATTATCCAGTAAAATATTGATATTATAATAGACAATACAATTTTTGGTTATATCCAACCTGTTCAATCGCAAAATCAGCCCCTATACGGCAATTCGCCTTTCAAGAAATTGTATCAAATTGTCTTGTCTTCTTTGCACAAGTTTACGTACAAACACACATGCATGCACACATAAGAACTTCAAAATTCTTTGCATATTAAGTCGACCCACAAATACCCAACAGACATTTAATCGAATGCGAAGTCATTTATCACATAGATTATGTATTTTTACATAGGTACATTCCTTCATTATATTCGTGTATAGTACATTAAACAAAATTAGCATATAAGGGGTATACAAAATATTACTTTTTTTGTATTATGAGCAAGCGTCTTCAAATAGTGTCATAGTCCGCAATGAATTCTTAGGTATTCGGTATTTCGTTGAGCGCGGCGTCGTCAACAACCAATACAAACAAGCAGACCTAACGTGTGTGCACACGTTCACGTTTTGAAATACACTTGTATTGAAGTGATATCACAGGAGCATGATAAGAAAGTTTGGTTGCTCTAGCTTTTATAGTCTCTGAGATATAGGCGCTAATGAAGACGGACGGACGGACAGACGCCTATAGCTCAGAGACTATAAAAGCTAGAGGAACACAATTTTGTATCCAGACTTCTATCCTATCACACTATTAAAAGTTGATTTCAAAATTTCGCACCGCCCCCTTCCGCCCACTCAAAGGACGAAACTCTGTGGCATGCACAATTTTAAAGATACGAGAAAACTAAAAAAGCAGAATCGTAGAGAATGACAATATCTATCAGAGTGTTGAATCTGGATCAGATCAATTGATAAATATATAAAAAAAACCATTTCGAAATGCATCGTTCCCTCTCGCTCTCTCTCACACACCGGGGTGGGCGCTAGGCCTGATCGAATTTTTTGACGCATAGTTTTCAAAGACTATAAGAGCTAGATCAACCAAACTTTCTATCCAAGCTCCTCTGATATCGAACCGAGACGAATTTGTTTCAAAATTTGGCCACGCCCCCTTCCGCCCCCACAAAAGATGAAAATCTACAATTTTGAAGATACGGTAAAACCAAAAACACAGAATCATAGAAAATTACCATATCTATATCAGAGTATTGATTCTGGATCATAAATATAGCCAGAACGAACAAATAAAATTTCAGTGGCCTTCCAAGCGCAGACTCATTCCCTCTCTCTCTTGCACACAGCCGTGTATGTATATGTAGGAAGTAGATTTAGACATGTAGAAAAGGCAGATGTAAAAAATGTATGTAAACAAATATGGGAACATCTAATATACTATGTTTATGCTATAAATTTCATGAATTCTAGAATGCGTGAAATTAAAGTAGCCCCTGTTTATCCGACGGAGACAAATACATGAAATCATATCAGCAGAGTGTCCAGACGTGTAATTTGGCAACAATTTTGAAGTAAAATCTTCCTCTTTCACCAGCGCAAGAAGCTCAGTCAACTCGGCATCAGTCAAAAGGGATCTTTTTGATTCCACATACATTTTCTATTAATTTTCTTGTTTCGTCGTCACTTATTTACTTTTTTCGCCGGGCGTTGCCACCTAATTTGTACACCATTTCATGAATTCAGACTGTATTCATAGTCAACTTTCGTGTGTTAACGAATACATGAAATGGTGTTTATGCACACACTTTTTTCCCCATTGCATGAAATGATTTCATGAAATGGGCCTAGCATAAACACAGTAATAGATAGTCTCCGAAAAGGTTCGACATAATTTTTTTTTGGCTAAAATTCAATTTGTTCCTTTAGCTCACATACATATATACTGACTGAGTACCGTAGACTGAGCGTCTACGCCGCGGCTCACAACGTTCCCCCTCGTTTATTTCTGGTTGTGCGCACTCCTTCATTCCCACTCATACAACTGAATGCTGCGAACTATGAAGCCAACACGCACTCACATTCCCTTAACCCAATTCATTGTGTGCGTTGCACTCATTCAACCTATTTTAATTCGGATGCATTCTATTAGACTGAATGGACCCATGTAGGTCTCATGTATAGAACAAGAGAGCGACTGGCTCTAAAGTGCTTTCTACGCCTCTAGAACAAACCTAACCTTTACACGATTTTTACCCATTTACCTAACAGAAAGGAGGCTGCCCAGCAACAACGCCAAAATCGACGCAAAGCCCACCGCTTGTTAGTGACCGAGAGAATTCGCAAGCAGATGTCCGACAAGTGTTACTTAGACTGGCTGGCGTCAAAACAGAAGCGTCACCTGGGAGCCCGGATTCCTGGTGCGGTGTGGAATGACGACGCAGCGGCAGTCGATACTTCTATGCATATGGCTCGGATACCTATTTCGGCGCGCCTTCCATACATTCAGGTAAGGAGCGCTTCTCGAGTCAGCATGTTGGTGGGAGGGGCCGGGTGCATGACGGCCCGTTCGCCGGAGGAAGTGCGGCGACGCGTAGAGCAGTGGAAGCTCAACAAGTATAGGGAACAAGAGCGACAACGGTCGGACAAGCAAAGGGAAGAGGCCGAGCTCCAGGTAATCGCCAAAGAGCGGCGCCGTCAGTCAAAGCTGGCTTGGGAGCGTTGGATGGAGCGGGCCGCTGGTAAACGGCGTCCCGTGCCTTTCAATCGCTGCCTTGAGTCGCTGGCTGGAAGCACCGCACCAATTTACGTCAATCCGAAAATGTGGCATCATGTGGGCTTTGACGCAGTATCCAAGAGACCTGAGACCCGGATTCAAGGACGGCCGCTTGTTGTTCCGATGTCTACTGCTCAACGTGCTCTGCGGCAGCGTCTGGACGAAATAGATGGGGTGCGGATGTATCGTAGGCCAAAGTAACATCCTTACCCTACGTTTACCAACGGTGAATTCAGATGTACCCCTTAAATTTTTAACTCTTTGTCCGATTGACTTTCTGCTCCCGCTGGAGAGAGCTTCCAGTAATTTTGGCCATTATAACCTCAAATCCTTCATAGACCAACTAAAATGACAATATCAAACACATTCAGAAACTGTGTTTAATTTGGGGTTCCCTAATCAGCGTAAGAGGAAAAGTGCTTACAGAATCCTGTACCTATATCATTTTGAATTAAGCTTCTTTCAAAATTTTTCTCATCCCTGCCACCCTTACAAAGAGCGAAAATCTATGGCATCCACAGATTTGAAGACACGAGAAAACCGAGAATATTGATCATTAGCATTAGAAAATTATGTCCTTCGTGCTGGCTCGCTGCCACTATACTATTTCTCTGATCACCGATGATCGAGATACTCGCTCTGCTTTGATCATGCCCTACAAAATGCACCCGCCTTCCCGCATCAACTGACAAGCCAAGCTGTCATTTTGCGAACAGCGATATAAAGAAGAGAAAAGTGACATTGGCAGTCATCAGCTCCGATGCCAATTCCAACGCATTCGTATAATTACGACTCACAACGCTTCAACTGGTATGTTTTCGGAGCAGACATTTTTTGATATTTGATTTATGTAGTGCGGTCAAGGGCAAAGCTAACAATGGAATTGATAGGACTGGCAGCTTACAAAATCCACACTTGTTTGCTTGCAACGCTTACCTGATGCTGTCCCGCTGTTCTCCAACGCTGACTGCGACGAAATCGAAGAGTTCTTTGCTAAAATGTATGCTCAGCAATCCATCTACATTCTGGTCAGTGCGAAGAACTGCTAGTCCACACTGTTATTCTGGCCTGCCTCACGTTCGCACAGTGGCCAGACCACCAAAAGCAAAACGTACAGTTGCTGATTATTTGAATCCAGTATAAAAGGATCCCACATTTTTCCCAGACAAGCGCAGACCAAACATGTTAGTGGAGCTATTAAGAGCTTTTCCTTTAACATTTTTAAGCATTTATCAATCAAATGAGTCAATCTCTTTTTCTTGCATTTGAGATTTCGGCACCTTTTTGATTGTCAAATGTGACGTCACGGGAGTAAAACGTACGCAACGTTCGACTCTGGACTCTGGTTCGGCTCATGATATGAAGCGAGCATCGTCGGGGTGGGTTTTCTGTGTTTTGTTTTGTTTAAGCGTATTTTAATGTATGGGTGCACATATATCCTCACATATTAAGTATTGCTGCCTGGAAGAACCAATAACCATACATTATATAGATGTGCCAGTTCATACAAACGGCTGTCGCAAACAAAATATCAGATGCCGCCCCAGTGACGTCACGGGAATGGACCGAACGCAACGTTCGGCATTCGGCTCATGATGCGTAGCGAGCATCGTCGAGAAATACACAATTTGTAATTGTGTGCTTTGTTGTCTTCTTGTCTTCTTGGTTGATATTTTGGTGGTGGTTTTTCTGTTTTTCAGCTTCAGCGTATTTGGATGTATGGGTGCACATATATGCTCACGTACATTATTTAAGTATTGATGCCTAGTAGAACGAAATTTGTCAATTCGTTTAAGATTCTTGGATTTCTGGGCTATTGTCACCCTTTACGTTAGCATTTTTGGAGTCGACACGTTTTGAAGACATTTGCCTTATAATATCAAAATAACTCTTGTTTTATATATGCTCTAGATGATAATTTTGTTTAATATAGAAAGTTAAAATTCAAGGTGCAAATTGTGAATAAGCAAATTATTTTCATTTATTATATATATTTGAATATAATTAAGTCGTATTAACATAAAGACTATACAGTGTGTACTATATATACACATAAGTATATTTAATTGTATGGTATATCATATATTATTTTAATATATATGATCACATATAAAAAAGTAATATGCACTGAAAAAATTATATATATGTATATCATCGATGATTATGGATATTAATGACATATAAATAGGTATTGAATTGTACTTGACACATTTTAGTGTCATAGCCCAACAATCGTTCTTCGCTTTCTAAAGCGAATGCAAAGAAAATAAACATTCTTGTCGAAGAAAACACCCATTACCTTAGAATTCATTGGAGATTATGACTTTATGAAGACGCTTGCCCACAATACATATAAAAATAATATTTTGTATATCCTTTGTATGCTAATTTTGTTTGTACTACAAACGAATATAATGAACGAAGGTAAATGAGTAAAAATAAAAAATGTATAGCATACATGACTTCACATGAGATTCATTGTCTGTAGGGTATTCTATCGTCGTTTCTTATGCAAAGAAGTTTGAAGTTCTTTTGCATGCATGTATGTATGTGTGTTTGTACGTGAACTTGTGCAAAGAAGACAAGACAATTTGATACAATTTATTAAAAGGCGAATTGCGGTATAGGGTTTTGTATATGGAAGTCTTTAGAGCAAGCCACGAATGAAAACAAATATTTCGAAACATACTTATTACAATTATTAATTACTGAGCTCCATTTCACAACACGGATCGAGGACACGAACACACAAAATAAACAGAATAAACGTTTAAGTACCGCAAACACACACACAATTACACAATTACTATAAGGGAGCGGTACTTGGGAGAGAAAGTGAACGGACGCGTTTTGAAATTCCTCCAGTGATTTGCCAAACTTTCAAGTGTTAGAGCCACCCTGAAAAGCGAAACAGGTGATCAAGTGACGTCCTAAGGGAAAGGGTACGTACTACCACTAACCATACAGTATACTGAATTTATACTGTATTTATACTGTATGGTTAGTGGTACTACGTATCGAGTCTTGCTATTGCGCCGAGGTGAGCCACTCAGCGCTAGCACTAGGCTTAAAGAGGTCCTCCATCCCGTAAAGAGAGGCGGAGGGGACACACACAGATACACGCACACACAGAGGACAGCAGCAAAAACGCTTGGAACAGAACAGCCTTTTATCTCTCTATCTCTCTCTTTTGATTGGACAAAACAAAATTTCCACGCGCGATTTTGCATCCTCGCTTTCCTTTAAACTTGCCGAACAGCTGACTGCCCGCGATTGTACTGGCTAGCGCACAAGCTTCCAGCTGGCAAATATCAGCTACAAAACTCCGTAGCAAGCAGCAGCTGTCTGTGTGCAACGAACTGCGCGATCGTGCAAACCACTGCATACAGCTAGGCTGAGCAAGAGACGAGGAAGACAGCATAATTCCATGCGTAGCAGGTCAGCACAGGGAGGACAGAGAAAGGTCTCGGTACCAACCAACTTCCGATCCCGCGCTCAGGCGGTGTTTCGGTCAACGGGACGTCGGGGACCGGGAGAGGCGGTATATCCTCAATCGATCAGCCAAGGGGAAATCCCTGGCCAGCCCGGGACCCCCCTAGTGCAACCGCGCGAAATAGAGCCATCGAACCCATTTGTGTGCTCGGGAGATGCTACGGAAGGGGACGCATCGGCGTTTAGGAAGAGCAGCAAACTTTCCCGATTGCCGATACCCTCGTCAGCTCCAGCAGCAAGGCAGAGCACGGATGCGGACTCCAGGGAGACTGCTAAGAGAATTCGCGACCCCACCAGCCCAAAGAGCTCGCAGCGGAAGACGCCGCCAAAAAGGAGCAAAGCGCGCCACGAGCCATCCTGCCTCGAAGAGCTGGGTAAACTTCTGGAAGAGGTGTCCACCCGGATGATGGACAAAAACACTCGCCACATTGACGTGGCGACAAGTACGCTGTTCGTGCACATAAGGGAGCTGCACTCGAGCATTAAGGAGGCGAGCAGAGCGGCCGTAGCGGGCAGTAGCGCCATGCAGGAAGGCCCCGACGCAGAGTCCGTCTGCTCGAGGTGCTCTCAGAGCACCTGGCGCGAAACCAAGGAGCTTCAAACCCAAACTATGAAAGTCTGGAAGAAGAATGCCGCAGCGCTCTTGGAGCCATCGCGCAGGCTGAGCCAGACGGCCGAGTAGGAAGGCATGTCGACAGAAGCCAACGCGACCAACAGGTCGCGAAACAAGCCGCCAATGCGGCCGCAAGTGGATGAGGCGACGCCCAGCGTCACGAAAAAGGCCGACGTTCCCGTTAATCCGGACAGCGGTTGGAAGGTAGTGGAGAAGAGGACGAGGACAGCACGCCACTTTATAGTTATATAGAGGAAGGCGTTCCGGGCATACCACGAACCGGTGTTTTGGTGAGGCGAGGAGATTGCGGAACTCCGCAGAACATGCCTCCGTGCCAGAAGGCAGCTCCAGCGGGCTAGGGGCACACCGCGCCTAGCTGACTGCAGCGAGGCCTTTAAAGCGGTGAGGAAGGAGCTGAAGACCGCCATCAGGGACAGCAAGAAGAATTGCTTCCTCAAACTGTGTGACGGCGCCGACGAGGACCCCTGGGGAGGCACATACAGGATGGTCGTGAAGAGGGTCAACGCGGGTAGCAAAGCACCAACCGATACCGTGGCACTAGAGGGCATAGTCAGCGCACAGTTCCCGCGAGGACAGCCGATCATCAGACCCCCACGTTCAAAGCCGGGCGAAATCTGCGAAGTCACGGAAGACGAGGTGGTACGGGCGGGTAGGAACCTGAAGCCAAAGAAGGCTCCGAGACCAGATGCGATCCCCAATAGAGCGCTGAAGCTGGCTCTATCGCTGCTACCGCGAGAAGTGGCTGGCCTTTTAACAAATGTCTGCACGAGGGGACGTGAAAAAGTCAACGGCTACTTCTTTTAGCCAAGCCGGGCAAACCACCGGGGGAAGC
This sequence comes from Drosophila helvetica, assembly GCA_963969585.1. Classification (NCBI taxonomy): domain Eukaryota; kingdom Metazoa; phylum Arthropoda; class Insecta; order Diptera; family Drosophilidae; genus Drosophila; species Drosophila helvetica. The sequence goes on along the minus strand of OZ018401.1, from coordinate 24,014,928 downwards.
CTCCTCCTACAGGTCCATCTGACTTCTGGACTCGATTGGAAAAGTTTACGAGGGAGTGATCGGTTCGAAGCTAAGTGCAGCCATTGAAGTGGCAGGCGGCCTCTCCGCGAACCAGTTCGGCTTCAAGAAGAGGAAATCGACAATAGACGCTATGGCTAGTGTCATAAAATCGACAAAAGATGTTACCGCAGGGACCAGGTGGAAGGCAGAGACGAAGTCCTGCTGTTTGGTGGTGATACTGAACATCAGGAACGCCTTCAACCCGGCTGATTGGGGCCGCCCGCTGGAGGCACTTCGGAACTTCCACATTCCGAGCTACCTGCTGAATATAGCGCACAGCTATTTTAGCAACAGGGTGCTGACCATGGACACGAGTCTGGGTTCCAGGGCATTCGAGGTCTCAGCCGGAGTCCCTCAAGGCTCCCTTTTTGGGACCGCTGCTCTAGAACGCCATGTACGATGGTGTCCTAAGGCTGCCGATGCCAGCCAACACAAGCCTGGAGGGCTTTGCCGACGACGTCGCGCTATTGGTGGTGGCCAAGGAGCTTGCCGCCGCGGAAAATCACGCCAACGTGGCCATCCAAACCATAGAAGGGTGGCTAGCCGTCGCAGGACTGGAGCTGGTGGCCCAAAAAACCGAGGCGGTCCAGATATCAAGCCGGAAGGTGGTCGTGACCGCTAGAGTGCAGGGCGGTGGGACCTCAATCGTATCACAGAGGGCGATTAAATACCTAAGCGTCCTCATTGAGTCCTCAGGAGCACTTGGAGTATGCGCAGAGGAAGGCCAATGGGACTGCAGTAGCGCTGTCCAGGATGCTCCTCAACACACGAGGGCCGAAACAGGCCACGAGGAAACTGCTGACGAGCGTAGCGACGTCCAAGCTGCTCTACGCCGCGTCAGTGTGAGCGGAAGCCGCGAAGGTCAAGAGCTACATGCGAGGATTGGAGGCAGTGTATAGACTGTGCGCCATGAGGACAGCGTGCTCTTTCAGGACCTATACGACGAAGCAGCGCTGGTCATCGCGGGGCTTGTGCCGCTCAGGGAGCAAATACGGGACAGGAAGGAGGTCAACGCCGCCACGCAGGACAGGGCAGCGGACCCTCGCACCAGACTAGCATAGAGTATTGGCAGACCCACTGGGACAGGTCAACCAAAGGACGCTGGACCCACAGGCTCATCCCGAGTATATCAAGTTGGTTCGGAAGGAGACATGGGCAGGTCGACTTTTACCTTACCCAGATGCTGAGCGGTCATGGCTGTTTCCGCAGCTACCTCAAGCGCTTCGGACACGAGTCAGAAGACGGGTGCCACGAGTGTGGTATGGGCATAGTAGAGGACGCTCACCATGTCATCTTTGAGTGCCACCGATCTTACCGCAAGCGACAGGCAGCAGCAGGGGCTAGAATAAGCGTCAAGACCCTGGTACCCCTGATGCTAGCGGACCCCAAGACATGGGAGGTGGTCTCGGAATTCGCCGCCACCGTGGTGCGGACACTCAGGGCACTGGAGAGAAGGCGGAAGGAGCAGACGGAGTAGGAGCCCACAGTTCATGCGAAGCAATGCTGTGCTGTAGTACCACATGACGAAAGACCCCTACTCCACTACATCCAATATATTTATTAATCGCAGAATTTAAAGAGAATCTAAGCTTATATATAGAAACCAAATAAATATAAATATACAAAAAAAAAAAAAAATTACACACACAATTACACAATTATTACACAATATAACATATACAAAACACATCATAGATATAATATAATACACTAAGGGCCGGTATTTCGACTTCGGGCTACGGTGCCGGTTTTGGAAAATGAGGATAAAGTTGACCACCTGATAAACTGGAAGGTAAAACAATCCGTTCTCTCGCAATCAGTTTGACAAACAGAACGAAAAAAGTGTTGTAAAGCGCAAAAATTTGCTGTACTGCGCGAAATATGCTGCACAGCGCAAAACACAGGAATGCGAAATGAAAAGTAAACGGATTTTTATACAAAAAAATCAATCTTAATTGCAAAAGGGAAAAAATAGATGACTTATTGGTCGATTAATGACCATATGACATTAGACTTAGCTAAATTTGCTGCGAAGAGAGAGATAGCATGATAGACGAAATCTAAAATTAATGTTCGTAGTCGTCCCTAAGCCCGACTTTCGGCTATCAGTCGAATAACTGAGGCCCAATTTGTAGCAAAATGTGGTTTTCCAACACACACAGCCATCCAGCCCGCAAAATCGTATCTAAAAAGTATAGCAATCGATTAACTCTTCCACAGCACAGCTCCCGGCTCAACTGGAAAAACAACAGGACGCATATATCTCGCTCTCACTCAATGCTTTTTGAATAAGGCTATCTCTTTTTTTGCAGCTAGTCCAGCTTCAAAGCCTAATGCCATACGGGTATTATGACCATGTGACATTAGACTTTTCTAAATGTGCTGCGAAGGAGAGATAGCATGAGAGGAAAAATTCAAAATGAATGTTCGTAGTAGTCTCTAAGCACGACTCCCGGCTATCAGTCGAAAAACTGAGGCCCAATTTTTAACTAAATAATGTTTTCAAATATACACAGCCAGCCAGCAAAATCGTATCTAAAAAGCATAGTAATCGATAAACTCTGCCGCAGCGCTGATCCCCGCTCAACTGGAAAAACAACTGGACGCATATATCTCTCTCTTTCTCACTGCATGCTTTTTGCATACGGCTATCTCTACTTTTGCAGCTAGTCCAGCTTCAAAGTCTAATGTCATATGGGTCAAATTCACTTTTCAGGGCGAATTCACTTTTCGGATTCGTCGCAACAGCTGACGAAGATCGATTCGTTTATCGAAACTGGCAAAAATACACATTTGCGCATAACAGCACAAAATAATAATAAAAAAACGTGCGCATAACAGAACAGTTTTCTTAAGGCTAATGTTTCCCGCCAAATGTTATTCAAAATGTAAGTGCAACAATTAATTGTTTGATCATTAGCATTTCTCAAAGTTTGTCAGAAATATTAAATACACAAGTATTGCGTCTTAGACATCTTGATCTACGCAAATCGAGCACTTACTGCCGTCGTTTTGCTCTAAAACAAAATAAAAGGCGTCAAAACAACCAGATCAGCTGTTTTTTTTTACCAGAATCGATGAAAAAATGAATCATAGCGATAACAAGAAAATGTGAAAGTGGGAGCTCTTCAAAATGAAAAGTAAACGAATTGGTTGAGAAAGTAAAATGCAGAAGTAAATAACCTGCCTGAAAGTTCGAGGGAAAAACTTTTCCCAGCTGAAAGAGAAAATCCTCGTTGATCTCGTTGAGAGCTTAAAAGACATATAGAAAATAACAAGAGTGAAGCCATAACATGGAAAGAGAAAACGGAAGCGTGGAATCGGATTAGAAAGCACTCGGGGAATCAGCTTTCGCTGTTTTCAGATGTAATATTTTCAATCGGTCAGCCGACCGCTGGTTGGAAGTTAACCTGATCCCAGCCGCCGGTTGGAAGTTAACCCTGACATGACCCCTTGAGAGAACAAATTTTTGTTATCGGACACTTTAACGTTCCGATTCGTGTTAACCTGAAGTCGAGATATCGGCCGGAAAGTGTTCCCTTATATCGTCCTCTTTGTACCTTACCGTTTGCTCGCAGGTAATCCCATTGCCATGCACACACTGTGTTGTGCTTGTGTTAGTGAGAGCGAGCGTAGGGAGAGTGACAGCATACAGAATGACACATAGGGAACACAAAAGAGAGGGATAACGCACGAGCGTGTTTTTCTGCTGCAATCTGCTTGGGCTACAATTGCGTCGCAGATAAAGAGCGGTTAAAAGGCTTTGGTCTTGGTACTCTCGAGAGAGTTACTGTCTGGAAGCTAGCCCGAGTAGTTGTCAGCGGAACAATTCTGCTGAAAATTCGGTATCAACAAAATGGAGGTTACTGACGCCAACCACCGTGAAAATAATCCGACTCCAAACTCTAGTCCGACATCAAAAGTGGGATCCTGCTATATCTGAGGACCAGTTGCGTGCAGTTTTTGAATTGGCGAAAGCCATGCCGGCCTCCACGTCCGTACGGAACGCTGGCGTCACTTTGCCAAAGTTTAATCCGGAGGGCGTAAGTGATGACGCTTCGCAATGGTTTTTGACCGCTGACGTACGATCAGAGCAACCAGTAACTGGCCGCGGGCTCATCATGGCATTAAGTAATTGTATGGAGGGCAGTGCTTCGCAGTGGTTAACGCAAGTGTGTCACGCCGGCATTGAGTGCACGCAGTTCAAGTAACTTTTTAAGCAACGCTAAGAAAACGAAGAGACGCCAGCCGCACTTTTGTCGAACATTTTCAATTGTCGCCCGTCTGCCAGTGAGTGCCATGCAGTATAGGCAAGCCGCATGGTGACTTTTTTAATGTTAAAGTGGCGGAATATGAACATCGAAGAGATCGCAGTATCTACAGTGCTGGTGCATATGGCTAATATAGACAGCCGCTTGCAGCGAACCATTCTTAATTCGAATGTGACTACAAGAAATAAGCTGCAAACGGAGCTGATGGCGTTTTCATTCGAAAATAAGTGCCATGCTGGCGCTATGGCCGATGTTGGATCTGACCACAAGCGATCGAGATTGCTAACAGTAATATTTAATTCATGCAAGAAGCCTGGGCACAAGAGTGCCTACTGCCGAATCTACGACAGAGTGGAAACACCAAAATCAAAAGGGTGTGACGCCCAGCGTATGTTACTACTGAGCGTGTGTTTTACCTCACAGCCAACTTCTCGACTGAGCGTGTGTTTCACCTCACATCCGACTTCTCTACTGAGCTTGTGTTTCACCTCACAGCCGACTTTTCTACTGAGTGTGTGTTTCACCTCACAGCCAACTTCTCTACTGAGCGTGTATTTCACCTCGCAACCAACTGCAATACTGAGCGTGTGTTTCACCTCACTGCTCCACTGACGACCACGACCGACATTGACTAGCACGCAGCAAACAGCCACGTGCGGCCGAGTAGCCAAGTAAGAAGGAAGACCCAGAAGGACGATCCATCCGGAGGACCCGAGACGACACAGACGCACATATCTAACTATTCACTCTGTAATCTTAAGAATAATAAAAACTTGTTATACTGCTAACCTAAGCCTTCTTCTTGAACCCGAGATCCCTTAATTATAGCTACCACACCCAGAAACCAATAAAATTCTGTGAACCCCGGCGTGGCGAGCATACCCCGGCCGAAGCAACGTCACAGTGGCGCCCGAGCAGGGACCTGATAGCATAGGAATATCTCAAAAGTGGTCAAGATGGCGGAGCAGTGGATCAATCAGGCAACGAAAGGAGAGTTAGAAAACTACTGCGAGGAATTCGGCTTGGAAACACGAGGAAAAACGACAGAAAATTAAAAGAAGCAATTGATACGATTCATGAAACGAACAGACCGACCAGGAGATACAAAAGAGAGACTAGAACTGCTGGCAACAAGTGAGGCACAAAACAGGAGATCGCGGAGCGCAACTCCAAAAAACAGCCCAAGACAATCACCAAAACGAATCCCACACATAGAAACCACGGTGGAGGAGGAAGAAACCAAGACGGAACAGTCCAGACCGCCAACGCCAAAAGCAAACGGAAGCAAGCACACCATGGAGGAACCTCTAGGAGAAGCAAGAACAGCAAGGAAAAAATCAACATTCCCGAAACAGATACGGAAAGGATCGCCGGAAGCAGTGGTTTTTGCAATGCCAGTAATATTGGAGGAAATCGCATTAGACTGGTGGCATACAAAACCAACACCAGTAAATACATGGAAGGAGGCAAAAGAGGGACTCAAGGAAAACTTCATGTCACCAAGGTACCAGGAGCAACTAGCGAAACAATTGGCAAGCCGTAAGCAAGCCGAGACGGAAACGATGAGGGAATATGTACAAGAGCTAAGGAAATTTATGAGATTCGGAACATACACAGATCAGCAAAAGCTAGAGATTACGTACCAGAACTGCCGGCTACCCATTAAACTCTACGTGAAAAGAAGTGAATTCAAAACCCTAACAGAATTCATGACCACAGCGGAGGAATTCGGAAAATTGGAAACAGAGGCGGGACTCTCAAAAGCTACGGGATGACAAGGGAACAACCAGGCATATTACAACACAACTTGGAGACCAAAATGCCGCAGATGTGGACAGATGGGGCATGAAACCAGAACATGTAATAAAGAACCGATCATATTCTGTTGGACCTGTAACAAACAAGGAGTCCGGACAATAGACTGCTGTAGGAGGCCGCAGGAAAACGAGCAGGGCTCGGGAGACACCCGCCAGACTCCCGAGGCCCAGACCAGCACAAGCGGGACACAACCCATCTAATATACGAGGAAAAACAACTCCTAGACTGAGTCAAGATCGGCAGAACTATGATGGAGGTAATCATCGACACAGGGGCCACAAGATGCATGATCAACGAGGAAACAGCAAAGAAACTACAAAAGGAAGGAAGCGAAGGGGACAAAAGGAGGTTGATACGACTGGCGGATGGAAGCACACGAAGAACAACACGTAGGTTCGAAACGACAGTGGAACTAGGAGGACAAACATGTGCACAAGCATTTCTAATAATGACCGGAGTACCAGACACCCCGATACTAGGAATGGATTTTCTAGAAAGCACAGGCGCTGAAATAACATGCGGAAAAGCGACAATAATCATCGGCGAGGGACGCACACCGGAAAAAACGGAAGAACATGTAAGAAGCACACAGCCGGAACCACTGTACAAGGGACTGGAGGAGTGGATTTCGTCGGAAGTAAAAAAATTCGAAACACTGAAAGGAGTAACAACATAGCCACACACAGAATCTACTTAAAAGACGACAGACCCATCAAGCAGAGATATTACCCACGCAACCCAGCGCAAATGGAAATAATAAATCGAGAAATTGACGAATTACACAGGCAGAACCTCATAGAACCATCACGTAGCCCATACAGCGCACCAGTGGTTTTAGTAAACAAAAAAGAAACGGACCATTGGAGACTCTGTGTGGACTACAGGTTACTGAACGAGAAAACGGAGAAAGACGCATACCCAATGCCAAGGATGGATTTCATATTAAACCAACTAAGGGAGGCAAGGTACATTAGCACTCTCGACTTGAAATCAGGGTACTGGCAAATACCAATGGAAAGACGAAGCCGACCATACACCGCTTTCACCGCACCAGGGCGAGGATTGTTTCAATGGAAGGTAATGCCATTTAGGCTAACGACAGCCCCGGCAACGTTCCAGAGGGCATTGGACGCAGTAATAGGACCAGATATGGAACCGATTGCCTTCGCATACCTAGACGACATAGTCGTAATCGGGCGGACGAAGAAGGAAAACCAGCAAAAATTACAGGAAGTCTTGGAGCGACTGAGAAAGGCAAATTTACGGATCAACGAGAAAAAATGCCACTTCTTCCAGCGAAAGCTGAAGTACCTAGGGCACATGGTAAGCGAGGAAGGAATACACACGGATCCAGATAGAATATCTGCGGTACGAAAATTAGCAGCGCCAGCGACACTTAAACAAGTACACAGCTTCTTGGGGCTAGCAAATTGGTACAGGAGATTCGTTCCAACCTTCACGAAGCGAGCAAAGGCGCTACCAGACTTACTCAAGAAGGGCCAAAAGTTTACCTGGGATAAGACACATCAAAACGCGTTCAATAACCTCAAACTGTGTCTAACCGAAGCGCCAGTGCTAGCATGCCCGGACTTCGGTAAACAGTTCATCCTACAAACCGATGCAAGCGACTGTGGAATCGGAGCGGTATTAACACAAGAAGACGCAGACGGAGAGCACGTGATCGCCTATGCAATTCGAAAGCTAAAAAGCGAGGAAACAAGATACTCCGCTACGGAAAAGGAATGCCTCGCTATCTACTGGAGCATACACAAAATGAGAATGTATCTGGAAGGATATAAATTCATAGTGGTCACTGACCACCAAGCGCTTAGATGGCTCAATTTCATCGAAAGTCCGTCCGGCCGAATAGCAAGATGGGCTTGGGGATAACAACCTTTTACATTCGAGATAAGATATCGGAAAGGGAAGTTAAACGCGGTGGTGGACGGATTATCCCCTCTACCACGCGAAAAGGCCAGAAAATCAAAACTCGTAGAATACGCTTGGTATCAAGGAAAGTGGAAACAAGTGGAAAAAACCCCAAAAAACCTACCAGACTACGTCATAAAGCGCGACCGACTATATAGACACATACCAACCCACACCGACAAAGACAAACAGCCATGGAAATTATGCGTGCCAAAACAAGAACGCAACCGGGTGCTAGAGGAAAACCATTCAAACCCAACGGCCGGACACCTAGGAATAAGAAGAACAAAACATCGGATACGGCAGCGATAATTCTGGCCGGGGTTATGTAAGGATGTGATCAGATTCGTACGATCATGCGATTGTTGCCAGAGATACACAATTTCACAACAAGCGGCAGCAGAGAAGATGTTAACAAAAACAGCAGCGCACCGTGGGATGTGTGGACTTTGTCGGGCCACTACCAAGAACATCGCATGGCAACACGGTGATGATCGTATGTATCGATAAATTTTCCAAATGGGTCGAGGTCACACCGGCCAGACAGGCAACAGCTGATTCATTCTTAAAGGCGTTCAAGGAAAAAATACTGGCGAGTGGAGGAGCTCCGAAACAGCTGATATCAGACAACTGAGTACAATTCACAAGCCGAAAAACAAAACAGAAACATGGACAAGAAGTTCAAGGCGACGGCACACAAACTTAAAGAGCGAATGATGGCGGCCAAAGGAAGCCAAAAGAAGACCGTTGTACTGAACGACGCACCACCCATCGGGGCCCGGATGAGGGTATCGCATATAATTTCGCATCAGATTAATTCCACCGTGCAATGTTTCCTTATGTGCATTATTGATAATTAAAGACGTTAAGTGACACTTATTTAAAATCAAGGGATGTTTAAACTCAAATTCTGCGCTGGAGTTTTGTAATCTTCCTCCAACTCGCAGTAATCCATCTTTATCTAAAAACGGATTAAGGCCCAATATTATACTTTTTGATTATAGTTCCTGTTTGAGATGCCAAGCTTTTTTGGCACCTATTTTTGTCCAGAAACAAAATGAGGACGAATTGATTTAATAAGGTTTTTATTTATACAGGCGGCTAGCAGAAGCCGATTGCTTGCTCTTTGCCCAGCCAGATAAATGTTCACGGGAGCATATGCAACCAATGCGCAGAGAGATTAGCATAGCACTAAATTCCGCAACGTCGGCAGATCAATGCTAGAGCCGAAGCGGCGGCTGCGGAGAGCCCTTAGCATACCGGGAGAGCGCAGCAGCGCTGCCGAACGTTAGCGTTTACATGTGTATGTTGTTGTATTAAGTTTAAGTACAGTGGGTTCTAATTATGATGATGCTGCTGGCCCGAACATACTCCCCCCGTTGGAAGCCAGCCTTTCAACAGACTCCCTAAGGGGCAGTAGACATAGCCGAGTAACGGCCCTCCTGATGGTTCCTGATGCGGTCTTCAAGTCCGCTACGCGGCACACGCCATCCTTGCCCTGGACGACATCGACAACTCTAGCCAGTGGCCAACGCATAGGAGGAAGATTTTCGTCCTTCACCAGGACAACATCATTCACGCAGAGGTTTTGCGTGGGAGTGCGCCACTTCGACCGCTCTTGCAAAAGGGTGAGGTACTCTTCGCGCCAACGGCTCCAGAATATTTGCTGCAGTTGAGTGACCCGCTGCCAGCCATCCAGACGATTGTAGTTGAGCTTCGTTAGGTCAGGCTCGAGGATTGTCACATGTGGGCCACCTAGAAGCAGATGAGCCGGGGTCAAAACATCTAAGTCATCAGGATTTTCTGAAAGCGAGAGCAAAGGGCGAGAATTAACAATTGCCGTGATCTGGCAGATCAGAGTATGCAGCTCGTCGAAGCCAAGCACAGAGGGCCCAACTGAGCGGTACAGGTGATGTTTTGCAGTCTTCACGGCCGCTTCCCACAATCCGCCAAAGTGCGGAGAGCGTGGTGGGATGAAACGCCAGTCGATCGAGTCAGCCAAGCAGGATTCATGGACCTCCTTCACATGCGAGTCGCTCATGAAAAGCTTCTTTAGCTCCAGCAGCTCGTTCTTGGCGCCAACGAAGTTTGTCGCATTGTCAGACCAAATTTGACTTGGCCTTCCTCGTGTGGCAGTGAAACGCTTTAATGCGCCTAGAAACGAAGCGGTGGTCAGGTCCTTTACGAGCTCCATGTGTATTGCCTTGGAAGTGAAGCAAATGAACACACTGATGTAGCACTTGATCGGAGGCCTCGTGCGGATTTCTGATCGGTAGAAGAAGGGCCCACAATAATCCACTCCAGTGACTTCAAAGGGCCGAGATCCTTCCAAACGCTCCTTAGGCAGGTCTCCCATGATGTGCTGAACCATGCGCGGCTTAGTCCTGAAGCATCTCACACACTTGCTGACTTCCTTCGACACTGCCTTAATTCCTCCAATTGGCCAATATTTCAGCCGAATTTTGGCAAGCAGGGCGCGAGGTCCGGCATGAAGGTTCCTCTCGTGATAATATCTTATCAGAGCACAGGTTATGGGATGTCCCTTGGGCACAATAAGCGGGTGCTGAGCATCAAATCCTAGCGATGAGTTTCCAAGACGCCCTCCAACTCTAAGTAATCCAGACTGATCGATGAACGGAGAGAGCGAGCTGATGGAACTGGATTTCGTGACTTGACCGTTGCGTTGAATCTCCTTTATGTCCATCCACAAGGTTGCCAGCTGAATGTGTCGGATTAGGAGATGAGTTCCTTGCCGGATATCGGAAACGGTGAGTCCAGAGTGCCGAAGACGATGTGCAAATTTATGCATGTAGGCGAAGGTGCGCTGCATGCCAAAAAATGTGTTTGCAAATTTGCATCCTGAGGTGAGATCGGTATGTGGAGACACGATCAACAATGCTCGCTTTCGGAGCTCTAAAGTCGGTATTTCAGAAACAGGGAACACAGGCCATTCTTCCTTGGAGCCTACCAAAAACGATGGACCGTGAAACCACAGCTCTGACTGGATAAGGTGGTTGGGAAGTGAGCCTCTAGATAGGATGTCAGCAGGATTTAAAGCGGTGGGAACATAGCGCCATTCCATTGTTGCCGTCAACTCCTGAATTGATGCCACTCGATTTGCCACGAAAACTTGAAATTTGGCGGGCTCATCTCGTATCCAGGATAATGCTGTTGAGGAATCCGACCAGCAGTAAAACTGACCTGTAAAAATTCCAATCTCTTTTAAATTATTCATTATTTTCGCAAGCAAATGGGCTCCACTTAATTCCAGCTTGGGGATTGATAATGTTTTTAGCGGCGCCACTCGAGACTTTGAGCACAAAACATTGCTCGACACCTGCCCTTCCCTGGATACGACATATATGCAAGCGCCATATGCTTCTATGCTGGCATCACAAAATCCATGGACTTCTACAGCCGTAGTGGAATGATGAACCACGCGAGGAAAGGAAATCCTAGTGATGCTTGCCAAACTGTTTCTCAAGTCCATCCAAGTTGAATGCAACGCTGAGGGTAGGCTTTCATCCCAATCCAAATGCTCTCTCCAAAGCTGCTGAAGGAAGACCTTGCACCTGACAATGACAGGATTTATCAATCCCAGGGGGTCGTAGAAGCGAGCAATCGTGGACAGGGCAGATAAGGCGAAAAGCAGCTGATCTGAAGCGGGGTCCCATGCTAAGCCTAGAGTCTTAGTTATGTCGCTTCCATCATGAAACCTTAGGAATTTCTCTCTGTCATCTTCAGGGGTTCCATCGAGTACCTCCGGGTGACTAGAACACCATTTCCTAAGCTTGAAGTTTCCGCGAGACAATATAGCGGAAGTTTGGTGCATCTTCTCCATGACCTCGGCAACTGAGTTACCGCCAGAAATGAGATCATCTACATAAAACTCCTGTTGCAGAGCAGCTGAGCCAAGAGGGTAGGACTCACCCTCATCGATGGCCAGCTGGTGCATTGCGCGAACTGCTAAAAATGATGCCGCCCTAGTACCGTATGTGACGGTGTCTAATGTGTAGACTTGAATCTCGGACTGGGCAGAGTCTCGCCATAGGATACACTGATAGTAGTTGTCAGGTGGAGATACTTGTACGCAACGATACATCTTGCAAATGTCCCCAGTGAGAGCAACTGGATATGTGCGAAAGCGAATTAGAATGTTAAACAATGCAGGCTGAATGACGGGGCCTGACATCATGACATCATTCAGGGAACATCCAGTTGATGTAGCAGCAGAGCCATCAAACACGACACGAAGTTTTGTCGTTGTACTGTCCTCCTTTAGGACACAGTGATGAGGCAAGAAATATTTGCAGAGGGCACGGTAATCAGGTTTGACTGGGGACATATGCTTCAAATCAATGTATTCCCTCATAAAGGCGGAGTACCGATCCCTGAGCGTTGGGTTGCGATCCAATTTGCGCTCCAAATTGATGAATCGTCGATACGCCTGAGTATAGGATTCCCCTAAGGGATCAGCATTATGTTTTAACGGGAGACGAACTGAATACTCCCCCGATGGCAACCGTGAAAAGTGGCTTACGAAGTGCGCTTCGCAATCTAATTCTTCCTTGGTATTCACACTTGCTTCCACACAATTCTCGACTTCCCAAAACATGCGAAGTGTTTTATCCAGTCTGGAATCCAGGTTAGATTCCGGCACCGGAGAATTGTGATTTCCTAAGAGCGCCGAGCTTGCTACCCTTTGTCCACCGCCAGATACGATCCAACCGAGCCGGGTCTTCTGCAGCAGAGGCAGGCCATCAGTAAGTTTGATTTGCCCTACGCAGAGGAGATCATAAAAAATGCTCGCACCAATGAGGAGATCCACTCGCTGAGGGTTGAAAAAGGCAGGATCGGCAAGCTGAATGTTCGAGGGAATACTCCAGTCGGATACATTGACTGCCAGACTTGGTTGGCAATCGGTGATTGTAGGGGCAATGAGAGCAGTAAGAGTCGTTTTGTAGCTAGATGTGCGAGAATGCATGCAAATGTTGACGGTGGATCCCTCAGTGGACACGCTGGTATCGCCTAGCCCAGAGACAAGTGCAGATGATTGAGTTCTGCTAAGCTGGAGCTGCTGGGCGAACCTGGATGTGACGAGGTGAAGTTGTGAGCCTGAATCTAGTATGGCACGACAAGGAACTAAAACGCCAGACCGATTCTTAACGAGGACCACGGCTGTAGCCAGAAGCACAACATCAGAGTGAAGACCTTGGGCAGCAAGAGAGGTAGACGCAGGTGAATGAGAGCTGCTAACAGAATCCTGAACTGCAGAAATAGCTTCCGATTGAAGCGCTAGATCTGGAGTAGATGGTGGGGAGCTTTGCGTTATGGATTGCAGATTTTCAAAATGGAGCAAACTATGATGACTTCCGTTGCAATCGCGACATTTTCCACTGTTGCATGCGCGAGTGCGATGCCCTGACTTTAGGCAATTAAAGCAGAGGGAAAGCTTCTTCACTTCCTTGTGGCGCAGCAACGGGGACAAGTTTCCGAATAATTTGCAGGAGTATATGCCATGGCCCGCTGAATGGCAAAAGGTGCATCCAGACGTTTTCCTTAAATGAGGAGTAGAAAGGTTTTTTCCCACCTGAGCGCTACTAGCGGGCGTCGCTGTAGCGTATTCCAAATTCTCCATTTTCCGGCAGCGCTTATTCAAGAATTCGTAGAACTCGGCTGCGGTAGGAATGGCATCCGACAATGTGTCCTCCCATTTCCTTTGCGTCTTAGCATCCAGCTTCTGCAGCAGAACGTGGATCACCATGCAGTCAGAGATCTCCTCATCCTTTCCCAATGTCCGCAACGCACGCATATGCAAATTGACTGCGTCCGAAAACTCCCGTAGCCTTTTCGGCGATGGCGAATCTACCCTCTTGAGCCCCAGAATCTTCTTGATGTGTGCCTGAAAAACAAGTCGTTTGTTATTAAAACGGTTATCAAGAATATCCAGAGCCGCACGATAATTGGCACTGGAAAGCTCCAATGATCGAACCGAATCCAAGGCCACATCTGCGAGACACGAGCGAAGATGCTGGAACTTCTCGATGTCGCTAAGGTCCGCATCCGATCCAATGACCGATTTGAACATCGCCATAAAATCCGAGTATTCCACGTACCCACCGGAGAACTTGGGTACCTTCAGCTCAGGAAGCCGATGCTTGTGAGCCATGATGATGGTACTGTGTCCAGAATGGCCTGGCAGGGTGGTTGAATTGGCAGCGGCGCGTGAGTGGCCCATTTCGATAGCGGCAAGCAACTCAGCTTTCAGCGATATGAAGAGTGCATCGAAGTCGTCGCGCATCGCACTCCCAATCTCATCTTGATTGAGAGCTTCCAGCTCATTGTGGGACTTATTGAACTCCCCTCGCATTTCTGCCAGCATACCGATGCGAACGTCGATTTCCGCGGCGGTTAATTTGTCAACCTTATCGCCTGCGAATGATTCGCCAAGCCTTCGCATCCGATTATATACCGACTGAACTTTGCGCTTATAAAGATTCAGTCTGGTATCAACCGTCGCAATATTTCCGCCCGCGCCTGTATTCGGATCGCTGTCCATGGTAAACGGTTTGCAATGCGACGAAACGGAGAATAGAATACTGCTTAAGCGACGGTGCAGAGCGAGAGCGAGAATGAGAGACTCGAAATCCAAGAACTGTGGCTGCAGCCGAGCATGGAATGAGAGACTCGACGATTAGGCGACGGTGAACACCGAGAGCGAGAATGAGGGACACGAAAAGTCAAGAACCGTGGCCGTGGTCGAGCATAGAATGAGAGATTCGACGGTTAAAATAACGGAATCTCAGACGACCGGCACTCTCACTGACTTGCACATAAAACTGTTCTTAATTGTGCACCAAATGAATTTGTTGGTATTTAAACTGCACAGCAACGAATGTATTGTTCGTTTTATATGTTTTTTAACGAAAACGCGATTAACAAATGGCTTTAATCACGTCGGGGTCACCAATGTTTGAGATGCCAAGCTTTTTTGGCACCTATTTTTGTCCAGAAACAAAATGAGGACGAATTGATTTAATAAGGATTTTATTTATACAGGCGGCTAGCAGAAGCCGATTGCTTGCTCTTTGCCCAGCCAGATAAATGTTCACGGGAGCATATGCAACCAATGCGCAGAGAGATTAGCATAGCACTAAATTCCGCAACGTCGGCAGATCAATGCTAGAGCCGAAGCGGCGGCTGCGGAGAGCCCTTAGCATACCGGGAGAGCGCAGCAGCGCTGCCGAACGTTAGCGTTTACATGTGTATGTTGTTGTATTAAGTTTAAGTACAGTGGGTTCTAATTATGATGATGCTGCTGGCCTGAACAGTTCCTTTTTATGGCATAGATGCATAGCATAGAGTAGAAAATGCGAACGCATAGAGCAGGGGTGCGCATTGCCTATGCTCACGATGCACATTTGTTTTTGTTTTGCACATAGCATATGGGAAGTGTGTGAGCTTACTCACTGGTAAGGTTATTTTGCACATTGCAAATTACACAAACAATTTTTCACTTTTCGCTTTGCGTCAACTTTCGTTTCTGGAAAGGCAACAACAATTTTATTGCTTCGTTTTGCTATCCCGCTGGCAAGTGTCTGGCGGTCTAGGCAAGTGTCTAAGCAGTACATACAAATGTACATACATATGTACATACAAATGTACATACATATGTGCATACAAATGTACATACATATGTACATAAATATGTACATGCAAATGTACATACATATGTGCATACAAATGTATATATGTACATGTATATATACATACATGTTATATATCAACTGAAAGGTATTAATGAGTAGATCATATATATGGGTCTATATATGATCTGTCTCCTTCGGTTCAAAGGATATTTCAATTCAATTTTTATTTTCAATTTTAAAATAAAAATTGAAAAATAATTCTTATTTTCAATTTTTATTATAAAAATTGAAAATAAAAGTTTTGAATTGATTTTTATTTTTTTAAATTAATTATAATAATTATTTTTTATTTTTATTATATAAATTAATTTTAATAATTAAAAAATAATTTTAAACAAAAAAATTGCAAATAAAAGTTTATCCTGTTTTTGAATTTTCCGTGCGAAAATAACACATGTCCATTTTCCCCTTCCTTTTGGGAGGCTTTTTTGTGCCTCAATTTTTTTGAACCCATAACTCTTATTTACGGTCCCTGGTTTAGAAGCTTACCTATAAAAAGCAAAAGTTGAACTTTGTTGCCGGTGCATATTTTCCTATGTAATGTGCTGAATTTAAAGTTTTTTGGATCGATAAAGTACTTTTATTGGTCAATTTTACTATACATAATTATTTTACATAATTTTTTTCAGCTCAATCTGATTTCACAAAAAAAAATTGTTTATTCTGGAATTTGGTTTAATTTATTGTTTTCTGTAAAATATGCCTCCACTTCCAATTTAGAGGGAGGAATATTTTACAAACTTCACATTTCTAAAAATTAACTATTTGCCGATTTGTTTTGAGATCCCACAAGTCTAATGGATGAAATATATGGAACTGAAGAGGCTGCTAACATGTTGAAAAGAACCCCGTTTTGGATTTTTCGTGATATCTTGCACGTATTCAATTACCTATATTTCTTGTAATCCTTGTTTCTTGCTTCCTCTGACATATCTCCAATTGGTAAACTCTGATATTCAATTAAAATTTTACAATGTGCCAACATTTTATGAAGCGTAGGAGTAAGCTTCTTTTCAGAATATTTTTCCAGTAGCAGCTCTGCAGTCTTCGAAGCATATTCACCAAATTTGTGGATGTTAATTTCTTCCTTGCTGCTTAAAACATTCAAAATGACACCCAATCTTTTGATTATGTCAATATCTACACCAGTTATTTCTGCAGTAATTTCGACTTCTTCAAAGAATGTACGTGATGAGTTTCCACCGTTTGTGTTTCCATATCCTTGTTTGGAGCAGTCCACCTTCAGTGTTAGTTGGTCAACGAATTTTTCTTGAATAATTTATTTCATATTTGGTTTTTTTTTTGGTTTTGGTTTTTTTGCAAAATGCAAATATTAAGGTAGATTTTGTATTTGTTCGTTCGTTAAGAACTTTTCCATTAATCAATATTAATATTGTTTACTGTGGACTTTATTAGCTCGGAAGATTCCTTGGCGTATTTGAATAATATTGGGCGGCAATAATGAGCAGACGAGGATTGCGGATTTTTCCAATATTCCGATGTATCTGATTTAAGCCACAGGCGTACAAGAGAAGCCATTAACATGTTACATGTCGTCTGTGGATATGGCTTGCTTATATTCACTTTGATTAGAATGTCCATCACAACCCCATTTGCTGATCAATGTGAGATTTTGCGGAAAATTCTCAATCTGATGGTGAAGTAAACTATTAATGAGCCGTTTCGCAGTGTGTTCCATCAGGTCCTGAAGTTTTAGTCTCGCCTATGTCTCCGTCGTTATTGTTGGTTCCGGCACTGCCACTAGTTTTTCTTCTTTAATGTGTCTGTATTCAGGCAGAATGTGTACATTATGATGGATTAAGAAATTCCGCAATATTGAATTTTTTTTTCCTTGTTGTTCGTATATTTGATTGACAATGCCTCCGATTAATTCATTAATCATCTAGCAAACTGTTTCCAATCAAGTTTGCGTTTTTGCTATTAAAGAAGTCAGTTTTACGGAATGCGCTCTCCCATTTCGTTGTAATATTATTATGAATAGTGGTCATTTTTTGTTTTATACTTGTATGCTGTTCGCGGCTTTCATTAAGGACGGATTCCGCAAATTCGTTGAATGTGCTTGAAGTTCTAAATATCTCGAATAACTTTGTATTATCTATAGCCATTTTCACGTTAATTATGTTTACAAATTGTATTCACTGCAACTTATACGCAACTGGATTCTTTTGAAGTCAAAACGAGCGGGAACGTTGTGAGCCGCGGCTCTACTTTATACCTGGTACTCAGTCAGTATATATGTATGTGAGCTTGTTGTAATTTATTACATGCTCGCAAAAGGGACAAATTTAATTTTAGCCAAAAAAGAAAAAAGTAATTAAGTCGAACCTTTTCGGAGATTTTTATCTAGTTGATGTTCCCATATTTGTTTACATACATTTTTTACATCTGCCTTTTCTACATGTCTTTATCTACTTCCTACATATACATACACGGCTGTGTGCGAGAGAGAGAGGGAATCAGTCTGCGCTTGGAAGGCCACTGAAATTGCATTTGTTCCTTCTGACTATTTTTATGATCCGATCTGATTCAGATTCAATACTCTGATTGATATGGTAATTTTCTATGATTCTGCGTTTTTGGTTTTCCCGTATCTTCAAAATTGTAGATTTTCATCTTTTGTGGGGGCGAAAGAGGGCGTGGCCAAATTTTGAAACAAACTCGTGTCGGTTTGATATCACAGGAGCTCGGATAGAAAGTTTGGTTGATCTAGCTCTTATAGTCTCTGAGAACTAGGCGTCAAAAAATGCGATCAGGCATAGCGCCAACCCCTGTGTGTCAGAGAGAGCGAGAAGGAACGATGCATTTCGAAATGGTTTTCTTCATTGTGGCTATATTTATGATCCGATCTGATTCAATACTCTGATAGATATGATAATTTTCTATGATTCTGCGTTTTTAGTTTTCTTGTATCTTTTGTGCATGCCGCAGATTTTCGTCCTTGGAGTGGTCGGAAGGGGGCGGGGCGAAATTTTGAAATACACTTGTAACAGTGCGATAGGACAGGAGTCTGGATACAAAATTGTGTTCCTCTAGCTTTTATAGTCTTTGAGCTATAGGCGCAAATGAAGACGGACGGACAGACGGACGGACAGACAGACATAGCTATATCGACTCGGCTATTGATGCTGATCAAAAATATATATACTTCATGGGGTCGGAAACGCTTCCTTCTGGGTGTTTCGCCCCGCCCCTTTCCGCCCACTCCAAGGACGAAAATCTGTGGCATGCACAATTTTAAAGATACGAGAAAACTAAAAACGCAGAATCGTAGAGAATGACAATATCTATCAGAATGTTGAATCTGGATCAGATCAGATGATAAATATAGCCACAATGAAGAAAACCATTTCGAAATGCATCGTTCTCTCTCGCTCTCTCACACGCAGGGGTAGGCGCTTTGCCTGATCGAATTTTTTTAAGCCTAGTTCTCAGAGACTATAAGAGCTAGATCAACCAAACTTTCTTTCCAAGCTCCTGTGATATCAAACCGAGACGAGTTTGTTTTAAAATTTTTCCACGCCCCCTTCCGCCCACATAAAGGACGAAAATCCAAAATTTTTAAGATACGAGAAAACCAAAAACGCAGAATCATAGAAAATGACCATATCTAACAGAGTATTGAATCTGGATCAGATCGGTTCATAAATATAGTCAGAAGGAACAAATGAAATTTCAGTGGCCTTCCAAGCGCAGACTGATTCCCTCTCTCTCTCGCACACAGCCGTGTATGTATATGTAGGAAGTAGATTTAGACATGTAGAAAAGACAGATGTAAAAAACGTATGTAAACAAAAATGGAAATAATATATATAAATCTCCGAAAAGGTTGACTTAATTTTTTTTTTGTCTTTTTTGGCTAAGACTAAATTTATCCCTTTTGCCAACATGTAATAATGTAATTCATTACAAGCTCACATACATATATACTGACTGAGTACCGGGTATAAAGTGGAGCCGCGGCTTAGACGCGGCTCACAACGTTCCCCCTCGTTTTTGTATATATTCATTGAGTATTCTTTTACCTATGTTCCAAATCCCTATTTGCCTCACTTAAATCGACCTAGAAGCCAAACTACCCAAAATCCAAAAAGGGATTTGGAACATAGGTAAAAGAATACTTAATAAACATATACAAAAAATATCTCGGGGAAATTTGATGAAATTTTTTTATAAAGTCAAGTCAAAGTTGAAAAACAGCTCAAAAATGAGATGGTTTTGAAAATACGTTTTTCTTGATTACTGTCCATGCAACAGAATAGGTTTTTATTGATTAATAATAACTATGAATATACCTAAATGGAAATTTTTAAATCAGAATAATACGTAACGTAGTTTACTTTTAATTCATCCTCAAAGATGCAGAAAAAGAAAAAAAGTTGAATACATTTGTGCACACTGAAATAATTTTCAACTTTGAATGCGCATATCTCTTAAACTAAAAGTCAGATTATCTAAGAAATTTGATTTTTCAAAGCTCTGGGAAATTCTCTGTCAGAAACGTGTATTCATTTTATTCAAAGCGCTCAAAAAATTTTTCGACTTTTGCCACCTCTTTTCGTTTGATGTCCCACTGTGCGTCGTCATTATTATTGGTAATAGTTGCTGTGGCTGCCGTTTATGCATCAGCATATTTGCTTTCGATTTGTTTTACTAGCTTAATACAATCGAAAATATTCCTACCAAATATTTCTCTAGCATCATCGTTCAAGCTAGCGAAAGCTACGCTTGTCATACGGACAATAAACAGGGGAAAAGTTTCAGCTCCTTGGGCGTATAGCTAAAATATTGTACTTTATGGGTATCGAGGGCAATTTTTGTATTTTGATAATCATTCAATGTATCAAATTGTATGTGAATGAAATTTTTGTTTCTTATATTGAATGTAAATTTGGATTTAATATTGGTATTGGCATTGGACTTTTTATTATTATTATTTTTTGGACTAATAACATTAATCAACACGCCATTTCCGCTGTGGCCAAAAATTTCTTTTTCTGATAGATTTGGGGATTTAAATTTTTTTAAAGAATTATGGTTTTTTTATAGTTTATTTTATTTTAAACAATTTTGTAACATCTAGTATTTTTTTAATTTTTTTTCAGAGGTAGTGCTTCTTTTTTCACATAACTTAAGTATCTTATATCTGGTTGCATAGAATTTGCATAGAACGCCTGCCATGTTTTTTCGTCAGCAAGCATCCGCTCGACTGGAGTATCCGCGCTGACTCCTGGGCTCACCCTTTGCAGCCTCACTCGTTCCTGGGAGAAACGGGGGCAAGAGAAAAAGATGTGCTCCGCATCTTCATCATCTCCGGGCCCCCAATACCTGCAGTACGGGTCGTCAGCATGATTTAAGCGGTGTAAATACTACCTGAAGCAGCCATGTCCTGTCAACAGTTGATACAGGTTATGGTCAACCTGACCTCTCCTTCTCTGCAGCCATGGGCTGAGCTGGGGGATGAGCCACCTGGTCCACCTTCCCTTCTCCGCTTGCTCCCACCGTTGTTGCCAACGGGCTATGCTTGCCTCTTGCCGTTCGCTGGCTACCGTCCGTCCGCTCTGTCGCTCATCCGCCAGAAGGTCCAGCGGGATCATGCCTGTCACAACCGTCCGGATACCGTCCGGAAGCAGTACGCAACCCTGAGGGCACAGCGTCGGTACGCGCTTCTGCTGTCTCTGCTGTAGGTGGGCACCCTCATTACTGGTGGCCACACGGCTGATCCGTACAGTAGTATGAAGGTGACCACCCCGGCGATGAGCTGTCTGCTGCGCTGCCGTGGTCGTCCTGTATTGGCCATCATCCTGCTTATGGCCGCCGTTGCTGAAGCTGCCTTCGCGCTGGCGTACTCCAGGTGAGCCTTGAAGGTAAGCCTATGGTCCAGAATTACCCCTAGATATTTTGGGGCAGGCTTGGTCACGATGGCCGTATTGCCGGTTTCACGCATGCCTACTCGACCTTCTTCCTGCTGCTCATTAGCATAGCCTCTGTCCTTTTCTCCGCCAGAGATAGTCCGTTCGGTGCCAGGAAACAATTTTTTCGATTGCTGCGCTGCACATGTCTTCTACGTCCCGTATATACTTGGCCACCGTTACCAGTGCGATTTCGTCACCGAAGCCCACCAGCGTGCACCCTTCCGGTAGCGTGAGCCGTAAGATGTCGTCATACATCGCGTTCCATAGGGTCGGCCCTATGAGTTTTACTGTCTCATTGGGGACTCCGTCTGGTCCTGCAGCTTTCCCATTTTTTAACTTTGATGAGGCCTATAGTACCTCTCTACAAGTGATGGTAGTGGTGCTTCCCATGTGATTCACATCTTCGGAGCTTGTACCCTGTTGAATTGGTGGTTGCCAGGGAAAGAGGGCGTCCACGATTTCTCCCAGCTGGACAGGACACTTGGGAATAGGCTTATATGCCCCCCGAAGGGTTCAGCATCAGCCGCTTCGCAGAGCTAATGAAAACATTTGGCCTTGGTTTCCCTAATGGCGTCTCATAGCGCTCTCCGCTTGCTCTTGGATGCCACTCCATTGCTGGAAAACTGCGCCGTGCCTCTGGATCGCTGGTAAGCGCGCCGAGCTGTGCAGCACTCCCTCCTAGCATTGGCAATGTGCTCATTCCATCATGGTACGGGGCGGTGCCTGCTTCCTCCGATCTTCTTCTCCTTCATGGCTGCATCGCATGCCACTTTGACGGTCCTGGTAGTGGCGATGTTTCTGCATCTCCGGCTACGCTTAAGCCTTCTGCTGTTGCCAGGAGCGCGTCTCTGCCGAGAGTGTCTTCCTTGAAGCCTATTAGTAGTGTTCTCTGGCTTCTTGATGTGTTGCTGCGGGCGGAGACATCAGTCAGCACAGCTAGGTGGTCGCTATGTGTGTACACGCTCAATACTTGCCACCTGGAATAGCGTGCTATCTTCGGGCTTGCAAACGTGAGGTCGATGATAGTACGTCGGGGTGCTTCCTGTGTTTAGGAGGCAGACATTTAGGCTGGTGAACTCGTCCAGGAGCGCTGTCACTCGAGGCGTGTTCCTGATACTACCCCAGGTCGTGGCCCATGCGTTGAAATCGCCCGCTATTAGTACCGCGAATCTGTCTCTGGCGTCGTTGGCGATGTCGCGGATGACTGCTTCGTATTCTTGCTGCGTGAAGCATGGCGCTATGTAGCAGCTGTACACGTACATTCCGTTTTATTTGGCTCTTGCATAGCCCACCATGGATGCTTTATGCGTGAGCTGGCCGGGTTAAGGGTCACAGCTCCAGATGGCCGCTCCGCCGTCCGAGCTTTGCTGCCAGATCCCTTCCTGCTTCCTCATGTAAGGCTCGCTGAGTAGCGCAAGCTCGTTCTGCTCCAGAGCCGTTTGAGCTAGCAGGTTCTGGGCAGCTCGGCAGTGGTTTAGGTTAAGCTGCAGGAGCTTAACCATCTATAAGCTTGGACAGGGCCTTCTTGTACTCGGGTCAGCCGCGGCTGATGACCGAGTGTGCTGCTGCGCGGGCGTCTCCGTTCTTCCCAGAGCATAGTATGCACTTAAATGGATTGTTGCACTGGTTGTGCTTGTACCCCTCTCCTCCACACTTATAGCAGGCGTCCCTTGCCACGCGGCGCGTGGCCCTGCATATGGCTGCTGTGTGTCCGTAGGCCATGCACTTAAAGCACCGAGTTGGCACGATCCGGCGCCGTATGCGGCATACCACCCAGCCAATTTGCACCTTGCCAAGGTCAAGGAGCTTCTCGGCTATGGTGGGCAGGAGATTGTAAGGGTACGAGAAATAAAAAAATTGTATATTGCTTCAGCCATTCATATTTGCATAGATAATCTAATTTTTGACCATGCCACATTTTACGGAGGCGAATTTAAAGATTGCATATGTGTCACAGATAGGCATGTTTTTACGGACGCTACTGTAAAGCTTTCCTCGCAAGCCCTACTTGCATACAAGTGCATGCCGACCGTTCTGGTGAAAGCTTTCCGAGATCAAACCTCTCACTCTCGCATACTCCAAGCTCACGATGCTTGCGCTCTGAGCATGCATCTCACCCTTCTACAAGTTAATTGCTTCTCTCCACGTGCCAAGATCAAAGATATCTCTGAATTCAAACTCATTAGGCTTGCACTCTGAGCTTGCATTTTATTCCTCTGCAAGCTACGGCCAAGTGAAGTATATTAAGGAAACCATCGCGGCAACTCATTTTGGAACACCACGTGTGGAAAATTTTCGCCAGTTGCATAACCTTGGAGAGATTAGAATCCGGACGGAAACTTAACACTCTCCCAGCAGTGCGTGTATGTCGGCGGTGCTGGTTGGGATTAGTGACAGTGAGTTCACGAAGTCTGTGACCGCACCAGGTGCGGGCAGCAAGGCACATGACCCAGCAGCAAGCACACCCATACCCGCTCCAACCAGCCCTCACAGCATAGGCCATCGCGCTATCGCCGGCCAACACTTCGCCGTAGTTCCTCCCAAACCCTTCGCCATAATAGCCTTGAGTAATTGCAGAAGCCTAATAGCGCATGGGTGCTCTCTCCAAGCTACCTTTGTCTTCGATCGCAGCTCTTTTCTAGGTCGTCAAAACTTAGCAAGACCTGATTTGGAAGGCGGGCAGACACCAGGGTGCTCCGTGAGGCCTAAAGCATGCGCCGCCTCCTGCGCCGTCTCTCTCTGCCGGCATCTAACATATCACCCGGATTTACAATCAAGGCTACAGCAGTCTTGATAAATTGGCGTATCGACAGGAATTTAAAATTTAAATAAATTAAATATTAATTAGCCCTATACCTATATTACTCTTAAACTCTCTTTTAGTCTTGCGCTTGTTCTGCTGCATTACCAAATTAAAATCTATCGCCTACAACCATTTGAGGCAACAGGCCTGCTGATGGATGACTACTTATTTAATGAGATCGTAGGTACGGCATAGCCGCTAACATTTATATGTAAGGAAATGCAGCATTAAACTAGAGCGCAAAACTGATAGGGTAAAAAATCCCCTTTTGAATGAACTTTTCTTTACTTTACCTCCCACCCGATTATGGGCAGTCATGAAACCTATTAAATCATCATCTCTTAGAACTTTTGTACCACCTATTATGTACATATCCAAGCTAGTATTGTTAATTGGCTTATTATGAATTATTGGATTCCATCAAGGTATTATCTATTTTTGTTAACTACCGAAATTTATTTTGAATGATCAACATGGAGGGTCATTCCCGTTTCTCTGTCTACGATTTTATTATTGTAACGGCGTTGTCGAGGCAGCACTGAATCCACGCCAATCTCCCTGAGCTAGGCCGTCCAAACAGTAGACAGAGGGTGCAGGCCGAAACGACTGGGACCGTATCAGTTACAAGATTCAGCGTGGCTACTTGTGTGGCCCCGTAGGATTTCCGCATGTTGATGGATACTGGTGTGGGTGGGTTGTCGCCGATAGCTGCTGCTATGGCCTCCCACACTTCATCGCTTGTCGCAACCTCGCCTACATCGAGGACGTTGACCGCGGTTGTCTCATGCATCGCCTTCACGGATGCATTGTTCCCGACCGCTTCCTGTATGGCCGTCTGTAGCTCCTAGGTGGCGGGGTCAGCTTATTTCTGCATCCTGAGGAGCAGCTCCCTAGCGGCAGTCTTCCTGATGCCCTGGACTTTGTTTGTGAGGCCTTGGAGCGTTGGCTCTGTCTTCACTAACTTGAGAATGTCAGCGTATGTTTCCTCCTCCGTGCATTTGACCAGCACTGCGTCTGGTCGGGCTGCCTTTTTTCATTTCGCGCGCCTTCCTCAGACCTCACTCTACTTCTGGGTATGGTCAGTGTTTTCGCCACTGGGAGCCCGCTTGTTGTTCTCCTCTTGTTGGCGGATGGCTGCCTTTTCCTCCGCTGGCGCTGTCAGCTGGGACCTATCCTTCAGCTGCAGCTTCTTCATCCTCGCGAACATTTGCTTATGGCTCGAGTTGATCGGCCTCTATCCTTTCTCCGTCGTTTGGTACAGCAGGTCGTCTAATATTGCACCTATTTACTCTATGTACAGTACGCTTGTTCTGGACCTCTTTGGCGGCGTGTTCCTCTCACTACTCGAGGGAGTAAGGGGATTGCGCTGCCTCTTCGGCGTGTCCGCATCGCGTTTATCGCTCTGTGTCGGCCCGCTGGAAGCGCTGGTTTTCGAGCTCTGTTTCATGGGTGGAGCTGTGGCTGCTGTCTTTGGTGGCGGTGTTTTGGTCACCTTCGAGGCTTTTCGGAAAGCCGTTATTTCTTCTCTGCTGCTGCTTGTTGTGATACTTGCTTCGTCGGCCAAGTGAGTCACTGCAGAGCACTGGCGTTGCAATGTCGTTCAGTCCTCAGTGCTGATCTAACTTGGCAAGATCAGCAGCGCCTGGGCTCTTTACCGGGCGATCGCAAGTCGGCTTTTATAGCAGGCAGCTTCTGTCACCGTGCGCTACGTTCTTGGGACTCGTAGCGTCGGATGGCAGGTGGCTTGCAAACTTTCTCCGTTGCCCAACACTGCACAGCAGCTGGATCAGCTGGCGTGACAAGCGCATTTGCGGTGCGAGCGTAAAGCCTAGTACTCAGATATGCCTAATACTCAGACAAGCAAAATTTTCTTGCGCAAGAATCAGTGATGATATTCGTATGGAAACGATAAAAATGCATGCGCAAGAATTTTGCAAATGAGTACTCAGACAAGCAAAATAAATGACCGATTAATACTGGAAAAGCAAAGATATATACTAGAAAAGAAAAGGTGGTATTTGCTGGGCTCGACTAAAAGATAGAATTAATCTATATTCTGTCGTCATCGATACTCGTATATCGTTCCTTCTCGCCCGCTCTCGCAAACAGGGGTGGGTGCTTTGCCTGATCGAATGTTTTGACGCCTAGATCTCAGATTCTATAAGAGCTAGATCAACCACATTTTCTATCCAAGCTCCTGTGATATCAAACCGAGGCGAGTTTGTTTCAAAATTTGGCCACGCCCCCTTCCGTCCCCACAAAAGATGAAAATCTAAAATTTTGAAAATACAGTAAAACCAAAAAAACAGAATCATACAAAATGACCATATCAATCAGAGTGTTGAATCTGGATCAGATCGGTTCATTAGTATAGCCAGAAGGAACAAATGAAATTTTAGTGGCCTTCCAAGCGCAGACTCATTCCCTCTCTCTCTCGCACACAGCCGTGTATGTATATGTGGGAAGTAGTTTTCGACATGTAGAAAAGACAGATGTAAAAACCGTATGTAAACAAAAATGGAAAAATGGAAACATCTAATAGATAAAAATCTCCGAAAAGGTTCGACTTAATTTTTTTTTCCTTTTTGGCTTAAATTAAATTTGCCCCTTTTGCGAACATCTAATAAATTACAACAAGCTCACATACAGAAATACTGACTGAGTACCGGGTATAAAGTAGAACCGCGGCCTTAGACGTGGCTCACAACGTTCGCCCTCGTTTGGTTTATTGAGGGGAACTATTAGAAAAAATCGTCTGCGTAGGCGCTGAGTTTTATTTATTTTTGTAGGCTGATGATATTAGTAAGTCTGTTATAGGCAATTAGAAAGAGATTTACTGAAAATGGTGAGCCTTGGTGGATGCCGTTGAAAAATGGGTATGTGGAGCTGATTGTATTATTAACTTTAATTTTTCTGTTAGACATGAAGTTTTTAATGAAGTTTACGATTTTGGGGCCAATTTTCCAGCTGATTAGCTGGTCAACAATGGAGTGCACTCCGACTTTGTCAAAAGCCTTCGAAAAATCAATGGCTATGCCAAAGGTGTGCTTGTTAGTTCTCAGCGTCTTGGTTATCAGGTGATCTGCAAGGAGCAGACCCTCTGATACCGATTTGCCATGCTTGAAACCTGATTGGGTTGAGATGAATTAGTTTATCTTTTGTGACAAACCACCATAGTCGCATGGCTATTATTTTTTCGAGTGTTTTGGAAAGGCAACAGTTAAGGGAGATTGGTTATTTCTGTTTTGTTTGATTTGGTCTTTTTTATGGGAATAATTAGGCTGGTTTTGTACGTTTGGAGGATAAAGTTGTTGAAAATGATATTGAAGAGGTTGGTAATTCTAGATATGAGTGGGTATGAGGCGTTTTTAATCATGAGATTCTATTAATGCCAGGTGTTGTTCCTCTGGGGGTGTGTAGTGCAGATATTACTTCTATCTGTAAAATGTCTATTCTATTGTTTGTGCTGATGGGGTTGGAGTGTAGTTTATTGGTTTGTCTGAGTATTTGTTTGCAGTGAAGGTTTGGTTGAAGTTTTCGTCTTTGGAGTAGAGTGTTGAGCCAAAAATTGTGCTATAGAGGTTGTATCGGTTGTGAGTAAGTTGTTGGCTGTATATTTGATGCAATGTATTGTTTCGAGTGGGTTAAGTCCGCAGAAACGTCGGATGTTTGCCCAGATTTTGACAGGCGGGTCACCTTAGACCCCTCCTTCTATGCCGTTGCGACTCCGCTCCAGCTCTCTCAACTTCCGCATAACCTCTGATGCAAATCCGCATACCATGGACCAGTGGCGTTTGCTCGATACCATCCTGTTTATCAGATTTTCGGCGTTCAGCGTGTCACCGCCAATGCCGCTTCGTTGCTCAGCAAACCTTGAGAAGTTGAAGAGAATATACTCAGCGGTCTCTTCGTCGGGCAGTTAGTGTCGCTGTCGTGCCCAAAGCGATGGAAATAGCTCCTAAAACAGCCATGTCCTCTCAGCAGTTGGGTTAGCCAAAAGTTTACTTCTCCATGCTTCCTGTTTATCCACGTCCGGTATAAGGCGGAAAGTCCATCTGCCCTTCGCTGAGTTGGCCCATCATTCCTGCCATCTATTTAAACTCCTTTCCCTCGCTGCGTCTTTATTTGCTTCCTTTGTACCGGTGAGCAATTTTGGGGTGCTTCGTCAAGCTCTGCAGAAATTTCTTTGGCTTCCTCTGCGAGATACGCCACAGGGAGCATTCCTGCTAATACCAGGGCCACGTTGTCCGAGTTGGTTCGGAAGCCGCAGCTGACTCTCAGAGCCCCTAGTCGGTGAGTAGCGTCCAGCCCTCTCCTGTATGACTATGTCCTCGCCGCCTCTGCCCAGATAGGTGCCGCATACATCGTGACCGACTTACGAACTGACTGGAGAAATAGGTGCTCGCGGAATGAGAGGCGAGTATCCAGCATTACTCCGAGGTATCGGATTGCTCTCGATGATGTGATTTCGACTGAGCCAACTCGGACGGTCGCTACGTCTACTTTTTTGCGGCTGGATATGAGAACCGCTTCTATCTCATGCTCAGCCAGATTTAGGCACATAGAGTTTAGCCACACCTGGATTTCAGCCACCGCTTGGTTACAGCGAGCCTTCACATCGCCGAGATGTTTGGCTAACACCACCAACGTGACGTCATCTGCGAATCCTACTTCTTCTCTTGGCAGTTTGAGTTTGAGGATAGCGTCGTACATCACGCTCGAGATAGCTACAAGGTAGTCCAGGATTCCTAGCCGGGTTAGGGCCCCGAGGATGACGTCCCACCTCGCCGAGTTGAAGGCGTTCTTAACGTCGAGTGGGACCAAGAGACAGTAATGCTTCCATGCTCCGAGCCACCTGGTTCCCTCAATACCTTTTGCCGCTATGTCCTTTAATATGCGTATCGCGTCCGTCGTCGATCTTGCCTTCCTGAAGCTGAATTGCATCGAAAACAGGCCACCTGCCTCTACGACCGCTTCTTGAAGCTTCCTGCATATGCATCGCTCCAGCGCTTTGGCCACGTTGTCTATCAGACAAATGGGCATATAGGATGAAGGATCTACAGAAGGCTTATGGTGCTTCGGCAACAGGACAAGCTTCTGTTGCTTCCATGGCTCTGGGAAGACTCCTTCGCGAAGGCACATGTTGAATACGTGCGCGTTTGGCGCCTCTTAGCACGGATGCAATCGCTGCGAGCTTCGGCGATCTCCGTGGTCCACCAGAATACAGGCTCGCGTTTGCGAGAGTGGTTTCTTGTCTTTCTTGTGCTTGCCGTGCAGGCCAATGTTAAAGACGAGCGCGGCAGCGCTGGCTTCTGCGCCTCCCTGGGGCTTTGCTATGTTCAGCCTCTCAAGAATAGTCTCTGGCCTGAGGGTTCTGGTGTTGAAGATCGTCGTTGGTTGATGGGCTGTTTCTTGCCTGCGGGCCTCGATACTGCAGGTTATAGCTTTGTGGTCGCTTGCGGTGTATGCGTTGCTTAGTCTCCACGTAGTGCTCTCGACGAGACTTCTGCTGCAGAAGGACGGATCGATGACTGAACCCATTCCTGCTCGAGAGAACGTGTCCTCTGATCCCGTACTTAGAAGGGTTATCTCCAGTGTGGCAAAGGCTTCTAGAAGTGTGTGGCCTCTGGCGTTGGTGATCCTTGAGCCCCATTACTCTGACCAGGCGTTGAAATGTCCTGCCGGTCGACGTCGCTCTTGCACCTGGCTGCGATGTGCCCAAACTCTAGGCACTTGTAGCAGCGCCTCTGTCCTGATCGCTCTATGACCCTGCATCTTTTCCGGCCATAGCCCGGCCGCAGGGCCCTAATGCATTCAGTTCCCACCTGGTGGTTCACCTGGACAGACAGTGCCATGGCGACCTCCTTTTTGGTGGCAAGGTCGTTGATGTAGCGGATCTCCATGAAGGTCTCGCTTACCAGTGCCCTGACGCATGCCTGTGTGCCAAGCACTTGCCCAATTTGCTCCTTCAGCTGGACAATGTTCTCCTTCTGCGTGCCATTTAGCTCGAGTAGGAGCTCTCCCTTGGCTGTGCGACGTACTCTGTCCACGTTTTTCCCCACCTCCTTCAGCTTCCCGTCATCTCTCGTCACCATCCTTAAGATGTCCGAGTAGGAGAGGTCTCCTTTGGTGGCAATTATGATTGCATCATGCCTTCTTCGCCTTAGTGGGTGGGTCGTTGTCGCTTTTGGTCTCTTTACCGGATCTTCGTTTGCCGTGGTCGGTCGGTTTCTGGGCCGACGGGTCGCGGTGGACCATGCCTCTCCATGCGGGGTTTCCGATGTATGTGTCGGTGGCTCCGCCAGCTTGCCTGGAATCGGGGATGTCTGACGGTCCTTCGTCTTCGGTTTGTCGGCATCGAAGATCCTTTATTCCTCCTCCTTCCTAATGCAACTCCTTCAGGTTGGTTAGAAAGTCCTAAATCACGAATATTTCGGATACTAGTCCATCTATGATCGCGCCCATTTCGGTCGCCAGCGCTTGAAGACTTTTGGTGACCTTCTTTCTCTTTATCTTCTTATCTGCATTTGCAGGGCTACTTAGCTCTCTGCTTCTTTTGGGCGTATCGCCGTCCATCTTCGCGGCGCTTGGTGACGCAGCTCCAGTGGGAGACCTCGCGATCTTGGATCTTAGAGCGAACGCCTGGAGGTCGTCCGAGTCTGCCAGATGGGCTGGATTCGACCATTCTAGCATTTTACCTTCAAAAAAGAAGTAGCGGCTTCTGGAATCCCTCGGCTGCCAGAGGTTTCCCTGTGGCAATCACCGGTGGGAGGTATATCGCTCCGGTTCGGTAGCCAGTGCCCCGTTGGTATGCGCCGCCTGGGCGGAGACGTTAGCTGGCGGCCCGTACCTTGGCCTTGTCTTTTTCCTCCCAGATAGCCGGTCTTTCTGCTTTGCAGGTGCTTGCGAGAAGTAATTTGGATTTATTTGCATTTTAATAAATTTGAAAAGATATCGTTCGGTAATCGGTCGCTGTTCAAGGCTCACAGCTTTTGATTTCTATTTGAAGTGTTTCAAAATATCTATTTTGGCTTATTCGACTGTCTTGAATGGATTTGTGGACTAATATGGCTACGCCCCCAAATCGGTTGAGGGCTGTATTGGTATAGACTAGGTAGTTTATTGGGATGGGGATGTGTGTGTTGTTATAGTGTGTCTCTTGGAGGCATATTATTTGTGGTGAGTGATCTTTGATCAATATCAAAAGTTCACTGCTGTTATTTTTATATCCTTTTATAGTCCATTGTATTATTTTTAGCATTGATTAAGGGTTAAGTTTTAGTCTGTTAATATGTAATGTGTATTTGTTTTTATTGAGTTAGCTGTCGCTGTTTTTTTGAGGGTTGTTTCTAGTCTGAGGGGTAAGCTTTGGTTTTTGTTTTCGGGGGCTTTAATATAGTGGAGAGGGAGCTAGATTTGTCTTTAAAGAAAATTCAGATTTTAAGATCTATAGTGGATTGTGACTGTTTGGCTCACCAACCAGCCAAACCAAGTGTTAGTTCCACCGTCCCTACGGGGACAAAATAAATACATATCAAACATCGAAAATATCAAACTTAAACGATTTATTTGTGAACGATTTTGAAAATATATACCTGCCCCGCACCAGACGTGTTTTTCTTTGAAAACCTCAAAAATATTATTTATATACATATATATTGGGAGCACGCCGGACCCTACTCGGCATAAGTTCGATGCTAGACACTATTTGGCACGAATTTCAACCACTCCCGAATATCTGCCAGACCCAACTTGACCTCTACTCAGCCATACGGCTATTCATGGTCCTTCGAGCCGGATAAAGTGTGCAAGTGACACTGAGACGCAGCGATGCGACCAGGATACCACAGGATCCCGTATCATCGACCTTCCATGCCATATAATCGGACACAAGGTAATAATTTCCAATTGTACACGTCCAGTGTTCCGCATGCTTTCATCTATACAAACATACACCTTATTTCGTACACCACCATACAATTGGTCCCATTGCTCTTCAGTAGCTAGAACCATTCCGCTCACTTATCGGAATTTTCGGTATTTGGGTTTTAAACGGTTCCTACACGGTTTAATTACCCCAAAAGTACCGAATTCAATACCTATACACTCATTTTAAAACATAACCTTCATGGTCACATGGCTCTCCCGTAGCTAGTACCATTTACAAAATCCACCTTAACTCTCGTTCTTTGGTAGCAAACGCGGTGACTACATTGTGTCACTACCTAAAGTAAAGAGCCGTAACCTTTACACACACACACATACATTCGACAATCCAATTAATTACATGGTTTCAGATCATCGCATTCGATCACACATATAGAAATTTCTACATGCCTGTGTATGCACATTAACCGAACGCATCTCCATTGCTTGGTTTTATGCACCCTAACCATAATCATCATCTTACATGTGACACTACATGACGCATGAAACACACATACATACGAAATATTTAGTTAATATCTGCATAAACGTATTCACACTTGCTTTATACAATCACAGTTATACAACACCCTGCACAATAAACATTTATCTACATATTTAACTATAATAAATACTCCAACATAAATTAAACCCGGAATATCAGCGCCCATTTACGTATTTACACAGATACTTAATAACAAATTTTGTCTTTTCTGAATTTTAATTGATTTTTCCCTACATCCTGCTGATACCACATTTGTTTTCCTTTAATGTTTTGCTTGGTAAAACAAACGACATACTACATACCACATTCCAGTTGCACGAATTTATTTGCTAGCATTACTTTGCTTTATACTCGCTGCTTGTACATTTTTTGTTTTCACTCACAATTTTGTTGGCACTGTACGTTCTGCACACCTGCAGCAAATAAATAAAAGTTCTCTTACAACTACCAGAGACAAATATAAAAATTTAATTTTCTTATTAAACCTTCTTCTATACGTCTCCAATACCCTGAGTAAATTGACCCTAAAGTGCCCTTTATTGGCATTTTAGTAACCTTGCGCTCTTGTATTCCCTTATATAAGTTAACCTTCGCTCTAAAGGAAGGGTGTTGACAAAACCAACGTCAACATTGCCAAACAAAATACTGTCCACGACACGTGCGCCATGTCAGCGGTTTCCAATGAACCCCAACCAGCCAGCAGCATCAACAGCAGCCAGCAGCAGCAGTATCAACAGCATCGGCTAGAGCGGAAGCGGCTACAGCGGCAGAGGCTACGGTAGCAGAGGCAGAGGCAGAGGCTACAGAGCTAGGGTAGAATTTATATTTATACCCGGTACTCGAAGAGTAAAGGGGTATATTAGATTTGTTGAAAAAATGGATGTGTGGAACACCCAGAAGGAAGCGTTTCCGACCCCATAAAGTATATATATTCTTGATCAGCATCAATAGCCGAGTCGATATAGCTATGTCTGTCTGTCCGTCTGTCCGTCTTCATTAGCGCCTATAGCTCAGAGACTATAAAAGCTAGAGGAACACAATTTTGTATTCAGACTCCTGTCCTATCACACTGTTACATGTGTATTTCAAAATTTCGCCCCGCCTATTTCCGCCCACTCAAAGGACGAAAATCTGTGGCATGCACAATTTTAAAGATACGAGAAAACTAAAAACGCAGAATCATAGAGAATGAACAAATCTATTAGAGTGTTGAATCTGGATAAGATCGGATCATAAATATAGCCACAATGAAGAAAACCATTTCGAAATGCACGTTCCCTCTCGCTCTCTCTCACACACCGGGGTGGGCGCTATGCCTGATCGAATTTTTTGACGCCTAGTTCTCAGAGACTATAAGAGCTAGATCAACCAAACTTTCTATCCAAGCTCCTGTGATATCAAACCGAGACGAGCTTTTTTGCCAAATTTTGGCCACGCCCCCTTCCGCCCCCACATAAGATAAAAATCTACAATTTTGAATATACGGGAAAACCAAAAACGCAGAATCATAGAAAATTACCATATTTATCAGAGTATTGAATCTGGATCAGATCGGATCATTAGTATAGTCAGAAGGAACAAATCAAATTTCAGTGGCCTTCCAAGCGCAGACTCATTCCCTCTCTCTCTCGCACACAGCCGTGTATGTATATGTAGGAAGTAGATTTAGATCGCTGGTGCTCCATCGCCCTCAATTGATGCCGACGACACCGTTGATAGAATGGAAGTTGAAGCCCCTTCGACTTCTGCTTCCATCGCCATCTTCTCGGACCTTTCTGCTCTATCTGAACTCGCCCCTCGGGTTGTCCCCACTTCCGCCTTACCTATTAAACATGTGACCCCTCCACCTATTCTTCTTTCTCGTGCTGCTCTGAAATCTATTTTTGTGTCCCGACTCTTAGACTCGACTACGGATGTTCTCGTTAGGGACTACATCTTTTTTAAACTCAATATTGATGATTCCTCTGGCCTAGTAGTTACCAAATTTAACTTTAAAGGAAAACGTAGTATCGCTTCATTTAAAATTCTAGTGCCGGATAAACACGTAAATAGAATACTCGATCCCTCCTTCTGACCGAATCATACGATTTGCCACTTGTTTACTAAGCGTACCCCTGAACCTAGAGTTGGTATAATTTCTACCCCCCCTCCGTCTGCTTCAAAAAACGGAATTCTCCCCCTCCACTAAAGATCGCATATCAGAATGTACGTGGCCTGTGCAGTAAGCTCAGCAAACTTTATTCTGATAGTGCAACTTTTGATTCTGATATTATCGCCTTTACTGAAACCTGGCTCAATTCCTCAATTTCGGATTCCGAGATTTTTATAGACAATTATAACATATATAGATCTGATTGTCCATCTCGAGGTGGTGGAGTTCTGATAGCCGTTCGCTCTGACTTAACTTCTCAACTCCTTTCCATCGAAGAGTGTAACAATTTAGAAATAGTCATAGTTAAAATTCGTCTGCGCTCTTTTAGTTTATTCATTTCTTGTTCATACATCCCTCCGTCTGCTGAATTCGCAACATACATACTTCACACTGCACATCCCCCATGCATACAAAATTTAAAAAGTCCGGTTCTCAATCGGACTTTTCTAAATACTTAATTGCTAAATCTAAATTTTCCCTATGTAATACGTTATGCTATAATAAGTACTTGGCCAAGTGCAAGCTTAACTTCAAACGCGATCCTAAACAATTCTTCAGGTTTGTTAACTCTAAACGTAACTCTTCTCAATTTCCTTCATCTCTACACTTAAATGGTAGTTTTGCTGACAATGATTGTGACATTGCGGATCTGTTCGCTTACTTTTTTCAACGTTGCTACTCTGTCCCCTCAATGAACCTTCCCTCTATTCTGGCCTCCACATCCGACCATCGTACCAGGTACTCTTAACCTTTTCCCCTAAAGAGCTCAAATTGTATCTATTCCCCCTTCATTGATTATAACTGCCTGCTAACCAATTAAAAATGGAGTAAGTTCTCGTTCTCCACTGTGTCCCCAGTGCCGTTTTTAAACTTTGTGCTGATTCTCTTTGCGTGCCCCTTCTAAAACTTTTCACCTTGTCGCTAGAGTTAAGCGATTTTCCAATCATCTGGAAGGAGTCCCACATAATCCCTGTCCACAAAAAGGGCTCGAAATCAGATTTTTCTAATTATCGTTGTATATCTAATTTATCCTAATTTATCCTGCCATTCCTAAACTCTTTGAAAAAATCATTACTTCACAGCTGCAGCACTTTTGTAGTTCCCTTTTCTCGGAATCCCAGCATGGATTTGTACAACGTCGCTCAGTTACGTCTAACCTCCTTGAATTCTCCTCCTTCGTAACTACTGGATTTGCTAATCAGTGCCAAACTGATGTAGTTTACACTGATTTTAGTAAAGCCTTTGACTCTGTTAATCACAATCTCCTTATCCATAAACTATCTCTCCTTGGGTTTCCGACTAATCTCCTCCTCTGGACCAATTCTTACCTTTGTAATCGTTCTCAGCGTGTCCGCTTCAACTCCTCTTTCTCTAAACCTGTTCTTGTTACATCGGGTGTACCTCAAGGTAGCCATCTGGGCCCCCTGTTATTTAATTTGTTCATTAATGATCTTCCTCTAGTCTTATCTCACTCCCGTGTCCTTATGTACGCTGACGATGTTAAAGTATGTTTTTCCTATAAAGATCCTGCGTCCCCGTTATCTCTGAAATCGGATCTTGATGCTCTTAATAACTGGTGCCTTATTAACGTTCTTCCACTGAACATTTCTAAATGTAATGTCATGACTTTCCACCGCATCAAGCCATACCTATCTGACTACTCCATCAATAGCTGTATCTTAGAACGCCAGTTCAAAGTTAATGACCTAGGCATCATCTTTGTTCCAAATCTGTCTTTTAATTCTCATATCTCCTCCATCTCGAATAAAGCCAAAGGAGTTCTTTGTTTTGTCAAAAGATGGTCTAAGGAATTTACTGACCCTTACACCACTAAAGTCTTATACGTTTCTCTGGTCCGGCCTATCTTGGAATATGATTCCTGTGTCTGGTCACCACATTACCAAAAATTTGAAGATATGCTTGAATCCGTGCAGAAACAATTCCTCATCTTTGCACTCCGTGCACTTAATTGGGACCCTGTGATACATCTCCCTTCCTACGAAAGCAGGCTGCGCCTCATTAACCTCCAATCTCTGAAGTCACGTAGGATCTGTCATGGAGTTCTTTTTCTCCACAAGCTTCTCTCCGGTGAGGTTGAATCATCTGCCCTTATTAGTCTTATTAGTTTTTCTGTTCCATCCCGTCCGACTAGGCATTACTTTCCTCTCCACCTTCAACTCTGCCTTTCTAACTACTCAGATCAGGCATTTGCCGAAATTATAAAAAATTTATTTATCTGTTCTCCTTTGATTCTAGTTCTAACACGGTCAAATCTATCCTAATGAATAACATATTGTAATAATTTTAAATTATATCTTAAGTTTATCTTGTATCTTGCCTAAGTCTCGTAGGATACACACTTATCATTTAATTTTTCCCCCTACAGTTTAACTGCACATTGTTAAACTTTAAACAATTTTAAACAATAAACAATAAACATGTAGAAAAGACAGATGTAAAAAACGTATGTAAACAAAAAGGGAAAAATGGAAACATCTAATAGATACAAATCTCCGGGAAGGTTCGACTTATTTACTTTTTTCTTTTTTGGCTAAAATTAAATTTGTCCCTTTTGCGAACATGTAATAAATTACAACAAGCTCACATACATATATACTGACTGAGTACTGGGTATAAAGTAGAGCCGCGGCGGTAGACGCGACTCAAAACGTTCCCCCTCGTTTATTTTAAGATTGTTTTCACTCTGAATAAAAGATTCAAAGAGAACACTCGTTCTTGTCTGATAAATCAAGGTTTTTAAACCGTCGCCCGAGTTGGGACCTGACACATTAACTCGGGACGTGCAATGAAGTGCCTGATATAGCCACAATGTAACGTCAAGGATAGTTATATTCCCCTAAATAATGGGTTTAAAATTGGTCGGTAAAAAACAAAACGGCGCCGTACGACCTGTAGTAGTCCGTCCGTCTGTCCGTTTTCATTAGCGCCTATAGCTCAGAGACTATGAAAGCTAGAGCAACCTTATTTCATATCCAGACTCCTGTCCTATCACACTGTTACAAGTGTATTTAAAAATTTCGCCCCGCCCCCTTCCTCTGTTTGATGTCAAACAAAGTTGGTGCGTATACTTTCATAACGAAAGTGGCCAGATCTATTATAGATTGTGTTGTCTTTGCTGTTCCAATGTATACTCGAAGAATCCTGTTTGCGCAAGTTAGCCAACGTGAATGTGCCAGGGTTTCTGGGTCTCTGCTAGCCAAGTTTGGTGATACGGAGCCTGAAGAAACTGCGGAGCATATGTCGTACAGATATTTTTGATCGCTGCTTAACAAACCACTATCGACGATTGGCAATTGAATATGTAAAATATCAAAAGCTTTTGGTTTAAGATCATGACATTTTTCCAGCATTTTGCCAATGCTTCCAGTAAAGCTTTTCGGCCCTGTTGTCGTACCGTCCACAGTAATAAATAAATGGCGCATGCAACAAGCACACAAACCACTGCAAGGGTTGATTAAGATTTCTTTTTATTAAAAAAACGACTAAATTTTTATGACCAGTGTTTACAGCAGTTCCTTCACATTCAATTGCCACAAGAGAAGAACGAAATTCAAATGATTTCTCTAAAAACTCGACAATATTTTTTCCAATTGTGGATTCTTTTCCCTAATCAATAGAAATTGATATTATTGATACATGAAATATTTTTAGAACAGGTCATAAATAGAGTTTTGTCTTTACGACCATCAAAATAAATAGCCATCATAGGTTTATCTCGTTGTACACATTGCAAATCTTTGCGAACTTTTTCGCGCTCTCGACGAATCTTGCTTCGGTCTATGACATTAGATGAGTTGTTGGAACTAATCATATTCATATCTACCATGGCAGCGTTTACTATAAAAGCAGCTGATCGATCAAAAACTCCAGTTCTATCACCTGCTGTAGCAACGTTTTGCAGACTATGTCTCATCTGATGGTTGTCTGTTTGAGACCTTTTTTTTTTTGTTTCCTTCTTTTGCGGATATTTTTGTAAAATTCCCACTTTCATCGGACTCTGAAGATTCACTGGAAGATGCATCTGATAAAAAAACTCATCTGTTGTACGGACGAAGTGGTACTTAAACTGTCGACGGCTTTCTTAGCCAATTCGTCGTACTTTCGCTTTCGGAAATCATCACGTTGAATAGATTTCGTCACAGTTTCATCCACATTACCAATATACATTTTCCGATCACTTCGTTGGTCAATTAAGAATATTTCTTCTGATGGAGGGTATTTTGTTGGGCATTTACATACTGCTCTGGAGGCACACTTACATGTTGCGATGTCAAATAATTTAGTGAGCGAATCTTTGTAAAAAGTCTGGTTTTTGTTGACCGCGCATATTTTCTTAATACCTTGATACTTTTCGTGATACAGGATTAGCCTATTGACAACTTGTTGGTGACTTTTTCCAAATTTTTTCGATGTCAGTAGCAATCACGTCATATATTTCCTTTACTGCAGGATATTTTCCATTACTCAACTCAAGAAAGTCGATTCTTCTCCACAAGTAATGTTTCATAACATCGCAATGTGTTGGCAAAGTATTTCCACCTATTTTTTTTGTATCACCAAATATAGGGCAGCGCACATCTTGTCGAGTTTTAGGCATTTCGTATTTTATTCACTTCTTTTTGCAGGAATGTTTAATTTATATAGTTTGTTTGACGAATTGTGTGTATGTTATACTAAGTACGTATATCATATATCAAATGCCGATCAGCTAAACGGTTGTAAATGTTATATATGTACGTATAATAGGTTTAGATTAACAAATAACTTACTAGTCCGTGGAGTAAACAAAAAAGCGTGCAAAAAGGCGAGAAGTTCACATACAATAGTTCGAACGATATTTATTTTGATCGATTATTTTTATATCCGATTACTATTGATGTTTATGTTTGTTACCTGTCGTTCCTACCAAGAGTACTACCACTAACCGTACAGTATATAGATCTGCCAGTTCATACAAACTGCTGTCGCATACAAAATTTCAGATGCCGCCCCAGTGACGTCACGGGAACGGACCGAACGCAACGTTTGGCGTTCGGCTCATGATGCGAAGCAAGCATCGTCGGCTAATACACAATTTGTAATTGTGTGCTTTGTTGTCTTCTTGTCTTCTTGGTTTATATTTTGGTGGTGGTTTTTCTAGTAGGACCTGCATAGGGAATAAATTGTACGTTTGGGTGCTGGAAACTTTCGCCGACACTATACAGGTCCTACTAGGATAGGCCTTACTTCACAATAACTCACACGTGGATATGCATATGATGGTCTCATAGTCCTAGTAAAATATGCATCTATATCCTCAAAACACTCACTAACTAAGCAAATGCAGGTCTATTCGTCCTACTAGCACATACTGTTTTCTGCACAAACACTCACGCACACGTAGATTAATAAAA
Source organism: Drosophila helvetica (assembly GCA_963969585.1). Taxonomy (NCBI): domain Eukaryota; kingdom Metazoa; phylum Arthropoda; class Insecta; order Diptera; family Drosophilidae; genus Drosophila; species Drosophila helvetica. Next base: position 23,974,408 of record OZ018401.1, on the reverse strand, counting down.
AAATAAGTATAACGTCAATTTCTATCGTCTAATGTTATTAATTGTAAATTAAATCAACGTACCAACAGAAAATTCGATCACTTATCTCTCTGACAAGATTCTCGCGCTCATTCTGTCTATCCATCAAACACGCATACATAGGTATGTGTGTACATATACAATTGCTCGTCCTTTTAGAGTATTAACACTTTTAAAAGAAGCTTGCCACCCAAAATCAAGACAATTGCAAATTTAAATACCCTCATGCAATATATGAATTTAGTACACGGATATATTTCTGTATCCATGTACATACATATGCAGATATCTATATTTCCTAATTGAGTTTATATTAGAATAATTCTTTATTAGAGTATGCAAGGTGCGACACACGTAAACATTTTTTCTTAGCACATTCCCATAGGAAAACAAGAGATTGACAAGTTATATGAAATATATGTAGGAATATATATATATACAAATTCTTTGTACTTTATAGTTTTTTATTATACCCGGTACTCGAAGAGTAAAGATGTATATTAGATTTGTTGAAAAAATGGATGTGTGTAACACCCAGAAGGAAGCGTTTCCGACCCCATAAAGTATATATATTCTTGATCAGCATCAATAGCCGCGTCGATATAGCTATGTCTGTCTGTCCGTCCGTCCGTCTTCATTAGCGCCTATAGCTCAGAGACTATAAAAGCTAGAGGAACACAATTTTGTATCCAGACTCCAGTCCTATCACACTGTTACAAGTGCATTTCAAAATTTCGCCCCGGCCCCTTCCGCCCGCTCCAAGGACGAAAATCTGTGGCATGCACAATTTTAAAGGTACGAGAAAACTAAAAACGCAGAATCGTAGAAAGTCACAATGTCTATCTTAGTGTTGAATCTGGATCAGATCGACTCATAAATATAGCCACAATGAAGAAAACCATTTCGAAATGCATCGTTCCCTCTCGCTCTCTCTCACACACAGGGTTGGGCGCTGTGCCCATTCGTCCAGATGAGCGCCTAGATCTCAGAGACTATAAGAGCTAGAGCAACCAAACTCTCTATCCATGCTCCTGTGATATCACGTCAGTACAAGTGTATTTCAAAATTTGGCCACGCCCTCTTCCGCCCCCAAAAAAGACGAAAATCTACAATTTTGAAGATACGGGAAAACCAAAAACGCAGAATCATAGAAAATGACCATATCTATCAGATTATTGAATCTGGATCAGATCGGACCATAAATATAGTCAGAAGGAACAAATAAAATTTCAGTGGCCTTCCAAGCGCAGACTCATTCCCTCTCTCTCTCGCACACAGCCGTGTATGTATATGTAGGAAGTAGATTTAGACATGTAAAAAAGACAGATGTAAGAAACGTATGTAAACAAAAATGGAAATAATATATATAAATCTCCGAAAAGGTTGACTTAATTTTTTTTTGTCTTTTTTGGCTAAAACTAAATTTATCCCTTTTGCGAACATGTAATAATGTAATTTATTACAAGCTCACATACATATATACTGACTGAGTACCGGGTATAAAGTAGAGCCGCGGCGTAAGACGCGGCTCACAACGTTCCCCCTCGTTTTTTTTTCTTTTTGGGCTAAAACTAAATTTATCCCTTATGCGAACATTTAATAATGTAATTTATTACAAGCTCACATACATATATACTGACTGAGTACCGGGTATAAAGAAGAGCCGCGGCGGTTAACGCGGCTCACAACGTTCCCCCTCGTTTTTTTGGTAAATCGGTGCTATTTTTGTTGGCGCCTTAATTTCGGATTAAACCTTTTTCTTTTGAAAAATTTTCATTTGGAGTCTTGCAATACATACCAATCTTTGGGATATCTTAACTTACAGTTTAAAGTTTGTATATAAGTTTTGGAAGCATTCATTAGAACCATTGTTTCGACAAAAACCTTCAAGACATACAAATAAGCCGCATGGTGCTATTTTTTCCGTCGCAGCTGTATGTGGGAATAAATATGTATATTCAGGTAGTGAAGTTGATTCCAGATTTTTCAGGTGACCGCACTAGAGAATGCATGAAATTAAGTAGCCCCTGTTTATCCGACGGAGACAAATACATGAAATCATATCAGCAGAGTTGCCAGACGTGTAATTTGGCAACAATTTTGATGCACACTTAATTCGCTCCCTCTCAATTTTAACAAATTTTACTTTGTTCCCTTTAGCAAGTGTGTATTCAATGTTCAGGCCTCATACTCGATAGATGGCCTTCCGCTTTTGAAGCAGACGGAGACACTTGACCTGGGAGTCTTGCTCGATTCCAAATTGCTTTTTATCGAGCATTACTTCATTTTGCCAAAAGCCTATGCCAAGTTCGGCTTTGTTACTCGTAATTCATCGCAGTTTAAGGACCCATATACCAGGCTAAGTCTTTATGCATTTCTTGTGCGCTCCCGTCTTGAGTATGCTTCAGTGGCTTGGAATCCCACGGGGGTCGTTCCGATTGCGCGTGTCGAGAGATTGCAAAGGAAGTTTTTGAAGTTTGCACTCCAGCCTTTGCAATTTTCCAGTCCGGTGCCGTCCTATGAGTGCAGATTGCGCCTCGTGCATCTCTCCTCCCTTGAGGATCGAAGAAACATTGCGGCTCAGCTATTTATTTACGATATATTAGTGGGTAACATCGATTGCCCTGTCCTGCTTAGTAGGATTGGCTTCAACATGCCTGCCAGGAGCCTTAGGGACCATGCACTTTTTGTTGTTGATCTCCACCGAACCAACTATGGGAATAATGAGCCATTGTGTAGGATGCTTAGTCAGTATAATGCGCTGCCAGCTGGGATGCGATTTGACGTTTGTCATGGGAAAGCATCCGTCAGACGGTAACTTTCTGATTTTTTCATATTTAGTAATTCATTTGTTATTCTTTCTTTCTTTTATTGTTCAGTGTTTATTGCTTAAGATATAAATAAGTTAGTTTAGCCAGTTAAGGTTTAACCGTTGGCGAGTAAATAAGTAAATAAATAAGTAATTTTGAGTTAAAATCTTCCTCCTTTACCAGCGCAAGAAGAAGATTCCACACACATTTTCTATTAATCTTCTTGTTTCGTCGTCACTTATTTACTTTTTTCGCCTGGCGCACATTCGGCAATTTCAGCTTGCTACACGAATAACTTCTGAACAAATAAAGCTATTTTTATGAAAAAACTGCATTTGAAAGATTAATCCTTCAAAATTTAGCATGCGAAAGTACATTTTGCTCCAATGTCAGAAAGCATAACAACACATTATCAAAGTTGAACTTTTTTCGGTGAATATTTGCCTATAAAAAAAACCTTTTTTTAAATTTTTTTTATCAATAAAGAACGTTGAATTGTCAATTTAGCTTCTAGATCGATTTAAGTGACGCTACCTTGCACAAAAAACGGACAAAATATGATTTTGTATGGGATTTAGCACCTGCGACAGCCTTTTTTTGCCTGTTTTTCTAGCGAGGTAGCGTCACTTAAATCAATCTAGAAGCCAAACGCCTCAATCTCCCGAAATGGGATTGAAAAGTTTGGTAAAGAAATATGCAATAAACGTAAAAAAAAATATCTCGGTAAAATTTGATGAACTTTTTTTGTAAAGTCAAGTTAATGTTGAAAAACAGCTCAAAAATTAGATGGTTTTGAAAATACGTTTTTCTTGATTACTGTCCATGTAACAGAATAGGTTTTTAATGATTACTAATAAAAATGAATATACCTTAATAGAAACACTAAAAACAGAATCATACGTAACGTAGTTTACTTTTAATTAATCCTCAAAGATGCTGCAATTGAAAAAAAGTTGAATACATTTGTGCACACTGAAATTATTTTAAACTTTGAATGCTCATATCTCCTTAAATAAAAGTGTGATTAGCTTGAAAATTTGAGTTTTTTAAGCTCTGGGAAATTTTCTGTTAGATGCGTGTATTCATCTTATACAAAGCGCTCATAAATTTTTTGACTTTTGCCACCTCTTTGCGTCTGATGTCCCACTGCGCGGCGTTGCCACCTAATTTTTCACCATTTCAAGATTTCAGTCAGAATTCATAGTCAACTTTCGTGTGTTAACGAATATATGAAATGGTGTTTATGCACACATTTTTTCCCATTGCATGAAATGATTTCATGAAATGGGCCTAGCATAAACACAGTAATATATTACTACTACCTGGTCACGTTAGCATTACGTAACAAGGTAATCGGAGAAGCTGACACAGTGTTAGAGTCCTAAAACATCCCAACGAATTGGAGCGCAATTTCCTAATGCCTTACAGCCCACCATGCGGATAAACGCGATCTCAAAACTTTAGAATGTCAACTATTCTCAAGCCGTTTACAACCAACTCTCTTTGATACTAAGCCAAATAAGTATCCAAGAGCAGTCAAAGAAATGCACGCGTGCTAACCGAAAGCTATCGCGGATATGCCCTAGACACCTTTGTTCGGGGTCTCAACAGCGACTTGCCTCGACTCATGGCTATCAAAGAGCCAAGAGATCTGAGCCATGCGCTTCATCTATGCGAACTGGTCGAAAACCAAGAGCGACCGCGTCTCGTCTCCTACTACATAAAATTTAAATAGAATCCCTTGACACTAACTGGAGCTAAACTCCGAACACAACAGATGTATATGTAAAGCATACACCCACGAAATCAAAACAAGACGAGAATGAAACAAACGGTTTTTTTGTCGGTCAGCTCTAAAAGATTGTATGCGCGAGGCCTTGAGGTGATATTCGACCCGCACGTTTCTACATCCACCCTGCCATGATTTCCCTTAATGCAGAAGGAAATCCCTTAAACTTCCCACCCTATCTCTCTTATGTCACCATTTAACTAGGAATTAGAAATCTATTCGCTCATATTCATTTCAAGCATACTTCAAGTTATATTTCTCAGATACTTACAACTAGGCATTCTAACACTTAATCACGAAAAACAAAAAAAAATATTATAGCTAGAAATGAGAGTATCTCAAGGTATATGTATAAAAAAATATAAATTAAAAATTCAAATGGTTATATAAGAATAATAATATAAGTATATATATAAAAAAATATAATATACCAATTCAAATGGTTATATAGGAATGGGTTTATAGGAAAATTTAAAGTACGATTACAAAAATATTAAGGCATTTCTTTGTTGCGTAGTGTAAATTTTACTGCATTGGAAGAATGCAAAAAAAATTAAATCAACCCAACACCAAAAGCAAAGCGGAATTACCGACTAAACCAACGGAAAGCTTCTACACAGCATTCGAAGCTAGGCGCCGGCTTAGCGACCCCAAAAGTCGCTAGCAAAAAGCGTTTGGTTTAGCCGAATGGCTGATCAAAAGGGAAAGGGGAAATATTTCGGCTCACTTACAATTACATCTCAGTGGTCCCTCGCTGAAAGGTGCCTTTCGTTGTGGAAGCTGTGGGAATAATATTAATGTTGGCTCAAGTGGAATGGGGAAGAGTGAAGTTAGGGGAATATTACGGCGGTTTTATTTTTTTAACAGAAAAGAGAAAAGAAGAAAATTACTTTAATTTTTGGAAAAATGAAAAATAGTAGCGGTGGTTGAGGTAGTACTGTAACTGGTAAATTAGTTTATCTGTGCATATGAGGATTCAGAAGGAACCAAAAATTAAATTGAATTTATAACAAATAAATCTACACTACACTACAAAAACTTTGTTCCATGTAACAAGTGGCTTCTCGTGGCCGTCCCAGAAGGTGGTTAGTGGCGCAGGGGAGGGGAAGCGTCACTGAACTGCTTGTAGGGTTCAGTCTTACCAGGCGTGGCGCCTGCGCAAAGGTTATGGCCGGTGCAGGGGTTATGCAATCGTCGGATGTTGTGTGGACAGGAGGTGGGGTTTTCCAGTTGTTTCCCAAGGAGAGAAAATTACTCGGCCCCACACCAAGGTTTGGCTGACGGTGTTTACGAACGTCAAGTGACGGGGCTTGGTGTAGGTGCGCAATGTTGGGGAGCTTGATAGGATGCCGATCGCAGGCAGGGCCCACAAGGGCTAAAAAAAACGAATTTTTCTCCAGAAAGCACTTGCACATACCGTTTTCCTTGGTTCCCACTGACCAAGATCGATCTGGGCAGGGCTCCGAGCCACACACTTTTCCGGGCACTTCGGGGAGGCGTGGCAGAGATGCAGATATGGGACATTTTCTCGGCGCACGATTATGCACTTGGCACCATTAGCCGAATAAAGCGCACAACACGGACAATGAGACTTTTCCCGATTATGGTTATTTCCCGAACACGTGGTGGTTTATGAGGCGGAAAATGTTACGGAAAGCGGAGACATGCAATATACCCGAATAGCAATAACCTACTTACGATCTGTGCTGCTCAACGGCAACCGTTACAACACCCGATAATATCCCACCGTTAGACAGAATATTAGCTGGAATCAGGCTTTAATGTCTTTCGCATGAAAGGTTCCTATTTCTCGGCCCTGTACATTTTCTAGCAGATAAAAACAATTGCCAAGTTTCTTCCGAACTCGAGATCTTAGAAATTCGGGAGCCAATTTGGCATTAAAGTTTTGCGTAAATTTGCTCAAGGCGAAATTACGGTGGAAAACTTCCTGACCTTCTCGGAAAGAAACGGGCCTGGCTCGTAAATTGTATTGGGCAACATTGCGATCATTGGCTTTCTTGATATTGGCCTGAATATCTTTTCAAATTCAAGCCAAATTGTCAGATCTAGATATCGGTACAACGGGTTCTTCCATCAAGTCTAAATTTTTCAGAAGCTTATAATCCGACCCATGAGTGAGCATGTCTAACCCAAACAGTGCTCGATAGGGTGAACAACCTAGGGACTGATGTAGAGAAGAACGCAGCGAGCAGGAAATTGTGAGATGCTGATCCCAGTATGTCTGATCCTGTTGGAGGTATGATCTCACGGCAGCTAACAAGGACCGATTCACTCGTTCCGCAGCGTTACTCTGGGGAGAGTATAGTGCCGTGTACATATGCTCAGTCAAAAACGCATTGAATTCCGTAGTCTTGAATTGCTTTCCATTGTCCCTAACAATTGTTTCCGGCACGCCATAGGCATGAAAGATGTGCTTTAGCAGAAACTCTTGGACGGTCACGGACGTACATTTTTTTAATCGGTGTAACCAGTGATACTTGCTGAAGTGATCTAAAACAATTAGCAAACCAACATGTCCAATTTTGCTGCGTAGATAGGGTCCAAGCAGATCTATGTACAACCTTTGAAAGGGTCTACAAGTTGGCATGTGGTTTCCCATGGGTGGTCGCAGAGTGTAATTGGGAGCTTTGCTTGCGTTGCAAACCTCACAACTACGAATATACTCTCGAACATCCTTAGCTAGGCCGGGCCAAAACAAACTTCTACGGACCTTCTCTATGGTCTTTTGCATGCCGGCATGTGCGGAAGTAGGATTGTCGTGAGCTTGTTTAAGAACGCCAGACCTGAATCGCTCCGGGACCCATAATTTCCACGTTCTACTGTCTTCCACAGCATTTTCAACTGCGTTTTCCGTTCGAATGTACAGAAAATCATCTACAATCTTCAAATCGGGCAACTTCACGGAATTTTTCTTGAACTGCTCTTTTAACTGTTGATAGTTCTCATCCTGAAATGCATCAGAGTCGAGATCTATCACAGGACTCATCTTTAATCCGGATACTTCGAATTCATGTAATCTGGACAGAGCATCGGGGACAATATGATCTTTTCCTTTTCGGTGCGATATCGAGAATTTAAATTGTGGCAATCTAAAGATCCAGCGAGCTAACCTTCCCTACACGTTTTGCTGGCGCATTAACTACAACAAACTGGAATGATCAGTAACCACCACGAATTCTTGAAGTTCCAGATAGCAACGGAACTTTTCGATGGCCAAAATTACTTCCAAACACTCTCGCTCCGTAACGCTGTAGTTACGTTGCTCCTATACCAAAATCACTAGGCAATCGCGAAAAAATACCATCGATACTCGGTAATGGGTAGGCATCCCTACGGGTGACTTCATTGAGTCATCGAGCATCGAGACACAGACGGACTTTGTTGGGCTTGAGAACCAGTCTCATGGGAGAACTCCAAGCACTGGAGGACGGCTCAATCACGACCAATTGGAGCATGCGATCCACCTCAGCATATACCAACTTTTCAACCGCTGGGCTAACCGGGTAAAATCGTTGTTTTACGGAGGCGGCCTTACATACATTGATATGATGCTGAAGCAATGCCATACGTCTGTGGTATGCTGTCGAGATAGGGGATAACCTAATGGATCTGATTCCGGTTCTTCATCGTTGTTAATGTGTGTGTGTGCGTATATGAAGCTGGGTTGTATACGGTACATAAACAGTCTACAGTTTGGTCGTCGCAACTAGAACTTGAACCAGTTGGACTGCGGAGAGGGTATCGTGCGGTGCGCAATTGAGGATCTGAAGACACGGCGACAGCCTCTGATGATTGCGATGGAAATGGTATCCCTCAATGTGCAGGTGACGGTCTGAAGACACAGCGACAGCCTCTGATGATTGCAGTGGGAATTGAGTGACAGGCAGCTTTGGTACTGTTTCTGATACTGATTTTTTTCAACAAAACTTAACTCTATTTATAGGTAACAAAAGGTACAAAAAGTGCTGATTTAATAAGAATATGATACAATGGTAAAAATAATAATTAATGTTGAATTAATATTGATGTAATATGATTTTATTGGCTGGTGCTCAATTTGGGCAATTGTGATGGTCAGCAATTGCACCAGTGTTTTGGCGTTTTGAGGAATGATCGTATTGTCAGCAGAATTCGCTGCCGAGGCGGTTTATTGTTGACTCAGCTATAATGCTGAGTCGTCATATTTCCTGTTGACCGGGTTGGTAAAAGTGTCATGTGTATTAAATAATGTGTGTGCATTTTTATGTATGTATGTATCATGTTGCTTATGCATAATTCTCCGACTGAACATCCTCCCGGCCGTTGAACTGGTGTTCAACCATCGCCAAAGTTGATGGAAAATTGGCGTGACCTTGGGGTGGGAGCTGAAGATCCGCGCCGTTCTTGGGTTGCTGTCCGTGGCTTCCATGATTGATACTTCTTCCGGAAAATGTAGCCAATAATCAATAGAATTGACATGGCTAGGGCAGCATAGGCAGCAATTTGGTGGTGCTGCACTGCGGTGCTGATTGATTGCTGCTAGTTGCTGGCGTAGATCATCAAGTTCTTGGAGATAGTCTGAAGTCTGGTTCAGCTGGTGTACCATTGGTGGTGAAGGAGATGTCACTGCTGAACTTATGTCTCCAAATCGAGTGTAGATTGATTTTACCTCGCTGTTTGTAGTGCTGAAGGTGCTGATGCTTTTTTCTGTGTTGCGAGCAGTACATCTAGGAGATAGCGAAAGTAAGCCAGTTCCTTCCAACTGTATGGTTGATGGAGATCCGTTGCAGACTGCTTGAAGTCTCATTGTAGAGTGTGTTGCATCCATTTGTTCGGTTTCTGAGTTCTTGTCCACAACATGTCCGCCTTTGAGTGAATGATGTGACATAATGTTGTTGTTTTGTTGTTAAACAACTGGAACTCGCAGCGATTATCAACGTTAAAGACCGTTTGATGATCAAAACAGATGAACTCTTCGTTGGGCAGTTTGAAGCAGCGTCGAAATTCTTCTGGAGTAAAACCCATGAACTGATCTCGATGTGTGTTTACTGTAATTACAGTTGTTTTGAGATCGAACAAGATCCAACTTGTTGAGTCCCAGGTAGGAATCGGGATGATGCTGAAAGTTTCAAGCTGAACTGTTGAAACTAGAGGTAGCGTTACCTTGAATACGACGTGGTTTGCAGTTGGTTTTCCTTCGGCCCGCATGATTCTGTATAGATTGGGTGGCAAATGATCCCGTATTTGGTCTAGTTGATCTCTTAATTGTTCAGGAGAAACTAGCGTAGGGCTTATTGTCTGATGGTGAATACCGATTAGTACATCAGCTATATCGGACTGCATACGTTGAAGACTCGTTGTCAATAGAGTTAATTGTGCTGTGAGTCCTAGGTATGCCTGAGTGAGATGATCGCCGTGATATGTTGATGGTAGCCACTTGACGTTCCAAAACCTTCAGGCGATTGTCCGTTGCTGACTTATCTTTCCTGACAACATTGATTGTGGAGTCGACAATCGAAGTTTGATTTCGCAGTAGATGTAGTAGAAAGTCTTCGTTTGTTTTTACCTTTTCGATTACTTCGGCCATTTTCTCAAAGTATTTTGAGTCAAGAACACCGAACAAATTGTTTGCCACATTTCCTACTATATCAAGCGGTGATCGGCGTTGTCGAGAGGTTTTCATTAACATATTTCCTGTTTGTAGCTCATTGTACAAATGTTGAAAATGTTGAAATATGGAATTGCACGCTGGAAAATTTTTTTGTTCCGGGCACATGTGCCTTAGTTCGGACATTCCGGTGGACATTACTTGCATATCTTTCCAATATGGACCCAAGTCATAGTATATGATCATGGTCCATTCAGACGTTGTCATTCTTGAGGTTCCAATTTTCTCATAGAATATTCCAGGTTTGGTCGCGAATTGTGTCACATTTATTGACTGTGACAACGCTAATGGAAGCATGAGAAGCATCACTAGCAATGTTGATATTATTGAAGGTGCAACTGCCTTTCTGCGCTCTGGTGGTGGCTCATCAGGCCTTCCCATGTCGTTGATGACGGTGTTGGAGCGTTTGATCGCCATGTCTTCTGGAAATAACGGTGCTAGACGAGTGATGGAGCGCTTGTATACCCCTGATGCTGTTTTAACATCAACCACTCGGACGTGGTTGTCTTGTCCAGGCTAGGTCTTAATGATGTGACCCATTGGCCACTTCATTACTGGAAGGTTGTCTTCCTTCACCAAAACAAGTAGTCCTTTGGGCACGTTTGGTGAAGCGGTTTTCCACTTGTGCCGTGTTTGTAGTTCTTGGAGGTATTCCATAGACCATTGTTTCCAGAATGAATGTTTTAAGCGTGAGACCAATTCCCAGCGCCTTACCAGTATTTTTTCTTGGTGCTCAGTGTTGACGTCCGGTGTTGACGTCCTGGGGTGAGCGCTGTTATGTCTCTTGGATCGTTTGACATTGGAGTAATGGGTCGAGAATTGAGAATTGCTTCAATTTCAATTATTACTGTGTTTAGTTCCTCAAATGTCAAGGATACTGTGTTTGTGGTTGTGATCAGCAGCTTTGCTGATTTAACCGCAGCTTCCCAAAGGCCTCCAAACGATGGGGCCCGGGGAGGAATGAATTTGAAGTCCACTCGTCTTTTGTTGCAGTGATTCGTTATTAGATCATGTGCCTTTTCGCTGAAGATGGCTTCTTTTAATTCCTTTAGTTGATTGTTTTCACCTATGAAGTTGGTTGCATTATCGCAATGAATAGTCTGGCATTTCCCACGCCTGCTTAAGAATCGACGGAGAGCTGCCAAGAATGCATCTGTGGTTAGGTCGCTCACCAATTCTAGGTGCACTGCCTTTGTGGAAAAGCAGCAGAACACGGCGATGTATGCCTTGTCTGGCCTTTTTCCTCGGATCTTATGGTGGATCGCAATCGGTCCACAGTAGTCAACGCCTGCATAAAGAAATGGGCGTGCTTGTGTGACTCTTTGTGCTGGAAGATTGCCCATAATCTGATTCATTAGCTTTGGTCTGGCTCTGGTGCATCTAACACAGCTGTGAATGATGTTTCTAGCCATCGTTTTGTCGTTGATTATCCAATACTGTTGTCTTGCTATTGCCCTTAGGGCTTGGGCACCGCAATGCATGTTCTCCTCATGGAGTTCTCGCATAATCATTTTGACTATCGGATCATTGTATGAATTTGATGTTTAGCGTTGTACGGAAGTAGAGCTTCTTCTAGTCTACCGCCAACTCGGATGAGCCCATCTTCTCCTAGTATGGGAGGTAACGATATGATCGAGCTCTTTTTGTCCACAATCTTATAGCGTTGTAGCTGCCTTAAGTCTGCGGTAAACTCGACTTGTTGGATAGTTCGCAAGATTATAGCGCGAGCACTATTCAGTTCTCCTGTGCAGAGTGTCGTTGTAGCCGCTCTATTGGTTTTGTAGCAAAAGCGTAACATGTATGATACAATGATAGCACAATATTGGAGTCAGTCCAAAAGCATCCTGGAACCGTGTTGATGTCCATATGAAGATCAGTTCAGGACTCGGTGTGTGAGTTCGGCACTAAGGACTGCAGCGCAAAGTTCTAGCCGTGGTATTGATTGCTTGGCTGTCGGTGCCACACGTGCCTTGGAGCAGAGCAGTCGCACTGACACTTGGTTGTTTTTGTATGTAGCGCATGCGTATATTGATGCGCCATAGGCTCTTTCTGATGCGTCTACAAAAGTGTGTAGTTCTTGGGTAACTGGAACCTTGCCGTCATAGACATGCCGGGGAATCTGCATCTTGTTCAATGCTTGTAGGTCTTCACGGTAGTCTTTCCATTCGTGTTGGAGCTGTAGCGGTAATTCGTCATCCCAGTCCAGCTTTAACTCCCAAAGTTGTTGCATGAAGATCTTGGCCTTGATCACCACCGGTGCAAAAAGTCCTAATGGGTCAAAGACTTGGGCTAGCTCGGAGCATACCACTCGTTTTGTGATGCGTGCAGTTTGGCTTTTAAGGGTTCTTCCGCGTAGTTGATCCTTCTTTGGCATCCAGATAAGACCTAGAGTTTTCACGCTGTAGTGATCTAGTGTCTCTCCCAGTTTGACATCGCTTACAATGTCCTCTTTGGAGATTCCTTGAAGAAGTTGCTCATTTTTGGAGCACCATTTGCGGAGTTTAAATCCGCGAGGTGACAATATCTTTGGCAGTTCTTGTTGCACTTGGATCGCTTCTGGAATCGTGTTTGCCCCAGTAAGACAATCGTCGACGCAGAAATCATTCTTTAATGTTGATGATCCTACTGGTAGTGTGTCCTTGTTTTTTATTGGCAAGTGATCCAGACATTTGGTTGCCAAAAACGGAGCAGCTGTTGTCCCGTATGTGACAGTTTTTAGCCGATAGTACTTGATGTCCTCAGATGGATTGTTTCTCCAGACGATCATCTGATGGAATTGGTCCTCCGGATTTATCCACACTGGTCGGTACATCTTTTCTATGTCCGTTGTGAATACTTATTTATGAGTCCGAAATCGTAATAGAATGGACAGAAGTTCACTCTGAACTGTGGGTCCAGCATGTAGAATGTCGTTCAGGGACTTTCTGCTTGCTGATTTGCATGATGCATCAAATACCACTCGCAGCTTTTTTGTGGTACATTCGGGTTTGAGCACACAGTGATGTGGTATGAAGTAATGCCTTTCCGGAATGTATGATGCTGGGACCATCTTTATGTGTCCTAGATCTTCATATTCGTTCATGAACTCCACATAGCTCTTCCAAGTGTCTGGTGAAGTCCGTCGCTCTAGTGCCAGAAATCTTTTAGTTGCAATTTCCAAAGACCCCCCCAGGGCTGAAGAGTGTTCGGAAAATGGGAGTTTCACTATAAGCCGGCCATCAGCTGCAGTTTGTAAATTTTCAAAGAAATAAGCTTCGCATTGTGTCTCGAGCGGTGTGCGTGGTTTTTCGTCTGTCTCAAGGTTATCCAGAGTCCAGAATCGTTCCATGAGTTCATTTATTCCCGTTGCACAAATGGTCGAAGAACTGTAGGCAGACTTCATTTTTCCTGCTATAATCCATCCCAATTTCGTATTTTGCATCATAGGGCCTCCTATCTTAAGGTGATGTTGATTTGGGAGGAGCAGGGAATAATAATGTTCTGCTCCGATGAGCATGTCGATTTTTCCTGGGTAATGGAAGTTCGGGTCCGCCAGTGGGAGCTTGGTTGGTATGTTTAAGTTCACCGAATCGAGTGCCTGAGCTGGTTGATCTGCTATTATTTGAGGCAGTACAAACGCCTCAGATCTTTGCGTAAAACCGCTGTGAAGGGATTTTATAAGCACATTTACTCGTGCTCTGCTGGTCTTTGATTGACCTCCAATTCCTTCGATGCGCAATGTTGTGTTATTAAGTTTAAGCGACAACATTGATGCCATTCGTTCAGAGATCAAATTTATCTGTGATCCCGAGTCTAGCAATGCTCTGAAGTTAGCAACCTGTCCGTTGGTTGCTTCTACTGATACTCTTGCTGTGGCAAGTAGATTGTAACTATTGTCACTTGCTGCACAAACCATTGGTGCCTTTGGTTCTGTGGATGCGAATGATGCTGTCTCCAGATGCAGCATCGTGTTGTGTTTTTTGTCGCACTTGAGGCAGGTTCGACCTGGGCATGCGTTTGTTTTGTGATTTGTACCCAGTTTAGTCGTTCTGCGTTTGTTTTGTGATTTGTTCTTAAACAATTAACGCACATTTTTTGCTTTTGTACCCAGTTTAGTCGTTCTGCTGGAGATCTGGAGCGAAACTCTTCGCATGCGTAAAGCCGATGGTTTGCCTTTTTGCAAAATGAACATAACGGTGATTGTGCATGTCCAGTGTTTGCTGATGCGCAGGCCGTGCCTTTTGGCTCTTTCTTCAATGTTTGTGGCTTCCGACCACTTCCTAGAACTCGAATTCTCTGCTCCAGGAACTGAAGTATTGTGTCCAATGGCTGTATATCTTTTGAGCTTCCCAATGATTGCTCATACAAGGCCTTATTTTTGACATCTAGTTTGTTTCTGATTATGGCAATCAATATTGGATCCCATGTGGATATGTTGATGCCGAGCCCTTTTAAGGATGCAAGTGACTCTATTGTTGTTATGTACAACTCTTTCAATGACTTGGAATCGTCATTGATTGTACTATGATTGAGGAAACGGTTCAGTACCGTACTTGCAACATCTCTGGGATTGTTGTATGTTTCAACAAGAATGTCCCAGGCTATTAGATAGTTGTCCTCTTTTAGATCGATATGTCTTATCAATCTTTCTGCCTCCCCAGTAACGGTGGTTTTAAGGTACCACATCTTCCGTACTGTGGGCATGTTTGTCTCATGAATCATACATGAGAACAAGTCGAAAAACTGGGACCATTTCAGTATGTCCCCATCAAACTTTGGAATGGTGATGCGTGGAAGCTGCGCGTCATCATTTTTTGATGTGGCTGGGTTCGCCAATGCCCTTTGAACGTCTTTTTCCAGTGATAGGTACGATTTTATGTCGTATCCTCCTGCTACTGGGTTCTCATATTCTTCATGAATGCTGAAGTGGACTTCTTGTGCTTGAGTCCATAGTGATTTTATCAAATCACTTGAGGAACGTCCTCCCGCCTCTGAAAATAGTTTCAGATTGCGTTTTATAGCTTCGACTATGGCTTTTTGTCGGCGACATAGCGAAGGCAATTTGCTGTAATCTACATTTGACTGCTGATTGACGTCATTTTCTTTGGAGATGGGCTGATTTTCCTCAAGATTGTGTGATGTCTGTTCCAGCTTGTCCAGGTTCTCAGTAAAGATCGCAACGTATTTTTCATATGTGTTACGTAGGTCAATAGAGAACTTTATGTATTTTTCAGTTTTATCTTCTTCTCGAATTGTGGAGTCGTTTGTGTTGAAACGATTCCATGCATTTTCGAGTGCTGATATTTTGGCTTGAAAGTATGAAGCTTTTTGCTTCCTTTCTTGAGTATCTTTTTTGAAGTTTCGAATGCACTTCGAGATTTCCTCGCCAAATTCCTGCTGCATATTGAATGCCTTTGTGGCGGCAGCTTGTTCCTCCTGTGGATTACCCATTCTGTCAATTCGTCTCTTTGTACTTCTGACCCGATGGGAGTGTTTTATTTGCTTTGCAGCTGGATTACGCTCCGAATCGCAACCGTTGTTGGTCAAAGAAGTACAAGCAGACTTGACCTATTGGATGGAGGGGGTTGTGCTGGTTCCAGTTGATTGAACGCACGTACAGCAGATAATGTCGATCGCTTGGTTAGCAATCGAACATCGATTTCTTGCTGTTGGCTGTACTCTGAATGTGTCAGAATTGCCGAATTGATAATTGATATCAATGTTGTTGTATGTGGCTGGTGCCGTGTGCGTCGAATCCTTTCTCTGTCGCCTTGTTGACAGGATGGAAAGGACGACTGAGGTCGGGGTCACCAAATGTTAGTGTGTGTGTGTGCGTGTATTAAGCTGGGTTGTATACGGTACATAAACCGTCTACAGTTAGGTCGTCGCAACTAGAACTTGAACCAGTTGGACTGCGGAGAGGGTATCGTGCGGTGCGCAATTGAGGATCTGAAGACACGGCGACAGCCTCTGATGATTGCGATGGAAATGGTATCCCGTAATGTGCAGGTGAGGGTCTGAAGACACAGCGACAGCCTCTGATGATTGCAGTGGGAATTAATTGAATTACAAAAAGTGCTGATTTAATAAGAATATGATACAATGATAAAAATAATAATTAATGTTGAATTAATATTGATGTAATATGATTTTATTGGCTGGTGCCCAATTCGGGCAATTGTGATGGTCAGCAATTGCACCAGTGTTTTGGCGTTTTGAGGAATGATCGTATTGTCAGCAGAATTCGCTGCCGAGGCGGTTTATTGTTGACTCAGCTATAATGCTGAGTCGTCATATTTTCTGTTGCCCGGGTGAAGTTGTTGTTTTGGTAAAAGTTTCATGTGTATTACATAATATGTCTGCATTGTTATGTATGTATGTATCATGTTGCTTATGCATAATTCTCCGACTGAACAGTCGTCCTTTGAGCTAATCTCGACGGCTGAAATAATGTCTGGGGCTAGCGAAAAGGATCGCCAAAAATCGTGACCGAGAATCAGAGTTTGCTTCAGGGATGGAATTAAATATAACTTCATGGGTTTCTCCATATTTCTCCATGTTTATATTTAACACCCCCAGTATCTCTTGACTTAGGCCATCTGCCGTTTTTGTAGTAGCTTTTATAGGTTTGTATTCCGCAACAGACGAAAAATCC
Organism: Drosophila helvetica; assembly: GCA_963969585.1. Classification (NCBI taxonomy): domain Eukaryota; kingdom Metazoa; phylum Arthropoda; class Insecta; order Diptera; family Drosophilidae; genus Drosophila; species Drosophila helvetica. The sequence continues at coordinate 23,957,489 of OZ018401.1, read as the reverse complement.
ATCTGAGCTAACTCAGCACCTATGCAGCTAATACTGGCCCCCGTGTCTAACAGGCCCTGTTCTGTTCGACCCAAGAAGGACACTTCGGCATAGCTGCGCATATCCTTGGGATTGCGAATAATAGCGGAGACTAACATTCTACGGTTACTTTTCACATTGGCATAATATTTTCCTAATCGCTTGATGCGTTTTGGGACTTCATGATGTTCTTCATTAAAAATTCTCTTCCGAACATTGAAATATTTATCAATCATGATACGGCAAAAACCTACAACTATTCTTTACGAATTCCTTCTCTTTTATTTTTGGAGCATAAGAAGTAACATTCGTATTATCACCTATGATAACAGTTTTTCGGGGGGTTTTTCGGGGGCATCCGCGTGTTGTTGGATGCACCCTTCTGTCGGTTTTCCGAAGCTCTACGAATGCATGTTTGGCACTGCGGCTTATAAACATTCGGAGCTCCACAGCCGTAACAAAATGTACGCCTATCCTCACAATTCCAACAAGTACGCTTTGCAGTCGCACTTTGAATTGCGTCTATGCTAAGTTCCTCATTCTCTTCAGAATCGCTTTCTGGACGCGATTCCTCCAAACTATACATGGGACGACGAACTACCATTGGCCTTGGCTTATCCGCTTTCTGCAACTCGTGCACTAAATATTCATCTGTACAAGTCTCCTCAATTGACCGACTGAGCTAATGGAATGATACAAGATCTTATGACGAGTTTCGGGAAGCAAATTTGCTATCAATATTTCGATTAACTCCTCCAATCAATTCCTTGCTCATAAACTCAAAACGATAGTCTTTATATTGCTGTCGAAGAGCTGCACAAAATTCCGACCAGACAATGCGATCAACCTGCTTGTGGTATCTCCAATACCAATCTCGCGCTTTGCCAACCAGCAAAATATGCAAATGTTTGCAAAGGCCTAGAAAATCACTATCCAATGTTTCATCTGTCAATACCTTGACACGATAGATTAATTCTTCTACCCCTGAACCTTTAGTGGAGCCATCAAAGGGAACATTCAATTTTTGCATAATGTCGGCAGTCTTTGCCTTTCGCAGGCTAGAACTGCTGGCAATATACGAAACTGGTGTTGGGATATTCGACCTAGCATACCCTTCTGGCGAGCTAGTTTCTGGCTGAATATGTAAAGCGGACATGGCTCTGGCAACAGTGCGCTCTATCATATGTTGCAAGACATCCAAATCCAGACCCTGACTTGGAGGTGCTGTCCTCACATTGGTAGCTTCCCAATTACTAGAATGGGCAGTGACATTAGCTGAAGGCGTGGCAGTCGGATTAGCTTTGGCTTGCGTCTAATCCCCACAAGCACACTGCTTCCGGACCTGAATATCGACTTGCTGGTATCTTCGGAAGCTGAGCCCTGCCTCGTGGCTGATTTCTTTTCGAACGAGTGGGTCTGTTGGTCCGTGTGACCGGAACTGACCTTGCAGGCGGAATTCGCCTCACTTCGGTATTGTGGACATTTCCCTTTGCTACCATTCCCATAAAATAACACTCGTAACAACTCACTGGTATGAGAGAAGACTAAGTCCGGAATCGCAATCTCTGTGCTTCCATAACCCGTACAGGGACAATCAGTACTGATATCCAGTCTCAACTAAATATGCAATATTCTGCAATGGTATGTACCCGTATGATCCACACAAGGATTTACAAAACCAATCACTAATCAACCTCAAAAAAAAACTATTGAAACTAAAATCTTTTGAATACTATATCTAAACCAATCACTAATCAACCTCAAAAAAAAACTATTGAAACTAAAATCTTTTGAATTAACTATATCTGTGAAGACGCGACCTAGACTTTCGTTTGACCGCGTCTCGTCTCCTACTACATAAAATTTAAATAGAATCCCTTGACTCTAACGGCAGCTAAACTCCGAACACAACAGATGTATATGTAAAGCATACACCCACGAAATCAAAACAAGACGAGGATGAAACAAACGGTTTTTTTGTCGGTCCGCTCTAAAAGATTGTATGCGCGAGGCCTTGAGGTGATATTCGACCCGCACGTTTCTATAGCCACCCTTCTATGATTTCCCTTTATGCAGAAGGAAATCCCTTAAACTTCCCACCCTATCTCTCTTATGTCACCATTTAACTAGGAATTAGAAATCTATTCGCTCATATTCATTTCAAGCATACTTAAAGTTATAATTCTCAGATACTTACAACTAGGCATTCTAACACTTAATCACGAAAAACAAAAAAAATATTATACCTAGAAATGAGAGTATCTCAAGGTATATGTATAAAAAAATATAAATTAAAAATTCAAATGGTTATATAAGAATAATAATATAAGTATATATATAAAAAAATATAATATACCAATTCAAATGGTTATATAGGAATGGGTTTATAGGAAAATTTAAAGTACGATTACAAAAATATTAAGGCATTTCTTTGTTGCGTAGTGTAAATTTTACTGCATTGGAAGAATGCAAAAAAAATTAAATCAACCCAACACCAAAAGCAAAGCGGAATTACCGACTAAACCAACGGAAAGCTTCTACACAGCATTCGAAGCTAGGCGCCGGCTTAGCGACCCCAAAAGTCGCTAGCAAAAAGCGTTTGGTTTAGCCGAATGGCTGATCAAAAGGGAAAGGGGAAATATTTCGGCTCACTTACAATTACATCTCAGTGGTCCCTCGCTGAAAGGTGCCTTTCGTTGTGGAAGCTGTGGGAATAATATTAATGTTGGCTCAAGTGGAATGGGGAAGAGTGAAGTTAGGGGAATATTAGGGCGGTTTTATTTTTTTAACAGAAAAGAGAAAAGAAGAAAATTACTTTAATTTTTGGAAAAATGAAAAATAGTAGCGGTGGTTGAGGTAGTACTGTAACTGGTAAATTAGTTTATCTGTGCATATGAGGATTCAGAAGGAACCAAAAATTAAATTGAATTTATAACAAATAAATCTACACTACACTACAAAAACTTTGTTCCATGTAACAAGTGGCTTCTCGCGGCCGTCGCAGAAGGTGGTTAGTGGCGCAGGGGAGGGGGAGCGTCACTGAACTGCTTGTAGGGCTTAGTCCTACCAGGCGTGGCGCCTGCGCAAAGGTTATGGCCGGTGCAGGGATTATGCAATCGTCGGATGTTGTGTGGACAGGAGGTGGGGTTTTCCAGTTGTTTCCCAAGGAGAGAAAATTACTCGGCCCCACACCAAGGTTTGGCTGACGGTGTTTACGAACGTCAAGTGACGGGGCTTGGTGTGGGTGCGCGAATTTGGGGAGCTTGATGGGATGCCGATCGCAGGCATGGCCCTATGGGCGAAATAGAAAACCACAAGGGCTAACAAAAAACGAATTTTTCCCTGAGAGCACTTGCACATACCGTTTTCCTCGGTTTCCACTGACCGAGATCGATCTGGGCAGGGCTTCGAGCCACACAGTTTTCCGGGCACTTTGGGGAGGCGTGGCAGAGATTCCGATATTGGGAAATTTTCTCGGCGCACGATTATGCACTTGGCACCATTAGCCGAATAACGAGCACAACACGGATACTGAGACTTTTCCCGATTATGGTTATTTCCCAAACACGTGGTGGTTTTTGAGGCGGAAAATGTTACGGAAAGCGGAGACACTGCCACTGATCCAGCGATTTGAAAATTCAAAAGAGAGCGATCTTCGGTTTTTGCACTGCTTAAATATGCCCTAAAAGAAGATCTCAACGCTCGTGTTCCAAAGCTTATCGGTGATGCGCTGCACAGAGCTCAGCTGTTCTAAAACAGAGCTTTTATTCACCCGCCCCAAACTATGCTATGAATGACCTGCATACATAATTAGGCCCCAGGTTATTGCATGCGATATACCCGAATAGCAATAACCTACTTACGATCTGTGCTGCTCAACGGCAACCGTTACATATATTACAATTTTGTCTACACAACATTGAAGACCAATGTTATTCAGGTACATAGCGGTTACAAATGTTTCATTTTAACGACTATTTGAAAATGTGTTTTGGCCAGACAAAGTGGCAAAATTCCCCATAGTGCAGTGGAAGAATCGGGTGCTGCTTATCTACCCGAATCGTTTGACCTAGGATACGAGCCTGCATTAGTGGATGCATCTGGCATCAATTTTTTAGGTTAAAAGGTTCCTCGCTACCATACTTCCGGTGCAACGCAGGGAACGGCGAATATTATAACTTTCTAATTGACACCGGGTCCAACCAAAATTATATCCTCACCTTGTCCTAAACCCAAATAAAAACGATGGGGAACGTTGTGAGCCGCGTCTACCGCCGCGGCTCTACTTTATACCCGGTACTCAATCTGCGTTTTTGGTTTTCTCGTATCTTAAAAATTGTGGATTTTCGTTCTTTGTGGGGGCGGAAGGGGGCGTGGCCAAATTGTAAAACAAACTCGTCTCGGTTTGATATCACAGGAACTTGAATGGAAAGTTTGGTTGATCTAGCTCCTATAGTCTTTGAGATCTAGGCGTCAAAAAATTCGATCAGGCATAGCTCCCACCTCGGTGTGTGAGAGAGAGCGAGAGGGAACGATGCATTTCGAAATGGTTTTCTTCATTGTGGCTATAATTATGACCCGATCTGATCCAGATTCATTTTCTATGATTCTGCGTTTTTAGTTTTTTCGTATCTTTAAAATTGTGCATGCCACAGATTTTCGTCCCTTCACAGTATGGGAGGTAACGATATGATCGAGCTCTTTTTGTCCACAATCTTATAGCGTTGTAGCTGCCTTAAGTCTGCGGTAAACTCGACTTGTTGGATAGTTCGCAAGATTATAGCGCGAGCACTATTCAGTTCTCCTGTGCAGAGTGTCGTTGTAGCCGCTCTATTGGTTTTGTAGCAAAAGCGTAACATGTATGATACAATGATAGCACAATATTGGAGTCAGTCCAAAAGCATCCTGGAACCGTGTTGATGTCCATATGAAGATCAGTTCAGGACTCGGTGTGTGAGTTCGGCACTAAGGACTGCAGCGCAAAGTTCTAGCCGTGGTATTGATTGCTTGGCTGTCGGTGCCACACGTGCCTTGGAGCAGAGCAGTCGCACTGACACTTGGTTGTTTTTGTATGTAGCGCATGCGTATATTGATGCGCCATAGGCTCTTTCTGATGCGTCTACAAAAGTGTGTAGTTCTTGGGTAACTGGAACCTTGCCGTCATAGACATGCCGGGGAATCTGCATCTTGTTCAATGCTTGTAGGTCTTCACGGTAGTCTTTCCATTCGTGTTGGAGCTGTAGCGGTAATTCGTCATCCCAGTCCAGCTTTAACTCCCAAAGTTGTTGCATGAAGATCTTGGCCTTGATCACCACCGGTGCAAAAAGTCCTAATGGGTCAAAGACTTGGGCTAGCTCGGAGCATACCACTCGTTTTGTGATGCGTGCAGTTTGGCTTTTAAGGGTTCTTCCGCGTAGTTGATCCTTCTTTGGCATCCAGATAAGACCTAGAGTTTTCACGCTGTAGTGATCTAGTGTCTCTCCCAGTTTGACATCGCTTACAATGTCCTCTTTGGAGATTCCTTGAAGAAGTTGCTCATTTTTGGAGCACCATTTGCGGAGTTTAAATCCGCGAGGTGACAATATCTTTGGCAGTTCTTGTTGCACTTGGATCGCTTCTGGAATCGTGTTTGCCCCAGTAAGACAATCGTCGACGCAGAAATCATTCTTTAATGTTGATGATCCTACTGGTAGTGTGTCCTTGTTTTTTATTGGCAAGTGATCCAGACATTTGGTTGCCAAAAACGGAGCAGCTGTTGTCCCGTATGTGACAGTTTTTAGCCGATAGTACTTGATGTCCTCAGATGGATTGTTTCTCCAGACGATCATCTGATGGAATTGGTCCTCCGGATTTATCCACACTGGTCGGTACATCTTTTCTATGTCCGTTGTGAATACTTATTTATGAGTCCGAAATCGTAATAGAATGGACAGAAGTTCACTCTGAACTGTGGGTCCAGCATGTAGAATGTCGTTCAGGGACTTTCTGCTTGCTGATTTGCATGATGCATCAAATACCACTCGCAGCTTTTTTGTGGTACATTCGGGTTTGAGCACACAGTGATGTGGTATGAAGTAATGCCTTTCCGGAATGTATGATGCTGGGACCATCTTTATGTGTCCTAGATCTTCATATTCGTTCATGAACTCCACATAGCTCTTCCAAGTGTCTGGTGAAGTCCGTCGCTCTAGTGCCAGAAATCTTTTAGTTGCAATTTCCAAAGACCCCCCCAGGGCTGAAGAGTGTTCGGAAAATGGGAGTTTCACTATAAGCCGGCCATCAGCTGCAGTTTGTAAATTTTCAAAGAAATGAGCTTCGCATTGTGTCTCGAGCGGTGTGCGTGGTTTTTCGTCTGTCTCAAGGTTATCCAGAGTCCAGAATCGTTCCATGAGTTCATTTATTCCCGTTGCACAAATGGTCGAAGAACTGTAGGCAGACTTCATTTTTCCTGCTATAATCCATCCCAATTTCGTATTTTGCATCATAGGGCCTCCTATCTTAAGGTGATGTTGATTTGGGAGGAGCAGGGAATAATAATGTTCTGCTCCGATGAGCATGTCGATTTTTCCTGGGTAATGGAAGTTCGGGTCCGCCAGTGGGAGCTTGGTTGGTATGTTTAAGTTCACCGAATCGAGTGCCTGAGCTGGTTGATCTGCTATTATTTGAGGCAGTACAAACGCCTCAGATCTTTGCGTAAAACCGCTGTGAAGGGATTTTATAAGCACATTTACTCGTGCTCTGCTGGTCTTTGATTGACCTCCAATTCCTTCGATGCGCAATGTTGTGTTATTAAGTTTAAGCGACAACATTGATGCCATTCGTTCAGAGATCAAATTTATCTGTGATCCCGAGTCTAGCAATGCTCTGAAGTTAGCAACCTGTCCGTTGGTTGCTTCTACTGATACTCTTGCTGTGGCAAGTAGATTGTAACTATTGTCACTTGCTGCACAAACCATTGGTGCCTTTGGTTCTGTGGATGCGAATGATGCTGTCTCCAGATGCAGCATCGTGTTGTGTTTTTTGTCGCACTTGAGGCAGGTTCGACCTGGGCATGCGTTTGTTTTGTGATTTGTACCCAGTTTAGTCGTTCTGCGTTTGTTTTGTGATTTGTTCTTAAACAATTAACGCACATTTTTTGCTTTTGTACCCAGTTTAGTCGTTCTGCTGGAGATCTGGAGCGAAACTCTTCGCATGCGTAAAGCCGATGGTTTGCCTTTTTGCAAAATGAACATAACGGTGATTGTGCATGTCCAGTGTTTGCTGATGCGCAGGCCGTGCCTTTTGGCTCTTTCTTCAATGTTTGTGGCTTCCGACCACTTCCTAGAACTCGAATTCTCTGCTCCAGGAACTGAAGTATTGTGTCCAATGGCTGTATATCTTTTGAGCTTCCCAATGATTGCTCATACAAGGCCTTATTTTTGACATCTAGTTTGTTTCTGATTATGGCAATCAATATTGGATCCCATGTGGATATGTTGATGCCGAGCCCTTTTAAGGATGCAAGTGACTCTATTGTTGTTATGTACAACTCTTTCAATGACTTGGAATCGTCATTGATTGTACTATGATTGAGGAAACGGTTCAGTACCGTACTTGCAACATCTCTGGGATTGTTGTATGTTTCAACAAGAATGTCCCAGGCTATTAGATAGTTGTCCTCTTTTAGATCGATATGTCTTATCAATCTTTCTGCCTCCCCAGTAACGGTGGTTTTAAGGTACCACATCTTCCGTACTGTGGGCATGTTTGTCTCATGAATCATACATGAGAACAAGTCGAAAAACTGGGACCAATTTAGTATGTCCCCATCAAACTTTGGAATGGTGATGCGTGGAAGCTGCGCGTCATCATTTTTTGATGTGGCTGGGTTCGCCAATGCCCTTTGAACGTCTTTTTCCAGTGATAGGTACGATTTTATGTCGTATCCTCCTGCTACTGGGTTCTCATATTCTTCATGAATGCTGAAGTGGACTTCTTGTGCTTGAGTCCATAGTGATTTTATCAAATCACTTGAGGAACGTCCTCCCGCCTCTGAAAATAGTTTCAGATTGCGTTTTATAGCTTCGACTATGGCTTTTTGTCGGCGACATAGCGAAGGCAATTTGCTGTAATCTACATTTGACTGCTGATTGACGTCATTTTCTTTGGAGATGGGCTGATTTTCCTCAAGATTGTGTGATGTCTGTTCCAGCTTGTCCAGGTTCTCAGTAAAGATCGCAACGTATTTTTCATATGTGTTACGTAGGTCAATAGAGAACTTTATGTATTTTTCAGTTTTATCTTCTTCTCGAATTGTGGAGTCGTTTGTGTTGAAACGATTCCATGCATTTTCGAGTGCTGATATTTTGGCTTGAAAGTATGAAGCTTTTTGCTTCCTTTCTTGAGTATCTTTTTTGAAGTTTCGAATGCACTTCGAGATTTCCTCGCCAAATTCCTGCTGCATATTGAATGCCTTTGTGGCGGCAGCTTGTTCCTCCTGTGGATTACCCATTCTGTCAATTCGTCTCTTTGTACTTCTGACCCGATGGGAGTGTTTTATTTGCTTTGCAGCTGGATTACGCTCCGAATCGCAACCGTTGTTGGTCAAAGAAGTACAAGCAGACTTGACCTATTGGATGGAGGGGGTTGTGATGGTTCCAGTTGATTGAACGCACGTACAGCAGATAATGTCGATCGCTTGGTTAGCAATCGAACATCGATTTCTTGCTGTTGGCTGTACTCTGAATGTGTCAGAATTGCCGAATTGATAATTGATATCAATGTTGTTGTATGTGGCTGGTGCCGTGTGCGTCGAATCCTTTCTCTGTCGCCTTGTTGACAGGATGGAAAGGACGACTGAGGTCGGGGTCACCAAATGTTAGTGTGTGTGTGTGCGTGTATGAAGCTGGGTTGTATACGGTACATAAACCGTCTACAGTTAGGTCGTCGCAACTAGAACTTGAACCAGTTGGACTGCGGAGAGGGTATCGTGCGGTGCGCAATTGAGGATCTGAAGACACGGCGACAGCCTCTGATGATTGCGATGGAAATGGTATCCCGTAATGTGCAGGTGAGGGTCTGAAGACACAGCGACAGCCTCTGATGATTGCAGTGGGAATTAATTGAATTACAAAAAGTGCTGATTTAATAAGAATATGATACAATGATAAAAATAATAATTAATGTTGAATTAATATTGATGTAATATGATTTTATTGGCTGGTGCCCAATTCGGGCAATTGTGATGGTCAGCAATTGCACCAGTGTTTTGGCGTTTTGAGGAATGATCGTATTGTCAGCAGAATTCGCTGCCGAGGCGGTTTATTGTTGACTCAGCTATAATGCTGAGTCGTCATATTTTCTGTTGCCCGGGTGAAGTTGTTGTTTTGGTAAAAGTTTCATGTGTATTACATAATATGTCTGCATTGTTATGTATGTATGTATCATGTTGCTTATGCATAATTCTCCGACTGAACAGTCGTCCTTTGAGCTAATCTCGACGGCTGAAATAATGTCTGGGGCTAGCGAAAAGGATCGCCAAAAATCGTGACCGAGAATCAGAGTTTGCTTCAGGGATGGAATTAAATATAACTTCATGGGTTTCTCCATATTTCTCCATGTTTATATTTAACACCCCCAGTATCTCTTGACTTAGGCCATCTGCCGTTTTTGTAGTAGCTTTTATAGGTTTGTATTCCGCAACAGACGAAAAATCCATCTGAGCTAACTCAGCACCTATGCAGCTAATACTGGCCCCCGTGTCTAACAGGCCCTGTTCTGTTCGACCCAAGAAGGACACTTCGGCATAGCTGCGCATATCCTTGGGATTGCGAATAATAGCGGAGACTAACATTCTACGGTTACTTTTCACATTGGCATAATATTTTCCTAATCGCTTGATGCGTTTTGGGACTTCATGATGTTCTTCATTAAAAATTCTCTTCCGAACATTGAAATATTTATCAATCATGATACGGCAAAAACCTACAACTATTCTTTACGAATTCCTTCTCTTTTATTTTTGGAGCATAAGAAGTAACATTCGTATTATCACCTATGATAACAGTTTTTCGGGGGGTTTTTCGGGGGCATCCGCGTGTTGTTGGATGCACCCTTCTGTCGGTTTTCCGAAGCTCTACGAATGCATGTTTGGCACTGCGGCTTATAAACATTCGGAGCTCCACAGCCGTAACAAAATGTACGCCTATCCTCACAATTCCAACAAGTACGCTTTGCAGTCGCACTTTGAATTGCGTCTATGCTAAGTTCCTCATTCTCTTCAGAATCGCTTTCTGGACGCGATTCCTCCAAACTATACATGGGACGACGAACTACCATTGGCCTTGGCTTATCCGCTTTCTGCAAATCGTGCACTAAATATTCATCTGTACAAGTCTCCTCAATTGACCGACTGAGCTAATGGAATGATACAAGATCTTATGACGAGTTTCGGGAAGCAAATTTGCTATCAATATTTCGATTAACTCCCCCAATCAATTCCTTGCTCATAAACTCAGAACGATAGTCTTTATATTGCTGTCGAAGAGCTGCACAAAATTCCGACCAGACAATGCGATCAACCTGCTTGTGGTATCTCCAATACCAATCTCGCGCTTTGCCAACCAGCAAAATATGCAAATGTTTGCAAAGGCCTAGAAAATCACTATCCAATGTTTCATCTGTCAATACCTTGACACGATAGATGAATTCTTCTACCCCTGAACCTTTAGTGGAGCCATCAAAGGGAACATTCAATTTTTGCATAATGTCGGCAGTCTTTGCCTTTCGCAGGCTAGAACTGCTGGCAATATACGAAACTGGTGTTGGGATATTCGACCTAGCATACCCTTCTGGCGAGCTAGTTTCTGGCTGAATATGTAAAGCGGACATGGCTCTGGCAACAGTGCGCTCTATCATATGTTGCAAGACATCCAAATCCAGACCCTGACTTGGAGGTGCTGTCCTCACATTGGTAGCTTCCCAATTACTAGAATGGGCAGTGACATTAGCTGAAGGCGTGGCAGTCGGATTAGCTTTGGCTTGCGTCTAATCCCCACAAGCACACTGCTTCCGGACCTGAATATCGACTTGCTGGTATCTTCGGAAGCTGAGCCCTGCCTCGTGGCTGATTTCTTTTCGAACGAGTGGGTCTGTTGGTCCGTGTGACCGGAACTGACCTTGCAGGCGGAATTCGCCTCACTTCGGTATTGTGGACATTTCCCTTTGCTACCATTCCCATAAAATAACACTCGTAACAACTCACTGGTATGAGAGAAGACTAAGTCCGGAATCGCAATCTCTGTGCTTCCATAACCCGTACAGGGACAATCAGTACTGATATCCAGTCTCAACTAAATATGCAATATTCTGCAATGGTATGTACCCGTATGATCCACACAAGGATTTACAAAACCAATCACTAATCAACCTCAAAAAAAAACTATTGAAACTAAAATCTTTTGAATACTATATCTAAACCAATCACTAATCAACCTCAAAAAAAAACTATTGAAACTAAAATCTTTTGAATTAACTATATCTGTGAAGACGCGACCTAGACTTTCGTTTGACCGCGTCTCGTCTCCTACTACATAAAATTTAAATAGAATCCCTTGACTCTAACGGCAGCTAAACTCCGAACACAACAGATGTATATGTAAAGCATACACCCACGAAATCAAAACAAGACGAGGATGAAACAAACGGTTTTTTTGTCGGTCCGCTCTAAAAGATTGTATGCGCGAGGCCTTGAGGTGATATTCGACCCGCACGTTTCTATAGCCACCCTTCTATGATTTCCCTTTATGCAGAAGGAAATCCCTTAAACTTCCCACCCTATCTCTCTTATGTCACCATTTAACTAGGAATTAGAAATCTATTCGCTCATATTCATTTCAAGCATACTTAAAGTTATAATTCTCAGATACTTACAACTAGGCATTCTAACACTTAATCACGAAAAACAACAAAAATATTATAGCTAGAAATGAGAGTATCTCAAGGTATATGTATAAAAAAATATAAATTAAAAATTCAAATGGTTATATAAGAATAATAATATAAGTATATATATAAAAAAATATAATATACCAATTCAAATGGTTATATAGGAATGGGTTTATAGGAAAATATAAAGTACGATTACAAAAATATTAAGGCATTTCTTTGTTGCGTAGTGTAAATTTTACTGCATTGGAAGAATGCAAAAAAAATTAAATCAACCCAACACCAAAAGCAAAGCGGAATTACCGACTAAACCAACGGAAAGCTTCTACACAGCATTCGAAGCTAGGCGCCGGCTTAGCGACCCCAAAAGTCGCTAGCAAAAAGCGTTTGGTTTAGCCGAATGGCTGATCAAAAGGGAAAGGGGAAATATTTCGGCTCACTTACAATTACATCTCAGTGGTCCCTCGCTGAAAGGTGCCTTTCGTTGTGGAAGCTGTGGGAATAATATTAATGTTGGCTCAAGTGGAATGGGGAAGAGTGAAGTTAGGGGAATATTAGGGCGGTTTTATTTTTTTAACAGAAAAGAGAAAAGAAGAAAATTACTTTAATTTTTGGAAAAATGAAAAATAGTAGCGGTGGTTGAGGTAGTACTGTAACTGGTAAATTAGTTTATCTGTGCATATGAGGATTCAGAAGGAACCAAAAATTAAATTGAATTTATAACAAATAAATCTACACTACACTACAAAAACTTTGTTCCATGTAACAAGTGGCTTCTCGCGGCCGTCGCAGAAGGTGGTTAGTGGCGCAGGGGAGGGGGAGCGTCACTGAACTGCTTGTAGGGCTTAGTCCTACCAGGCGTGGCGCCTGCGCAAAGGTTATGGCCGGTGCAGGGATTATGCAATCGTCGGATGTTGTGTGGACAGGAGGTGGGGTTTTCCAGTTGTTTCCCAAGGAGAGAAAATTACTCGGCCCCACACCAAGGTTTGGCTGACGGTGTTTACGAACGTCAAGTGACGGGGCTTGGTGTGGGTGCGCGAATTTGGGGAGCTTGATGGGATGCCGATCGCAGGCATGGCCCTATGGGCGAAATAGAAAACCACAAGGGCTAACAAAAAACGAATTTTTCCCTGAGAGCACTTGCACATACCGTTTTCCTCGGTTTCCACTGACCGAGATCGATCTGGGCAGGGCTTCGAGCCACACAGTTTTCCGGGCACTTTGGGGAGGCGTGGCAGAGATTCCGATATTGGGAAATTTTCTCGGCGCACGATTATGCACTTGGCACCATTAGCCGAATAACGAGCACAACACGGATACTGAGACTTTTCCCGATTATGGTTATTTCCCAAACACGTGGTGGTTTTTGAGGCGGAAAATGTTACGGAAAGCGGAGACACTGCCACTGATCCAGCGATTTGAAAATTCAAAAGAGAGCGATCTTCGGTTTTTGCACTGCTTAAATATGCCCTAAAAGAAGATCTCAACGCTCGTGTTCCAAAGCTTATCGGTGATGCGCTGCACAGAGCTCAGCTGTTCTAAAACAGAGCTTTTATTCACCCGCCCCAAACTATGCTATGAATGACCTGCATACATAATTAGGCCCCAGGTTATTGCATGCGATATACCCGAATAGCAATAACCTACTTACGATCTGTGCTGCTCAACGGCAACCGTTACATATATTACAATTTTGTCTACACAACATTGAAGACCAATGTTATTCAGGTACATAGCGGTTACAAATGTTTCATTTTAACGACTATTTGAAAATGTGTTTTGGCCAGACAAAGTGGCAAAATTCCCCATAGTGCAGTGGAAGAATCGGGTGCTGCTTATCTACCCGAATCGTTTGACCTAGGATACGAGCCTGCATTAGTGGATGCATCTGGCATCAATTTTTTAGGTTAAAAGGTTCCTCGCTACCATACTTCCGGTGCAACGCAGGGAACGGCGAATATTATAACTTTCTAATTGACACCGGGTCCAACCAAAATTATATCCTCACCTTGTCCTAAACCCAAATAAAAACGATGGGGAACGTTGTGAGCCGCGTCTACCGCCGCGGCTCTACTTTATACCCGGTACTCAATCTGCGTTTTTGGTTTTCTCGTATCTTAAAAATTGTGGATTTTCGTTCTTTGTGGGGGCGGAAGGGGGCATGGCCAAATTGTAAAACAAACTCGTCTCGGTTTGATATCACAGGAACTTGAATGGAAAGTTTGGTTGATCTAGCTCCTATAGTCTTTGAGATCTAGGCGTCAAAAAATTCGATCAGGCATAGCTCCCACCTCGGTGTGTGAGAGAGAGCGAGAGGGAACGATGCATTTCGAAATGGTTTTCTTCATTGTGGCTATAATTATGACCCGATCTGATCCAGATTCATTTTCTATGATTCTGCGTTTTTAGTTTTTTCGTATCTTTAAAATTGTGCATGCCACAGATTTTCGTCCTTTGAGTGGGCGGAATGGGGCGGGGCGAAATTTTGAAATACACTTGAAACAGTGTGATAAGACAGGAGTCTGGATACAAAATTGTGTTCCTCTAGCTTTTATAGTCTCTGAGCTATAGGCGCAAATGAAGACGGACGGACGGACAGACGGCCAGACCGACGGACAGACAGACATAGCTATATCGACGCGGCTATTGATGCTGATCAAGAATATATATCCTTTATGGGGTCGGAAACGCTTCCTTCTGGGTGTTACACACATCCATTTTTTCAACAAATCTTATATACCTGTTAGTGTGTGTGTGGTCGTCGCAACTAGAACTTGAACCAGTTGGACTGCGGAGAGGGTATCCTGTGGTGCGCAATTGAGGATCTGAAGACACGGCGACAGCCTCTGATGATTGCGATGGAAATGGTATCCCGTAATGTGCAGGTGAGGGTCTGAAGACACAGCGACAGCCTATGATGATTGCAGTGGGAATTGAGTGACAGGCAGCTTTGGTACTGTTTCTGATACTGATTTTATTCAACAAAACTTAACTCTATTTATAGGTAACAAAAGGTACAAAAAGTGCTGATTTAATAAGAATATGGTAAAATGGTAAACAATAATTAATGTGAAATTAATATTGATTTAATATGATTTTATTGGCTGGTGTGCAAATTGGGCAATTGTGATGGTCAGCAATTGCACCAGTGTTTTTGGTCTCTGAGGAATGATCGCATTGTCAGCAGAATTCGCTGCCGAGGCGGTTTATTGTTGACTCAGCTATAATGCTGAGTCGTCATATTTTCTGTTGCCCGGGTGAAGTTGTTGTTTTGGTAAAAGTGTCATGTGTATTACATAATATGTCGACATTGTTATGTATGTATGTATCGTGTTACTTATGCATAATTCCCCGACTGAACAATACCCCTTTACTCTTCGAGTACCGGGTATAATGAAAAACCTTTCATGGCAACCTCCGTGGGAGGTAATATCAAAATATCCCATCATAACGTTTTGGCCTGTTCTGTAACCGGAAACTCCCAATACAATTTTTCCTATTACCTACACTCAAAACATTCCATGGCATATTAGGCAAAGACACTTAAAAAAAAATTGAATGCAGTCATAGACACATTGATAATAAATGGTACTTACAAAATAATAATCAGACAACTAGTTACTCAGTCCGTTAATAATATTAAAATCCAATCAGAACACATGAGTCCCAAGCAAAAGGAGCTCTTTGACAAAATTTCAAACACTCATAAGAATCTATTTTCCAACCCATAGAAAAAACTCACCTACACCACAAAGGTGATTGGGAAAGTAGAACTTCATCTGACAGTCCTATCTACAGTAGGCCAATTACCCTATTTCTCTTAAAAGCTAAGTTGAAAATCAGCTAAAAGAATTGTCACGTGACGGAATCATTAGACCTTCACGTTCTTCGTTTAATGCTCCATTATGGGTAGTACCCAAGAAACTGGATGCATCGGTAGAGAAAAAGTACCTTGTGGTCTTCTATTATCCAACACTTAACGCAGCTACAATTTCGGATCGATACCCGATCCCAGAAATAGGAGAAATCCTTGCCCAGTTAGAAGAGAACAAATACTCTCAGTACTGGATCTCAAAAGCGGATTCCACCAGATACCACTCAAGGAAACAGACATTGAGAAAACAGCATTTGCGGTAAATGGAAGAAAATTCGAGTTAACTAGACTACCCTTTGGTTAAAAAATGCCCCCTCTATATTCCAACGAGCCTTAGATGACATTCTAAGGGAGCACGTAAGCAAAATATGCTATGTTTACATTGATGATATCATCGTCTTCAGTCCTTTCGAATCCAAACATGCCATAGACCTAGATAAGGTATTTGGCACTTTGGCCGATACCAACATGAAAATTCAAAACCGAGGTCGACTTCCAAGGTTTAACAATATCATACAATGAGGTAAAAACAAAAAGTACGAGCCATAAACGATTTACCGGCACCTAAGACATTAAAACATCTTCGATCTTTATTTGGTCTTTCGAGCTTTTGCAAGCGCTTTATTCGTGACTATGCCAATCTGGCATAACAAGTTTACTGAGAGGAGAAAACGGACGTCTATCCAAAAATATGCCCAGCAAAGTTCAGATCACATCAAATAACGAGGCTCTGGAAGCCTTCAACAAAATTAAAGCATCTCTGACGTCACAAGACGTCATACTCTCTTATTCAGATTGAATTCCAACTAACCACCGATGCTTCAAACTTTGCCATCGGGGCAGTCCTGGAACAAAAAGCCAGACCAATCAGGTTCATTACACGACCTCTTTCAAAAACAGAAGAAGGCTACGCCACGAATGAGAAAGAAATGCTTGCCATTGTTTGGGCTCTTCAAAGCCTCCGAATTTACCTTTGCGGTAAATCAAACGTTATTATCTACACAGACCACCAACCTTTGACGTTCGCTTTAAGCAACAAAAATCCCAACAGCAAGCTCAAGAGATGGAAAAGCTATCTCGAATAGTACAATCATGAACTTCGGTATAAGCCAGGGACAGCAAATGTAGTCGCAGACGCTCTATCTCGAGATCCTCCCGCAAATCCCCAGATAAATAGTACTTCCGCCAGTGTCCACAGCGCCGAAAGCTCTTCACACAACCTTATTCCCGTCATGGAAGTACCTATCAATGTATTGAAAAATCAACTTTTCCTACTGACCGCAGACAACGAATCTTATGACTTCTAACTACCATTCCCGACATACCATGGACATGTGATTGAATGACGTAATTATACAGAGGATGATCTGGTAAACATCTTGAAACAAAAACTAGACCCAAATCTCGTAAATGGTATCTTTACCGCTGAAAATATAATGGCAAAAATCCAAGTCATTTACCCCATCCACTTTTCAAACTACAAAGCCAGGTACACACAAAAAACGCGGGGAATGTTGTGAGCCGCGTCTACGGCTGCGGCTCTACTTTATACCTGGTACTCAGTCAGTATATACGTATGTGAGCTTGTTGTAATTTATTACGTGTTCGCAAAAGGGACAAATTTAATTTTAAATCGCTTAAGTTCTCAAAGCTACTGGTCAGAGGGGTGAAGGTGGGACATGGAGCGGTTAATGGAGAAATAATAACGCCAGGAGCTGTGTCGTTTCTTATGGTATATATTTCTTTATTGTTATATACGGGGCCTACACTGTGATCCTGGCTGCACCACGGGATCTAGCACCAGAATTACGTGCGAGAATAACTATTTTTCCAGCGAATTCGAGGGTGTTGAGCGCGAGATCATGGACGCACGTGTGCATAGTCCCGTCTCGAGGATTCTGTTTGTGAGATCGGCGGGTAGTCGTCGACCGGGGATGTGGACGTCCCATTCGGCCGGGGCTTCGACGTTTCCTTCCGGCTGGGTATCCGCAGCGGCGGATGTGTTAGATTCCTGGAGAAACTCGTCCAAATCTATCTCCGAGCCGATAAGCTGCAGTAGGTCGTCGAGGAGTTCCTCCTCGACCGAGAAACTGGGGTCGGCGCCGGGTACTGGGTTGCCGGGTGCGTCCGGATTAACACTCTGGTCTGTCCCCTTTGACCTCGGATCCTGTAGCGCGTGCGCCGGTGGTGACCTCGGTTCTTGGGGTTGGTTGGCCTGTGATGACCGCGGGTCCGTGGGCTTGGTAACCTCGGTTGACCTCGGGTCCGTGGGCTGGGTTGCGTCGGATGAGCTCAAGCCTACCCTGCGGAATCGGATAGGCAATGATAGTGCCTCCAAGTCAGCTCGTGCTTCCACGTCGACTTCCCACCTCTCGTCGTCTCGTGTCAGACTGGGCGTTGGGTAGGTACACCTGAAGCGGGGACTGTCTTCGTCCTCTAGCGAAGAGGTAGACTCCCACCGGGCGAGGGTGGACCTGGATTTGGGGGCGAGTTTGTTGCCAACACGTCGTCTTTTTGATCGGGACGTCGGCTTGTCGCCGTCTTCCTCCTCCGACTCGACGAATCCCTCGTCGTAGGCCTCGGTCATCTCCGGGGCTGCCGCTTCGGGCTCGTGGGCTCCGTTCGACTCGCTTTCGGCGTCGTCGTCGCCTACCGCGTACGCCGGGACGTCGTGAAGGGCCTCGGCAGGCTCCCAGAACGTGTAAAAGAACTCACCGACGCTCCGGCCTGGGGGAATGGAAACATCGACAGTCATTCGTAGGTTTTGGGTTATGCGCATTCCCCACGGCGTGACCACATAGTGATACGTTTCCGCGCTCCTCGTCCTCATTGTATGCGTTCCGTGTAGGCGGGACGTACGGGGTGATCTCACGTTCAGGTTTCACCTCCCGATATACGCCTCGGCCGTGCCGAGTGTCACGGCGTCAGTAAAGCGGGGCTTCTGGTAGGCTCGGGGACTCAGTATACCGGGGTGAGCGAGGGGTTGGCTCCTCGTGGCTGTATTGGGACGAGTCCGGGGCGTAGGATGGTGACTCTGGCGAGCGTGGTGTGCATTCGGCCGAATACGTTTCGTAGCCGAAAGGAGGCTACGAAAGGGCGCAGGCTCGCCTTGTAAACCGCTGTGGCGTGGCTGGCGGATCCTCTTCGGGGTCCTCTACGTCCATTGGAGACGATGTCAGGTCAACGAACTCCGTCGGCTCTCCGGCGGGACGACGTCGTGCTCGTGGTAGAGGTGATACTTGATCGGGTGGCCCGTGAGTGGGCGCCGGGGAGTCTCCTTCGGAGAACTCTAGGACCTCTAGGTCTTCGTCATCGAAGTCGGCATCCTCACGTTCACCGTCGGATTCTTTGCCTCTCGGTAGGGTAGCGGAGAAGCTTGTCTCGTCCGAATCCATAACGAATCCTATAACTTAAGTCTGTGTTAAAGAAAAAAGATGGGTTATGTAAATCTAACGCGTTTTACTCTTATGGACTTTAGTGGTGCAGCCTTACAAAACTCCTACTCTAATGTTCTTACTGGTAGTAGAATTTACGAAGATACAGGGGGTAAACTATCGTTGGTGGGATTAGAATTACGTTATGGCATGCGGGTGCTCTGTAGAGCGGATGCGACCTCGGGCGGTCTCGTCGTTGGTCGTGTCGGCACGGTCTGTTCTGGCTTCATGGTCGGCCTGGTCGGCGTGGTTTTCGTTGGCTTCGTGTGTGGTCTAGTAGGCGTGGTCTTCTCCGTTGGTATGGAACTCTCGAAGATCCGCTATGTTCGCGGTTCTCCGCTTTCGGTTCCCTTGGTGCTGGAGACGGACGACGTTCGGCGAGACGAAGCAGCGTACTTGGTAGGACCCGTCGTATTTACGCGCTAACTTGGCGGCGAACCCGTCAGCGGCGTTCGAGAGGTGATGTTGACGTACCAGAACCCAGGATTCGATTGACGGTCGCCATTGTCTTCTCCGTAGTTTGTAGCGTCTTTCTTGTTCTTGGCTTGCTCGTTGGGTGTTGTTGCGGACGATGTTGAATACTTCTTTCAGCCTGGCCGCTTTAGCGAGGGCTAATTCCGTATTACTCATTGTTCCGGCTCTTACCTCGTCATACAAGGCGCCGGGTAAGCGGGGCTCCCTACCGTGTAACAAGTAGACACTGGAATTGATGGCGAGCGACATCTCGGGTAGTAGCTCGTGCTAGGTGTTTTGGTGGCCGTCGATGAATTGAGATACCATGGTTTTGACAGTTCGATTTGCCCTCTCCGTGGGGTTTTCTTGCGGACAATAGGACACAGTGTGTTGCAACTCTACTCCGGCTGACTTGAGAAATGCTTTGAAAGATCGACTGGTAAATTGCGTTCCGCTGTCGCAGACAAACATTTTCGGTACTCCGAAATGGCTGGGAATCCGTTCTCGGAAGGCTCGTTCGAGGTTGGTTGCTGTTGCCTTCCTTAACGGGACCAAATCCCCCATTTCGAAAAGATATCAAAGAATACAAAGAGAGTGGTGTTACCTCGTTTAGAGCGGGGCAAAGGTCCGACGAAATCGGCACACAATGTCACGAGGGGCTCGTCGGGTACATTTGCCTGGGATCAGCGCATAACATCGTTCGGCTTGTGTTCTTTGGGCCACTTGATGGTGTTCTTGATGGTGCCACTCGATGGTGCAGTCATTTCATATCAACGTCCAAATATAATATACTGTGGTATATGATTTTCTCCATTTCTTCCAGGAGAAAGTATCTAAAGCTAATCGGTCCGTAAGACTTCAACATTTGGGAGTCTTTTTACGATTCCTTTGGTATAAAAATTTGTTCACCTTAGTCCATGTATTTGGAACATATCCAAGCTTGAGGCGAACTAGGGCTGTTGCTAATTATACACCAGGTGGCCGTGGCAGCTGAGGCATGCACGGACGTATCCTCGCTTGTCACGGTACATACCGGGCCAGTAATACCTTTGGGAGATCCGAGTAATCGTTCTTGATGGTGCCACTCGATGGTGCAGTCATTTCATATCAACGTCCAAATATAATATACTGTGGTATATGATTTTCTCCATTTCTTCCAGGAGAAAGTATCTAAAGCTAATCGGTCCGTAAGACTTCAACATTTGGGAGTCTTTTTACGATTCCTTTGGTATAAAAATTTGTTCACCTTAGTCCATGTATTTGGAACATATCCAAGCTTGAGGCGAACTAGGGCTGTTGCTAATTATACACCAGGTGGCCGTGGCAGCTGAGGCATGCACGGACGTATCGTCGCTTGTCACGGTGCATACCGGGCCAGTAATACCTTTGGGAGATCCGAGTAATCGTTTTCCGGACGCCGAGATGGCCGGCCGTAGGTTGGTCATGACTTTCCTGTAGTACCCTCGATCGGTTACTTTTGGGTACGCAGAGTTTCCACGGTATGTAGTCCTCGTCGTCGGCTCCCGGTCGATATTGCACGTCGTACTGGTACTGTTGTAATTCGAGCGTCCACCTTGCTACCCTGCCGTAAGGACTTTCGAATATGTTCAACCACTTCAGAGCGAGATGGTCTGTGATAACGTTGAACCGGTAGCCCTCGAGGTAGCAACGTAACTTCCTAATTGCCCATATGACTGCGAGGCATTCTTTGTCTGTAGCCGAATAGTTTTCTTCAGCCTTATTGAGGCGTCCACTCCCTGCTATTGGGAGCCATGGGCACCTGCCAATACTAGCGTCGTGATGAATCCGGCATTTTTGAGTCGCTCCTGGATATAATTTATCCGAGGCAACGGGTATGCGTCAGGGATAGAGCGCTCGTTGAGTTGGCGAAAGTCTACGCACATGCGCCACCGTCCGTCCTTTTTACGGACGAGAACGATCGGAACACTGTGAGGACTGCGCGACGGCTCGATGAGACCTTCGGCTAGCAGCTCGTCGACTTGTGCGTCGATGATTCTCATCATGGTCGGATTCCTTGGGTGATAACGTTGTTTTATTGGCCGACTATCCTACATGACGATGCTGTGTTCTGTCAAGTCTGTCGTCCCCCTCAGGCGTTCGAACTTCGGTAGTTCCTCGTCTAAGAGCTCGCGGATTTGCGGTGCTATGTCCAGGGACCAAGGTTGCACGTCAGGTTCCGGTTCATCTTCGACGGATATATTCGTTTCGGGAGTGGTGTCTTGATCATGGTGTTCAGGGAGGATGGTCGTGTCAAAAGGGCTGGCTAAGTCTGGGCTAGGGGAGTACTCGGCTATATTGGCAATGATAGGAGTAGTGTCGGCCATGATCGCTAAATACCGCGGTAAGGGTTTTGGTTCTACCTGGGCCTCGAGTGCCGGTATACCCTTATTCTACTGTGCCGTAATATTGCCGTCTTCCATCATCTCCGCTGGTATCCTGGTTCTCATGATCTCCGTCGAAGTTACAGTGTGGATGCGTTGCGTTGATATTCCCTTGTTCGTTGTCTCGGTTGAAGTCGTCATGCTCGTTGTCTTTATGGACCTTCTCGTGATCGTGTTCTCCGCCGGCGTCCTTGTACCGGTAATTTCCGTTGACCTTATAGTAATGATGTTTCCAGTTGGGGTCCTTGTACTCGTAGTCACCGTTGATATTCTTGTAGTCCTATTCTCCGTGGGTGTCTTTGTGCTCGTGGTCTCCGTTGGTATGCTCGTGGTCGTGTTCTCGGGTGTTTGGTTCTGGATTCGATGCTCTGTAGATGACGGCGTGGCCGTGTTCTCTGGTGCTTGTCTCTGGGTCTGGTTCTCGGTGGATGACGGCATGGCCGCGTTCTCTGGTGCTTGTCTCTGGGTTGAGTTCTCGGTAGGTAATCTCGTAGCCATGTTCTCCGTCGTTCGTTTTCGATTCTCGTTCTGGGTTGGGGTCTGGTCTCGTAGGGGTCTCGTAGCCGTGCTCTCCGTCGCTCGTGTTTGGTTCTCGTTCTGTGGTACATGATCTTGTAGACGGCTGGTGGTAATCACTGGTTCGTCGGAATTGCTGCAGTACCCTCTGTTTAAAGGAAGATATCAAATTATCACCTAGGTTTATATTAAAAATCGCACGATAGGTTATTTTAGAATATAATGTATGTTTATTGTGTTTGGTGATCGGAGCTGCACTAACCCTAAGCAGAGAGGCCCGGCTGCAGCAGCAGCCGAAAGCTCTGATCAGACAAAACGCAAAACGAGAGCGCAAGCTTTAGCGGGGAGGGAGCTTATGACGAGAGAGATATTGCATGTATTAGATAATAGCAAACAAATCCAAACAGTGATGCTCGATGGCATTTACTTTAAAATGATTATTTGTCGTTCTGCTCCGAACATCCTCCCCCCGTTGAAAGAGCACGGCTTTCAACTCCAGCGTCGACGGGCAGGACGGCTAGCTTCCCAACGGCTCTTTTCATTAGACCCGTCGCTGTTCGAACCATTGCGACTCTGACGATTCCATCCTTGCCTGGTATGGCCTCCTCGACACGGCCGAGAAGCCATTTGAGTGGTGGCAAGTTTTCATCCTTTAAGAGGACGACGCTTCCAATCCTTATGTTTTCCGTAGAATCTCTCCACTTGCTCCTCTCTTGCAGCATGGACAGATACTCCATGCTCCACTTTCGCCAGAAGTTTTGTTGCATTTGGGACACCTGCTGCCAGCGACTTAGACGGTCAGCGTTGAGATGCGTGATGTCCGGCTCTGGAAACGTTGTGAAGCTCGAGCCCTTTAGAAAGTGAGCAGGCGTAAGCACATCTAGACTGTCTGGGTCTTCTGAAATTGGATAAAGTGGTCGAGAGTTAAGAATTGCCGAAATCTCATATACGAGAGTGCGAAGCTCTTCAAGGTTTAGCACTGATGCGCCAACGACTCGATAAAAGTGGTATTTTGCCGACTTGACAGCTGCTTCCCATAACCCGCCGAAATGAGGTGAACGAGGAGGGATAAACTTCCAGTCGATTCCATCGCTAAGGCAAAATGAAGCGATGACGGAGATGTTTGGCTCACTGTTAAACAACTCCTTGAGCTCTAGCAGTTCATTTCTTGCACCCACGAAATTGGTTGCATTGTCCGTCCACAAGGTCCGAGGCTTGCCCCTTAGGCTGATAAAGCGTCTCAATGCCGCTATGAATGAGGCTGTGGTTAGATCCTTGACGACCTCCAAATGCGCTGCCTTTGTTGAAAAGCAAACAAATATTGCAATGTAGCATTTGCATGGTGGTCTATTTCGAACGTCAGTTTTATGATAGAACGGCCCGCAAAAATCAATTCCAGTTGTGTGGAATGCGGGGTTTGGTTGGACTCGATCCGTCGGCAAGTCTCCCATCACGTGCTCAGCCAAAATTGGCTTAGTCCGAAAACATCGAACGCATTTGCTTATGACGCTTGCCACCAATTTCCGCCCTCCAACAGGCCAATATTTTTGACGAAGCGATGCAAGCAAAACCTGTGGACCACCATGTAATAACTTTTCATGATAGAAAGTTATAATTGCCTTCGTGATCGGATGACCTTTCGGAAGAAATATTGGGTGCTTTCCATCGTAGTCCATATTTGAGTTTTGAAGCCTTCCTCCTACACGAAGAAGCCCATCACCACCGAGCATCGGGCGCAGAGAAAGCAATTTGCTCTTGGCAGGAAGTGCTGCACTAGCGTTGAGTGCGTTGAGCTCCTCAGCAAAATGAACCTGCTGGACACTTCTTATTAAAAGACGGGTGCCACCTGCAAGGTCCTGCACGGTGAGCGCGGCACCTGCTCGAACATATTCCTTGCTTCGAAGGGAGATAAAACGATAAATATATCCAAAGACACGTTGGAGCTTGCCAAACGAGTTCGTGTACTTGCTGTCACATGAGAGGTCCTTTGCAACTGCTCCAACCAATGATGTCTGTCGGCGCTCCGGTAGGTCAACAGCTTGCGGAACCTGAGCAGGCCATCCTGACGAGTCCGATAAAAGGTACGACGGTCCATTTAGCCACAATTTCAAATCTGAGAGCTCTATTGGAGAACATCCCCTCGATACGACATCGGCTGGGTTAAGAGCTGTTGGGACGTGATGCCACTCCATGTTCTTGGTCAACTCCTGGATTTGCGCAATTCTGTTGGAAACAAAAACGTTAAAGTTTGATGGGGCTTCACGTATCCAAGACAACACGATAGTTGAATCCGACCAACAGTGGAAATCACAGGGAGATGAGAGACTTTGTTGCACACTTACGACGAGCTCAGCCAAGAGCAACGCCCCGGACAATTCCAATTTGGGTATGGTTAGCGTTTTTAAAGGCGCTATTTTGGACTTCGAGCAGAGCAAGCGAGATGCGGTTTTGCCCTTGTATATTCGATCTTATGTAAACGCAAGCTCCATATGCGGTCATGCTGGCGTCACAAAATGCGTGCAACTGGAGGGATGAGTTCGGCAGCATGACAAAACGTGGAAATTTGAAATTCTGAACGATGCGTAATTGCGATGTCAAATTAGACCAAACTGCCGACAAATGTTCAGGTAGTGCATCATCCCATCCTAAGTCCTCTTTCCATAAACTCTGTAGGAATATTTTGGCTTTGGACAGAATAGGTGCTATCAAACCGAGCGGATCGTAGAATCTGGCTATAGAAGACAGGACAGTACGTTTGGTGGGCGGGCCTTCTGGCATGATTTGCGAAAAATTGAACAGAAGGTTATCCGAACTAGGATCCCAGACCAAACCTAACGCTTTCGCTATATCCGTTCCATCATGAAACTTTAACAGTTTTTCCCTGTCATCCGTAGGCTCCTCTTCAAGCACTCTGGGCTCATTGGAACTCCATTTTCGTATAGGAAAGTGTCCTCTATGCAGCAGCTCTTTTACTTGACGACGGATCACATTCACCTCCTCTATTGTGTCTCCACCAGATATAAGATCGTCTACGTAAAAATCCCTTCTCACGACTTGGGCTCCTATAGGAAATGACGCAGCCTCGTCGTACGATAGTTGGTGCATGGCACGAATTGCCAAAAAAGCAGCAGGCTTTGTTCCATACGTAACGGTCTCTAGCTTGTAAATCTTGATTTCATCAGTAGGCTTTTCGCGCCAAAGGATGCATTGTGTAAGGATCGAATCGGTCCTTACAAGCCACGAAGTACTCGCCAACCCTGCATAAGAAGACATTCCGCCAACCCTGGCACATACCCCCCACGATAACGATGAAACAAGCCTCATATGGAGCCACAGAAGGCGTTTATACCTAGGTTATCTTTCGCAAATCTACTATTATTATTATTAATCCGACTTATTATTAGTATTATCCCGGCTATCTTTGATTTTTCCTTAGACAATAAGTTAGTATTAAGGGCGAACTGAAACGCGTTATTATTATTTAATTTAGTCCGCCAATGAAGGCGTTAAGACCAATAAAAATACTGAATAGTATTTCCAACGGCCACTTTAAAAACCGCGATCGATAGGGGAATGATATCGAAAGAGGAGGGGAGGAAGCCGACGGACCGGCGATCTTTCACTTCGACGGTAACCAGAGAGCAACGCGCACGTAACAAAACGAAAAATATTCCGTTCATATCAAGCCACAGTGACACGTGTACACAATAAGCTGTGTGACTTCCGCCAAGTCTCCCACCGACATTCCTCGAACACGCCGTCGAACATTGACATTCTTTGGCCCCGCGCCGCCCAAGCCTATGAATAAACGCGTCCTAGCTTTCGTTGTCTTGATACGTAAGTGCAAATCTAGATCTAGTGGTGCAGTCAGGGTCGCAGCGTAGGTCCTTCGATTAGCAATAAAGGCACAATAAGTAACGACACTACTCCTGGCGTTATTATTCGTTTATTAATCACTCTATATCCCATCCCCGTCCCTCTGAGTCGTGGAATTGTGAACTTTAGCGACTACGCATCGTTCTATATCCCGTCTCCGCTCCCTCCGACCAGTAATTTTGAGAACTTTAGCGACTACGCATCGTTCTATATCCCGTCTCCGTTCCCTCTGGCCCGTAGCTTTGAGAACTTTAGCGACTACGCATCGTTACGCATCTAGGCGTCAAAAAATTCGATCAGGCATAGCTCCCACCTCGGTGTGTGAGAGAGAGCGAGAGGGAACGATGCATTTCGAAATGGTTTTCTTCATTGTGGCTATAATTATGACCCGATCTGATCCAGATTCATTTTCTATGATTCTGCGTTTTTAGTTTTTTCGTATCTTTAAAATTGTGCATGCCACAGATTTTCGTCCCTTCACAGTATGGGAGGTAACGATATGATCGAGCTCTGTTTGTCCACAATCTTATAGCGTTGTAGCTGCCTTAAGTCTGCGGTAAACTCGACTTGTTGGATAGTTCGCAAGATTATAGCGCGAGCACTATTCAGTTCTCCTGTGCAGAGTGTCGTTGTAGCCGCTCTATTGGTTTTGTAGCAAAAGCGTAACATGTATGATACAATGATAGCACAATATTGGAGTCAGTCCAAAAGCATCCTGGAACCGTGTTGATGTCCATATGAAGATCAGTTCAGGACTCGGTGTGTGAGTTCGGCACTAAGGACTGCAGCGCAAAGTTCTAGCCGTGGTATTGATTGCTTGGCTGTCGGTGCCACACGTGCCTTGGAGCAGAGCAGTCGCACTGACACTTGGTTGTTTTTGTATGTAGCGCATGCGTATATTGATGCGCCATAGGCTCTTTCTGATGCGTCTACAAAAGTGTGTAGTTCTTGGGTAACTGGAACCTTGCCGTCATAGACATGCCGGGGAATCTGCATCTTGTTCAATGCTTGTAGGTCTTCACGGTAGTCTTTCCATTCGTGTTGGAGCTGTAGCGGTAATTCGTCATCCCAGTCCAGCTTTAACTCCCAAAGTTGTTGCATGAAGATCTTGGCCTTGATCACCACCGGTGCAAAAAGTCCTAATGGGTCAAAGACTTGGGCTAGCTCGGAGCATACCACTCGTTTTGTGATGCGTGCAGTTTGGCTTTTAAGGGTTCTTCCGCGTAGTTGATCGTTCTTTGGCATCCAGATAAGACCTAGAGTTTTCACGCTGTAGTGATCTAGTGTCTCTCCCAGTTTGACATCGCTTACAATGTCCTCTTTGGAGATTCCTTGAAGAAGTTGCTCATTTTTGGAGCACCATTTGCGGAGTTTAAATCCGCGAGGTGACAATATCTTTGGCAGTTCTTGTTGCACTTGGATCGCTTCTGGAATCGTGTTTGCCCCAGTAAGACAATCGTCGACGCAGAAATCATTCTTTAATGTTGATGATCCTACTGGTAGTGTGTCCTTGTTTTTTATTGGCAAGTGATCCAGACATTTGGTTGCCAAAAACGGAGCAGCTGTTGTCCCGTATGTGACAGTTTTTAGCCGATAGTACTTGATGTCCTCAGATGGATTGTTTCTCCAGACGATCATCTGATGGAATTGGTCCTCCGGATTTATCCACACTGGTCGGTACATCTTTTCTATGTCCGTTGTGAATACTTATTTATGAGTCCGAAATCGTAATAGAATGGACAGAAGTTCACTCTGAACTGTGGGTCCAGCATGTAGAATGTCGTTCAGGGACTTTCTGCTTGCTGATTTGCATGATGCATCAAATACCACTCGCAGCTTTTTTGTGGTACATTCGGGTTTGAGCACACAGTGATGTGGTATGAAGTAATGCCTTTCCGGAATGTATGATGCTGGGACCATCTTTATGTGTCCTAGATCTTCATATTCGTTCATGAACTCCACATAGCTCTTCCAAGTGTCTGGTGAAGTCCGTCGCTCTAGTGCCAGAAATCTTTTAGTTGCAATTTCCAAAGACCCCCCCAGGGCTGAAGAGTGTTCGGAAAATGGGAGTTTCACTATAAGCCGGCCATCAGCTGCAGTTTGTAAATTTTCAAAGAAATGAGCTTCGCATTGTGTCTCGAGCGGTGTGCGTGGTTTTTCGTCTGTCTCAAGGTTATCCAGAGTCCAGAATCGTTCCATGAGTTCATTTATTCCCGTTGCACAAATGGTCGAAGAACTGTAGGCAGACTTCATTTTTCCTGCTATAATCCATCCCAATTTCGTATTTTGCATCATAGGGCCTCCTATCTTAAGGTGAAGTTGATTTGGGAGGAGCAGGGAATAATAATGTTCTGCTCCGATGAGCATGTCGATTTTTCCTGGGTAATGGAAGTTCGGGTCCGCCAGTGGGAGCTTGGTTGGTATGTTTAAGTTCACCGAATCGAGTGCCTGAGCTGGTTGATCTGCTATTATTTGAGGCAGTACAAACGCCTCAGATCTTTGCGTAAAACCGCTGTGAAGGGATTTTATAAGCACATTTACTCGTGCTCTGCTGGTCTTTGATTGACCTCCAATTCCTTCGATGCGCAATGTTGTGTTATTAAGTTTAAGCGACAACATTGATGCCATTCGTTCAGAGATCAAATTTATCTGTGATCCCGAGTCTAGCAATGCTCTGAAGTTAGCAGCCTGTCCGTTGGTTGCTTCTACTGATACTCTTGCTGTGGCAAGTAGATTGTAACTATTGTCACTTGCTGCACAAACCATTGGTGCCTTTGGTTCTGTGGATGCGAATGATGCTGTCTCCAGATGCAGCATCGTGTTGTGTTTTTTGTCGCACTTGAGGCAGGTTCGACCTGGGCATGCGTTTGTTTTGTGATTTGTACCCAGTTTAGTCGTTCTGCGTTTGTTTTGTGATTTGTTCTTAAACAATTAACGCACATTTTTTGCTTTTGTACCCAGTTTAGTCGTTCTGCTGGAGATCTGGAGCGAAACTCTTCGCATGCGTAAAGCCGATGGTTTGCCTTTTTGCAAAATGAACATAACGGTGATTGTGCATGTCCAGTGTTTGCTGATGCGCAGGCCGTGCCTTTTGGCTCTTTCTTCAATGTTTGTGGCTTCCGACCACTTCCTAGAACTCGAATTCTCTGCTCCAGGAACTGAAGTATTGTGTCCAATGGCTGTATATCTTTTGAGCTTCCCAATGATTGCTCATACAAGGCCTTATTTTTGACATCTAGTTTGTTTCTGATTATGGCAATCAATATTGGATCCCATGTGGATATGTTGATGCCGAGCCCTTTTAAGGATGCAAGTGACTCTATTGTTGTTATGTACAACTCTTTCAATGACTTGGAATCGTCATTGATTGTACTATGATTGAGGAAACGGTTCAGTACCGTACTTGCAACATCTCTGGGATTGTTGTATGTTTCAACAAGAATGTCCCAGGCTATTAGATAGTTGTCCTCTTTTAGATCGATATGTCTTATCAATCTTTCTGCCTCCCCAGTAACGGTGGTTTTAAGGTACCACATCTTCCGTACTGTGGGCATGTTTGTCTCATGAATCATACATGAGAACAAGTCGAAAAACTGGGACCATTTCAGTATGTCCCCATCAAACTTTGGAATGGTGATGCGTGGAAGCTGCGCGTCATCATTTTTTGATGTGGCTGGGTTCGCCAATGCCCTTTGAACGTCTTTTTCCAGTGATAGGTACGATTTTATGTCGTATCCTCCTGCTACTGGGTTCTCATATTCTTCATGAATGCTGAAGTGGACTTCTTGTGCTTGAGTCCATAGTGATTTTATCAAATCACTTGAGGAACGTCCTCCCGCCTCTGAAAATAGTTTCAGATTGCGTTTTATAGCTTCGACTATGGCTTTTTGTCGGCGACATAGCGAAGGCAATTTGCTGTAATCTACATTTGACTGCTGATTGACGTCATTTTCTTTGGAGATGGGCTGATTTTCCTCAAGATTGTGTGATGTCTGTTCCAGCTTGTCCAGGTTCTCAGTAAAGATCGCAACGTATTTTTCATATGTGTTACGTAGGTCAATAGAGAACTTTATGTATTTTTCAGTTTTATCTTCTTCTCGAATTGTGGAGTCGTTTGTGTTGAAACGATTCCATGCATTTTCGAGTGCTGATATTTTGGCTTGAAAGTATGAAGCTTTTTGCTTCCTTTCTTGAGTATCTTTTTTGAAGTTTCGAATGCACTTCGAGATTTCCTCGCCAAATTCCTGCTGCATATTGAATGCCTTTGTGGCGGCAGCTTGTTCCTCCTGTGGATTACCCATTCTGTCAATTCGTCTCTTTGTACTTCTGACCCGATGGGAGTGTTTTATTTGCTTTGCAGCTGGATTACGCTCCGAATCGCAACCGTTGTTGGTCAAAGAAGTACAAGCAGACTTGACCTATTGGATGGAGGGGGTTGTGATGGTTCCAGTTGATTGAACGCACGTACAGCAGATAATGTCGATCGCTTGGTTAGCAATCGAACATCGATTTCTTGCTGTTGGCTGTACTCTGAATGTGTCAGAATTGCCGAATTGATAATTGATATCAATGTTGTTGTATGTGGCTGGTGCCGTGTGCGTCGAATCCTTTCTCTGTCGCCTTGTTGACAGGATGGAAAGGACGACTGAGGTCGGGGTCACCAAATGTTAGTGTGTGTGTGTGCGTGTATGAAGCTGGGTTGTATACGGTACATAAACCGTCTACAGTTAGGTCGTCGCAACTAGAACTTGAACCAGTTGGACTGCGGAGAGGGTATCGTGCGGTGCGCAATTGAGGATCTGAAGACACGGCGACAGCCTCTGATGATTGCGATGGAAATGGTATCCCGTAATGTGCAGGTGAGGGTCTGAAGACACAGCGACAGCCTCTGATGATTGCAGTGGGAATTAATTGAATTACAAAAAGTGCTGATTTAATAAGAATATGATACAATGGTAAAAATAATAATTAATGTTGAATTAATATTGATGTAATATGATTTTATTGGCTGGTGCCCAATTCGGGCAATTGTGATGGTCAGCAATTGCACCAGTGTTTTGGCGTTTTGAGGAATGATCGTATTGTCAGCAGAATTCGCTGCCGAGGCGGTTTATTGTTGACTCAGCTATAATGCTGAGTCGTCATATTTTCTGTTGCCCGGGTGAAGTTGTTGTTTTGGTAAAAGTTTCATGTGTATTACATAATATGTCTGCATTGTTATGTATGTATGTATCATGTTGCTTATGCATAATTCTCCGACTGAACAGTCGTCCTTTGAGCTAATCTCGACGGCTGAAATAATGTCTGGGGCTAGCGAAAAGGATCGCCAAAAATCGTGACCGAGAATCAGAGTTTGCTTCAGGGATGGAATTAAATATAACTTCATGGGTTTCTCCATATTTCTCCATGTTTATATTTAACACCCCCAGTATCTCTTGACTTAGGCCATCTGCCGTTTTTGTAGTAGCTTTTATAGGTTTGTATTCCGCAACAGACGAAAAATCCATCTGAGCTAACTCAGCACCTATGCAGCTAATACTGGCCCCCGTGTCTAACAGGCCCTGTTCTGTTCGACCCAAGAAGGACACTTCGGCATAGCTGCGCATATCCTTGGGATTGCGAATAATAGCGGAGACTAACATTCTACGGTTACTTTTCACATTGGCATAATATTTTCCTAATCGCTTGATGCGTTTTGGGACTTCATGATGTTCTTCATTAAAAATTCTCTTCCGAACATTGAAATATTTATCAATCATGATACGGCAAAAACCTACAACTATTCTTTACGAATTCCTTCTCTTTTATTTTTGGAGCATAAGAAGTAACATTCGTATTATCACCTATGATAACAGTTTTTCGGGGGGTTTTTCGGGGGCATCCGCGTGTTGTTGGATGCACCCTTCTGTCGGTTTTCCGAAGCTCTACGAATGCATGTTTGGCACTGCGGCTTATAAACATTCGGAGCTCCACAGCCGTAACAAAATGTACGCCTATCCTCACAATTCCAACAAGTACGCTTTGCAGTCGCACTTTGAATTGCGTCTATGCTAAGTTCCTCATTCTCTTCAGAATCGCTTTCTGGACGCGATTCCTCCAAACTATACATGGGACGACGAACTACCATTGGCCTTGGCTTATCCGCTTTCTGCAACTCGTGCACTAAATATTCATCTGTACAAGTCTCCTCAATTGACCGACTGAGCTAATGGAATGATACAAGATCTTATGACGAGTTTCGGGAAGCAAATTTGCTATCAATATTTCGATTAACTCCCCCAATCAATTCCTTGCTCATAAACTCAGAACGATAGTCTTTATATTGCTGTCGAAGAGCTGCACAAAATTCCGACCAGACAATGCGATCAACCTGCTTGTGGTATCTCCAATACCAATCTCGCGCTTTGCCAACCAGCAAAATATGCAAATGTTTGCAAAGGCCTAGAAAATCACTATCCAATGTTTCATCTGTCAATACCTTGACACGATAGATGAATTCTTCTACCCCTGAACCTTTAGTGGAGCCATCAAAGGGAACATTCAATTTTTGCATAATGTCGGCAGTCTTTGCCTTTCGCAGGCTAGAACTGCTGGCAATATACGAAACTGGTGTTGGGATATTCGACCTAGCATACCCTTCTGGCGAGCTAGTTTCTGGCTGAATATGTAAAGCGGACATGGCTCTGGCAACAGTGCGCTCTATCATATGTTGCAAGACATCCAAATCCAGACCCTGACTTGGAGGTGCTGTCCTCACATTGGTAGCTTCCCAATTACTAGAATGGGCAGTGACATTAGCTGAAGGCGTGGCAGTCGGATTAGCTTTGGCTTGCGTCTAATCCCCACAAGCACACTGCTTCCGGACCTGAATATCGACTTGCTGGTATCTTCGGAAGCTGAGCCCTGCCTCGTGGCTGATTTCTTTTCGAACGAGTGGGTCTGTTGGTCCGTGTGACCGGAACTGACCTTGCAGGCGGAATTCGCCTCACTTCGGTATTGTGGACATTTCCCTTTGCTACCATTCCCATAAAATAACACTCGTAACAACTCACTGGTATGAGAGAAGACTAAGTCCGGAATCGCAATCTCTGTGCTTCCATAACCCGTACAGGGACAATCAGTACTGATATCCAGTCTCAACTAAATATGCAATATTCTGCAATGGTATGTACCCGTATGATCCACACAAGGATTTACAAAACCAATCACTAATCAACCTCAAAAAAAAACTATTGAAACTAAAATCTTTTGAATACTATATCTAAACCAATCACTAATCAACCTCAAAAAAAAACTATTGAAACTAAAATCTTTTGAATTAACTATATCTGTGAAGACGCGACCTAGACTTTCGTTTGACCGCGTCTCGTCTCCTACTACATAAAATTTAAATAGAATCCCTTGACTCTAACGGCAGCTAAACTCCGAACACAACAGATGTATATGTAAAGCATACACCCACGAAATCAAAACAAGACGAGGATGAAACAAACGGTTTTTTTGTCGGTCCGCTCTAAAAGATTGTATGCGCGAGGCCTTGAGGTGATATTCGACCCGCACGTTTCTATAGCCACCCTTCTATGATTTCCCTTTATGCAGAAGGAAATCCCTTAAACTTCCCACCCTATCTCTCTTATGTCACCATTTAACTAGGAATAAGAAATCTATTCGCTCATATTCATTTCAAGCATACTTAAAGTTATAATTCTCAGATACTTACAACTAGGCATTCTAACACTTAATCACGAAAAACAAAAAAAATATTATAGCTAGAAATGAGAGTATCTCAAGGTATATGTATAAAAAAATATAAATTAAAAATTCAAATGGTTATATAAGAATAATAATATAAGTATATATATAAAAAAATATAATATACCAATTCAAATGGTTATATAGGAATGGGTTTATAGGAAAATTTAAAGTACGATTACAAAAATATTAAGGCATTTCTTTGTTGCGTAGTGTAAATTTTACTGCATTGGAAGAATGCAAAAAAAATTAAATCAACCCAACACCAAAAGCAAAGCGGAATTACCGACTAAACCAACGGAAAGCTTCTACACAGCATTCGAAGCTAGGCGCCGGCTTAGCGACCCCAAAAGTCGCTAGCAAAAAGCGTTTGGTTTAGCCGAATGGCTGATCAAAAGGGAAAGGGGAAATATTTCGGCTCACTTACAATTACATCTCAGTGGTCCCTCGCTGAAAGGTGCCTTTCGTTGTGGAAGCTGTGGGAATAATATTAATGTTGGCTCAAGTGGAATGGGGAAGAGTGAAGTTAGGGGAATATTAGGGCGGTTTTATTTTTTTAACAGAAAAGAGAAAAGAAGAAAATTACTTTAATTTTTGGAAAAATGAAAAATAGTAGCGGTGGTTGAGGTAGTACTGTAACTGGTAAATTAGTTTATCTGTGCATATGAGGATTCAGAAGGAACCAAAAATTAAATTGAATTTATAACAAATAAATCTACACTACACTACAAAAACTTTGTTCCATGTAACAAGTGGCTTCTCGCGGCCGTCGCAGAAGGTGGTTAGTGGCGCAGGGGAGGGGGAGCGTCACTGAACTGCTTGTAGGGCTTAGTCCTACCAGGCGTGGCGCCTGCGCAAAGGTTATGGCCGGTGCAGGGATTATGCAATCGTCGGATGTTGTGTGGACAGGAGGTGGGGTTTTCCAGTTGTTTCCCAAGGAGAGAAAATTACTCGGCCCCACACCAAGGTTTGGCTGACGGTGTTTACGAACGTCAAGTGACGGGGCTTGGTGTGGGTGCGCGAATTTGGGGAGCTTGATGGGATGCCGATCGCAGGCATGGCCCTATGGGCGAAATAGAAAACCACAAGGGCTAACAAAAAACGAATTTTTCCCTGAGAGCACTTGCACATACCGTTTTCCTCGGTTTCCACTGACCGAGATCGATCTGGGCAGGGCTTCGAGCCACACAGTTTTCCGGGCACTTTGGGGAGGCGTGGCAGAGATTCCGATATTGGGAAATTTTCTCGGCGCACGATTATGCACTTGGCACCATTAGCCGAATAACGAGCACAACACGGATACTGAGACTTTTCCCGATTATGGTTATTTCCCAAACACGTGGTGGTTTTTGAGGCGGAAAATGTTACGGAAAGCGGAGACACTGCCACTGATCCAGCGATTTGAAAATTCAAAAGAGAGCGATCTTCGGTTTTTGCACTGCTTAAATATGCCCTAAAAGAAGATCTCAACGCTCGTGTTCCAAAGCTTATCGGTGATGCGCTGCACAGAGCTCAGCTGTTCTAAAACAGAGCTTTTATTCACCCGCCCCAAACTATGCTATGAATGACCTGCATACATAATTAGGCCCCAGGTTATTGCATGCGATATACCCGAATAGCAATAACCTACTTACGATCTGTGCTGCTCAACGGCAACCGTTACATATATTACAATTTTGTCTACACAACATTGAAGACCAATGTTATTCAGGTACATAGCGGTTACAAATGTTTCATTTTAACGACTATTTGAAAATGTGTTTTGGCCAGACAAAGTGGCAAAATTCCCCATAGTGCAGTGGAAGAATCGGGTGCTGCTTATCTACCCGAATCGTTTGACCTAGGATACGAGCCTGCATTAGTGGATGCATCTGGCATCAATTTTTTAGGTTAAAAGGTTCCTCGCTACCATACTTCCGGTGCAACGCAGGGAACGGCGAATATTATAACTTTCTAATTGACACCGGGTCCAACCAAAATTATATCCTCACCTTGTCCTAAACCCAAATAAAAACGATGGGGAACGTTGTGAGCCGCGTCTACCGCCGCGGCTCTACTTTATACCCGGTACTCAATCTGCGTTTTTGGTTTTCTCGTATCTTAAAAATTGTGGATTTTCGTTCTTTGTGGGGGCGGAAGGGGGCGTGGCCAAATTGTAAAACAAACTCGTCTCGGTTTGATATCACAGGAACTTGAATGGAAAGTTTGGTTGATCTAGCTCCTATAGTCTTTGAGATCTAGGCGTCAAAAAATTCGATCAGGCATAGCTCCCACCTCGGTGTGTGAGAGAGAGCGAGAGGGAACGATGCATTTCGAAATGGTTTTCTTCATTGTGGCTATAATTATGACCCGATCTGATCCAGATTCATTTTCTATGATTCTGCGTTTTTAGTTTTTTCGTATCTTTAAAATTGTGCATGCCACAGATTTTCGTCCTTTGAGTGGGCGGAATGGGGCGGGGCGAAATTTTGAAATACACTTGTAACAGTGTGATAAGACAGGAGTCTGGATACAAAATTGTGTTCCTCTAGCTTTTATAGTCTCTGAGCTATAGGCGCAAATGAAGACGGACGGACGGACAGACGGCCAGACCGACGGACAGACAGACATAGCTATATCGACGCGGCTATTGATGCTGATCAAGAATATATATCCTTTATGGGGTCGGAAACGCTTCCTTCTGGGTGTTACACACATCCATTTTTTCAACAAATCTTATATACCTGTTAGTGTGTGTGTGGTCGTCGCAACTAGAACTTGAACCAGTTGGACTGCGGAGAGGGTATCCTGTGGTGCGCAATTGAGGATCTGAAGACACGGCGACAGCCTCTGATGATTGCGATGGAAATGGTATCCCGTAATGTGCAGGTGAGGGTCTGAAGACACAGCGACAGCCTATGATGATTGCAGTGGGAATTGAGTGACAGGCAGCTTTGGTACTGTTTCTGATACTGATTTTATTCAACAAAACTTAACTCTATTTATAGGTAACAAAAGGTACAAAAAGTGCTGATTTAATAAGAATATGGTAAAATGGTAAACAATAATTAATGTGAAATTAATATTGATTTAATATGATTTTATTGGCTGGTGTGCAAATTGGGCAATTGTGATGGTCAGCAATTGCACCAGTGTTTTTGGTCTCTGAGGAATGATCGCATTGTCAGCAGAATTCGCTGCCGAGGCGGTTTATTGTTGACTCAGCTATAATGCTGAGTCGTCATATTTTCTGTTGCCCGGGTGAAGTTGTTGTTTTGGTAAAAGTGTCATGTGTATTACATAATATGTCGACATTGTTATGTATGTATGTATCGTGTTACTTATGCATAATTCCCCGACTGAACAATACCCCTTTACTCTTCGAGTACCGGGTATAATGAAAAACCTTTCATGGCAACCTCCGTGGGAGGTAATATCAAAATATCCCATCATAACGTTTTGGCCTGTTCTGTAACCGGAAACTCCCAATACAATTTTTCCTATTACCTACACTCAAAACATTCCATGGCATATTAGGCAAAGACACTTAAAAAAAAATTGAATGCAGTCATAGACACATTGATAATAAATGGTACTTACAAAATAATAATCAGACAACTAGTTACTCAGTCCGTTAATAATATTAAAATCCAATCAGAACACATGAGTCCCAAGCAAAAGGAGCTCTTTGACAAAATTTCAAACACTCATAAGAATCTATTTTCCAACCCATAGAAAAAACTCACCTACACCACAAAGGTGATTGGGAAAGTAGAACTTCATCTGACAGTCCTATCTACAGTAGGCCAATTACCCTATTTCTCTTAAAAGCTAAGTTGAAAATCAGCTAAAAGAATTGTCACGTGACGGAATCATTAGACCTTCACGTTCTTCGTTTAATGCTCCATTATGGGTAGTACCCAAGAAACTGGATGCATCGGTAGAGAAAAAGTACCTTGTGGTCTTCTATTATCCAACACTTAACGCAGCTACAATTTCGGATCGATACCCGATCCCAGAAATAGGAGAAATCCTTGCCCAGTTAGAAGAGAACAAATACTCTCAGTACTGGATCTCAAAAGCGGATTCCACCAGATACCACTCAAGGAAACAGACATTGAGAAAACAGCATTTGCGGTAAATGGAAGAAAATTCGAGTTAACTAGACTACCCTTTGGTTAAAAAATGCCCCCTCTATATTCCAACGAGCCTTAGATGACATTCTAAGGGAGCACGTAAGCAAAATATGCTATGTTTACATTGATGATATCATCGTCTTCAGTCCTTTCGAATCCAAACATGCCATAGACCTAGATAAGGTATTTGGCACTTTGGCCGATACCAACATGAAAATTCAAAACCGAGGTCGACTTCCAAGGTTTAACAATATCATACAATGAGGTAAAAACAAAAAGTACGAGCCATAAACGATTTACCGGCACCTAAGACATTAAAACATCTTCGATCTTTATTTGGTCTTTCGAGCTTTTGCAAGCGCTTTATTCGTGACTATGCCAATCTGGCATAACAAGTTTACTGAGAGGAGAAAACGGACGTCTATCCAAAAATATGCCCAGCAAAGTTCAGATCACATCAAATAACGAGGCTCTGGAAGCCTTCAACAAAATTAAAGCATCTCTG
Organism: Drosophila helvetica; assembly: GCA_963969585.1. NCBI lineage: Eukaryota > Metazoa > Arthropoda > Insecta > Diptera > Drosophilidae > Drosophila > Drosophila helvetica. Next base: position 23,918,619 of record OZ018401.1, on the reverse strand, counting down.
ACGTCACAAGACGTCATACTCTCTTATTCAGATTGAATTCCAACTAACCACCGATGCTTCAAACTTTGCCATCGGGGCAGTCCTGGAACAAAAAGCCAGACCAATCAGGTTCATTACACGACCTCTTTCAAAAACAGAAGAAGGCTACGCCACGAATGAGAAAGAAATGCTTGCCATTGTTTGGGCTCTTCAAAGCCTCCGAATTTACCTTTGCGGTAAATCAAACGTTATTATCTACACAGACCACCAACCTTTGACGTTCGCTTTAAGCAACAAAAATCCCAACAGCAAGCTCAAGAGATGGAAAAGCTATCTCGAATAGTACAATCATGAACTTCGGTATAAGCCAGGGACAGCAAATGTAGTCGCAGACGCTCTATCTCGAGATCCTCCCGCAAATCCCCAGATAAATAGTACTTCCGCCAGTGTCCACAGCGCCGAAAGCTCTTCACACAACCTTATTCCCGTCATGGAAGTACCTATCAATGTATTGAAAAATCAACTTTTCCTACTGACCGCAGACAACGAATCTTATGACTTCTAACTACCATTCCCGACATACCATGGACATGTGATTGAATGACGTAATTATACAGAGGATGATCTGGTAAACATCTTGAAACAAAAACTAGACCCAAATCTCGTAAATGGTATCTTTACCGCTGAAAATATAATGGCAAAAATCCAAGTCATTTACCCCATCCACTTTTCAAACTACAAAGCCAGGTACACACAAAAAACGCGGGGAATGTTGTGAGCCGCGTCTACGGCTGCGGCTCTACTTTATACCTGGTACTCAGTCAGTATATACGTATGTGAGCTTGTTGTAATTTATTACGTGTTCGCAAAAGGGACAAATTTAATTTTAAATCGCTTAAGTTCTCAAAGCTACTGGTCAGAGGGGTGAAGGTGGGACATGGAGCGGTTAATGGAGAAATAATAACGCCAGGAGCTGTGTCGTTTCTTATGGTATATATTTCTTTATTGTTATATACGGGGCCTACACTGTGATCCTGGCTGCACCACGGGATCTAGCACCAGAATTACGTGCGAGAATAACTATTTTTCCAGCGAATTCGAGGGTGTTGAGCGCGAGATCATGGACGCACGTGTGCATAGTCCCGTCTCGAGGATTCTGTTTGTGAGATCGGCGGGTAGTCGTCGACCGGGGATGTGGACGTCCCATTCGGCCGGGGCTTCGACGTTTCCTTCCGGCTGGGTATCCGCAGCGGCGGATGTGTTAGATTCCTGGAGAAACTCGTCCAAATCTATCTCCGAGCCGATGAGCTGCAGTAGGTCGTCGAGGAGTTCCTCCTCGACCGAGAAACTGGGGTCGGCGCCGGGTACTGGGTTGCCGGGTGCGTCCGGATTAACACTCTGGTCTGTCCCCTTTGACCTCGGATCCTGTAGCGCGTGCGCCGGTGGTGACCTCGGTTCTTGGGGTTGGTTGGCCTGTGATGACCGCGGGTCCGTGGGCTTGGTAACCTCGGTTGACCTCGGGTCCGTGGGCTGGGTTGCGTCGGATGAGCTCAAGCCTACCCTGCGGAATCGGATAGGCAATGATAGTGCCTCCAAGTCAGCTCGTGCTTCCACGTCGACTTCCCACCTCTCGTCGTCTCGTGTCAGACTGGGCGTTGGGTAGGTACACCTGAAGCGGGGACTGTCTTCGTCCTCTAGCGAAGAGGTAGACTCCCACCGGGCGAGGGTGGACCTGGATTTGGGGGCGAGTTTGTTGCCAACACGTCGTCTTTTTGATCGGGACGTCGGCTTGTCGCCGTCTTCCTCCTCCGACTCGACGAATCCCTCGTCGTAGGCCTCGGTCATCTCCGGGGCTGCCGCTTCGGGCTCGTGGGCTCCGTTCGACTCGCTTTCGGCGTCGTCGTCGCCTACCGCGTACGCCGGGACGTCGTGAAGGGCCTCGGCAGGCTCCCAGAACGTGTAAAAGAACTCACCGACGCTCCGGCCTGGGGGAATGGAAACATCGACAGTCATTCGTAGGTTTTGGGTTATGCGCATTCCCCACGGCGTGACCACATAGTGATACGTTTCCGCGCTCCTCGTCCTCATTGTATGCGTTCCGTGTAGGCGGGACGTACGGGGTGATCTCACGTTCAGGTTTCACCTCCCGATATACGCCTCGGCCGTGCCGAGTGTCACGGCGTCAGTAAAGCGGGGCTTCTGGTAGGCTCGGGGACTCAGTATACCGGGGTGAGCGAGGGGTTGGCTCCTCGTGGCTGTATTGGGACGAGTCCGGGGCGTAGGATGGTGACTCTGGCGAGCGTGGTGTGCATTCGGCCGAATACGTTTCGTAGCCGAAAGGAGGCTACGAAAGGGCGCAGGCTCGCCTTGTAAACCGCTGTGGCGTGGCTGGCGGATCCTCTTCGGGGTCCTCTACGTCCATTGGAGACGATGTCAGGTCAACGAACTCCGTCGGCTCTCCGGCGGGACGACGTCGTGCTCGTGGTAGAGGTGATACTTGATCGGGTGGCCCGTGAGTGGGCGCCGGGGAGTCTCCTTCGGAGAACTCTAGGACCTCTAGGTCTTCGTCATCGAAGTCGGCATCCTCACGTTCACCGTCGGATTCTTTGCCTCTCGGTAGGGTAGCGGAGAAGCTTGTCTCGTCCGAATCCATAACGAATCCTATAACTTAAGTCTGTGTTAAAGAAAAAAGATGGGTTATGTAAATCTAACGCGTTTTACTCTTATGGACTTTAGTGGTGCAGCCTTACAAAACTCCTACTCTAATGTTCTTACTGGTAGTAGAATTTACGAAGATACAGGGGGTAAACTATCGTTGGTGGGATTAGAATTACGTTATGGCATGCGGGTGCTCTGTAGAGCGGATGCGACCTCGGGCGGTCTCGTCGTTGGTCGTGTCGGCACGGTCTGTTCTGGCTTCATGGTCGGCCTGGTCGGCGTGGTTTTCGTTGGCTTCGTGTGTGGTCTAGTAGGCGTGGTCTTCTCCGTTGGTATGGAACTCTCGAAGATCCGCTATGTTCGCGGTTCTCCGCTTTCGGTTCCCTTGGTGCTGGAGACGGACGACGTTCGGCGAGACGAAGCAGCGTACTTGGTAGGACCCGTCGTATTTACGCGCTAACTTGGCGGCGAACCCGTCAGCGGCGTTCGAGAGGTGATGTTGACGTACCAGAACCCAGGATTCGATTGACGGTCGCCATTGTCTTCTCCGTAGTTTGTAGCGTCTTTCTTGTTCTTGGCTTGCTCGTTGGGTGTTGTTGCGGACGATGTTGAATACTTCTTTCAGCCTGGCCGCTTTAGCGAGGGCTAATTCCGTATTACTCATTGTTCCGGCTCTTACCTCGTCATACAAGGCGCCGGGTAAGCGGGGCTCCCTACCGTGTAACAAGTAGACACTGGAATTGATGGCGAGCGACATCTCGGGTAGTAGCTCGTGCTAGGTGTTTTGGTGGCCGTCGATGAATTGAGATACCATGGTTTTGACAGTTCGATTTGCCCTCTCCGTAGGGTTTTCTTGCGGACAATAGGACACAGTGTGTTGCAACTCTACTCCGGCTGACTTGAGAAATGCTTTGAAAGATCGACTGGTAAATTGCGTTCCGCTGTCGCAGACAAACATTTTCGGTACTCCGAAATGGCTGGGAATCCGTTCTCGGAAGGCTCGTTCGAGGTTGGTTGCTGTTGCCTTCCTTAACGGGACCAAATCCCCCATTTCGAAAAGATATCAAAGAATACAAAGAGAGTGGTGTTACCTCGTTTAGAGCGGGGCAAAGGTCCGACGAAATCGGCACACAATGTCACGAGGGGCTCGTCGGGTACATTTGCCTGGGATCAGCGCATAACATCGTTCGGCTTGTGTTCTTTGGGCCACTTGATGGTGTTCTTGATGGTGCCACTCGATGGTGCAGTCATTTCATATCAACGTCCAAATATAATATACTGTGGTATATGATTTTCTCCATTTCTTCCAGGAGAAAGTATCTAAAGCTAATCGGTCCGTAAGACTTCAACATTTGGGAGTCTTTTTACGATTCCTTTGGTATAAAAATTTGTTCACCTTAGTCCATGTATTTGGAACATATCCAAGCTTGAGGCGAACTAGGGCTGTTGCTAATTATACACCAGGTGGCCGTGGCAGCTGAGGCATGCACGGACGTATCGTCGCTTGTCACGGTACATACCGGGCCAGTAATACCTTTGGGAGATCCGAGTAATCGTTCTTGATGGTGCCACTCGATGGTGCAGTCATTTCATATCAACGTCCAAATATAATATACTGTGGTATATGATTTTCTCCATTTCTTCCAGGAGAAAGTATCTAAAGCTAATCGGTCCGTAAGACTTCAACATTTGGGAGTCTTTTTACGATTCCTTTGGTATAAAAATTTGTTCACCTTAGTCCATGTATTTGGAACATATCCAAGCTTGAGGCGAACTAGGGCTGTTGCTAATTATACACCAGGTGGCCGTGGCAGCTGAGGCATGCACGGACGTATCGTCGCTTGTCACGGTACATACCGGGCCAGTAATACCTTTGGGAGATCCGAGTAATCGTTTTCCGGACGCCGAGATGGCCGGCCGTAGGTTGGTCATGACTTTCCTGTAGTACCCTCGATCGGTTACTTTTGGGTACGCAGAGTTTCCACGGTATGTAGTCCTCGTCGTCGGCTCCCGGTCGATATTGCACGTCGTACTGGTACTGTTGTAATTCGAGCGTCCACCTTGCTACCCTGCCGTAAGGACTTTCGAATATGTTCAACCACTTCAGAGCGAGATGGTCTGTGATAACGTTGAACCGGTAGCCCTCGAGGTAGCAACGTAACTTCCTAATTGCCCATATGACTGCGAGGCATTCTTTGTCTGTAGCCGAATAGTTTTCTTCAGCCTTATTGAGGCGTCCACTCCCTGCTATTGGGAGCCATGGGCACCTGCCAATACTAGCGTCGTGATGAATCCGGCATTTTTGAGTCGCTCCTGGATATAATTTATCCGAGGCAACGGGTATGCGTCAGGGATAGAGCGCTCGTTGAGTTGGCGAAAGTCTACGCACATGCGCCACCGTCCGTCCTTTTTACGGACGAGAACGATCGGAACACTGTGAGGACTGCGCGACGGCTCGATGAGACCTTCGGCTAGCAGCTCGTCGACTTGTGCGTCGATGATTCTCATCATGGTCGGATTCCTTGGGTGATAACGTTGTTTTATTGGCCGACTATCCTACATGACGATGCTGTGTTCTGTCAAGTCTGTCGTCCCCCTCAGGCGTTCGAACTTCGGTAGTTCCTCGTCTAAGAGCTCGCGGATTTGCGGTGCTATGTCCAGGGACCAAGGTTGCACGTCAGGTTCCGGTTCATCTTCGACGGATATATTCGTTTCGGGAGTGGTGTCTTGATCATGGTGTTCAGGGAGGATGGTCGTGTCAAAAGGGCTGGCTAAGTCTGGGCTAGGGGAGTACTCGGCTATATTGGCAATGATAGGAGTAGTGTCGGCCATGATCGCTAAATACCGCGGTAAGGGTTTTGGTTCTACCTGGGCCTCGAGTGCCGGTATACCCTTATTCCACTGTGCCGTAATATTGCCGTCTTCCATCATCTCCGCTGGTATCCTGGTTCTCATGATCTCCGTCGAAGTTACAGTGTGGATGCGTTGCGTTGATATTCCCTTGTTCGTTGTCTCGGTTGAAGTCGTCATGCTCGTTGTCTTTATGGACCTTCTCGTGATCGTGTTCTCCGCCGGCGTCCTTGTACCGGTAATTTCCGTTGACCTTATAGTAATGATGTTTCCAGTTGGGGTCCTTGTACTCGTAGTCACCGTTGATATTCTTGTAGTCCTATTCTCCGTGGGTGTCTTTGTGCTCGTGGTCTCCGTTGGTATGCTCGTGGTCGTGTTCTCGGGTGTTTGGTTCTGGATTCGATGCTCTGTAGATGACGGCGTGGCCGTGTTCTCTGGTGCTTGTCTCTGGGTCTGGTTCTCGGTGGATGACGGCATGGCCGCGTTCTCTGGTGCTTGTCTCTGGGTTGAGTTCTCGGTAGGTAATCTCGTAGCCATGTTCTCCGTCGTTCGTTTTCGATTCTCGTTCTGGGTTGGGGTCTGGTCTCGTAGGGGTCTCGTAGCCGTGCTCTCCGTCGCTCGTGTTTGGTTCTCGTTCTGTGGTACATGATCTTGTAGACGGCTGGTGGTAATCACTGGTTCGTCGGAATTGCTGCAGTACCCTCTGTTTAAAGGAAGATATCAAATTATCACCTAGGTTTATATTAAAAATCGCACGATAGGTTATTTTAGAATATAATGTATGTTTATTGTGTTTGGTGATCGGAGCTGCACTAACCCTAAGCAGAGAGGCCCGGCTGCAGCAGCAGCCGAAAGCTCTGATCAGACAAAACGCAAAACGAGAGCGCAAGCTTTAGCGGGGAGGGAGCTTATGACGAGAGAGATATTGCATGTATTAGATAATAGCAAACAAATCCAAACAGTGATGCTCGATGGCATTTACTTTAAAATGATTATTTGTCGTTCTGCTCCGAACATCCTCCCCCCGTTGAAAGAGCACGGCTTTCAACTCCAGCGTCGACGGGCAGGACGGCTAGCTTCCCAACGGCTCTTTTCATTAGACCCGTCGCTGTTCGAACCATTGCGACTCTGACGATTCCATCCTTGCCTGGTATGGCCTCCTCGACACGGCCGAGAAGCCATTTGAGTGGTGGCAAGTTTTCATCCTTTAAGAGGACGACGCTTCCAATCCTTATGTTTTCCGTAGAATCTCTCCACTTGCTCCTCTCTTGCAGCATGGACAGATACTCCATGCTCCACTTTCGCCAGAAGTTTTGTTGCATTTGGGACACCTGCTGCCAGCGACTTAGACGGTCAGCGTTGAGATGCGTGATGTCCGGCTCTGGAAACGTTGTGAAGCTCGAGCCCTTTAGAAAGTGAGCAGGCGTAAGCACATCTAGACTGTCTGGGTCTTCTGAAATTGGATAAAGTGGTCGAGAGTTAAGAATTGCCGAAATCTCATATACGAGAGTGCGAAGCTCTTCAAGGTTTAGCACTGATGCGCCGACGACTCGATAAAAGTGGTATTTTGCCGACTTGACAGCTGCTTCCCATAACCCGCCGAAATGAGGTGAACGAGGAGGGATAAACTTCCAGTCGATTCCATCGCTAAGGCAAAATGAAGCGATGACGGAGATGTTTGGCTCACTGTTAAACAACTCCTTGAGCTCTAGCAGTTCATTTCTTGCACCCACGAAATTGGTTGCGTTGTCCGTCCACAAGGTCCGAGGCTTGCCCCTTAGGCTGATAAAGCGTCTCAATGCTGCTATGAATGAGGCTGTGGTTAGATCCTTGACGACCTCCAAATGCGCGGCCTTTGTTGAAAAGCAAACAAATATTGCAATGTAGCATTTGCATGGTGGTCTATTTCGAACATCAGTTTTATGATAGAACGGCCCGCAAAAATTAATTCCAGTTGAGTGGAATGCGGGGTTTGGTTGGACTCGATCCGTCGGCAAGTCTCCCATCACGTGCTCAGCCAAAATTGGCTTAGTCCGAAAACATCGAACGCATTTGCTTATGACGCTTGCCACCAATTTCCGCCCTCCAACAGGCCAATATTTTTGACGAAGCGATGCAAGCAAAACCTGTGGACCACCATGTAATAACTTTTCATGATAGAAAGTTATAATTGCCTTCGTGATCGGATGACCTTTCGGAAGAAATATTGGGTGCTTTCCATCGTAGTCCATATTTGAGTTTTGAAGCCTTCCTCCTACACGAAGAAGCCCATCACCACCGAGCATCGGGCGCAGAGAAAGCAACTTGCTCTTGGCAGGAAGTGCTGCACTAGCGTTGAGTGCGTTGAGCTCCTCAGCAAAATGAACCTGCTGGACACTTCTTATTAAAAGACGGGTGCCACCTGCAAGGTCCTGCACGGTGAGCGCGGCACCTGCTCGAACATATTCCTTGCTTCGAAGGGAGATAAAACGATAAATATATCCAAAGACACGTTGGAGCTTGCCAAACGAGTTCGTGTACTTGCTGTCACATGAGAGGTCCTTTGCAACTGCTCCAACCAATGATGTCTGTCGGCGCTCCGGTAGGTCAACAGCTTGCGGAACCTGAGCAGGCCATCCTGACGAGTCCGATAAAAGGTACGACGGTCCATTTAGCCACAATTTCAAATCTGAGAGCTCTATTGGAGAACATCCCCTCGATACGACATCGGCTGGGTTAAGAGCTGTTGGGACGTGATGCCACTCCATGTTCTTGGTCAACTCCTGGATTTGCGCAATTCTGTTGGAAACAAAAACGTTAAAGTTTGATGGGGCTTCACGTATCCAAGACAACACGATAGTTGAATCCGACCAACAGTGGAAATCACAGGGAGATGAGAGACTTTGTTGCACACTTACGACGAGCTCAGCCAAGAGCAACGCCCCGGACAATTCCAATTTGGGTATGGTTAGCGTTTTTAAAGGCGCTATTTTGGACTTCGAGCAGAGCAAGCGAGATGCGGTTTGCCCTTGTATATTCGATCTTATGTAAACGCAAGCTCCATATGCGGTCATGCTGGCGTCACAAAATGCGTGCAACTGGAGGGATGAGTTCGGCAGCATGACAAAACGTGGAAATTTGAAATTCTGAACGATGCGTAATTGCGATGTCAAATTAGACCAAACTGCCGACAAATGTTCAGGTAGTGCATCATCCCATCCTAAGTCCTCTTTCCATAAACACTGTAGGAATATTTTGGCTTTGGACAGAATAGGTGCTATCAAACCGAGCGGATCGTAGAATCTGGCTATAGAAGACAGGACAGTACGTTTGGTGGGCGGGCCTTCTGGCATGATTTGCGAAAAATTGAACAGAAGGTTATCCGAACTAGGATCCCAGACCAAACCTAACGCTTTCGCTATATCCGTTCCATTATGAAACTTTAACAGTTTTTCCCTGTCATCCGTAGGCTCCTCTTCAAGCACTCTGGGCTCATTGGAACTCCATTTTCGTATAGGAAAGTGTCCTCTATGCAGCAGCTCTTTTACTTGACGACGGATCACATTCACCTCCTCTATTGTGTCTCCACCAGATATAAGATCGTCTACGTAAAAATCCCTTCTCACGACTTGGGCTCCTATAGGAAATGACGCAGCCTCGTCGTACGATAGTTGGTGCATGGCACGAATTGCCAAAAAAGCAGCAGGCTTTGTTCCATACGTAACGGTCTCTAGCTTGTAAATCTTGATTTCATCAGTAGGCTTTTCGCGCCAAAGGATGCATTGTGTAAGGATCGAATCGGTCCTTACAAGCCACGAAGTACTCGCCAACCCTGCATAAGAAGACATTCCGCCAACCCTGGCACATACCCCCCACGATAACGATGAAACAAGCCTCATATGGAGCCACAGAAGGCGTTTATACCTAGGTTATCTTTCGCAAATCTACTATTATTATTATTAATCCGACTTATTATTAGTATTATCCCGGCTATCTTTGATTTTTCCTTAGACAATAAGTTAGTATTAAGGGCGAACTGAAACGCGTTATTATTATTTAATTTAGTCCGCCAATGAAGGCGTTAAGACCAATAAAAATACTGAATAGTATTTCCAACGGCCACTTTAAAAACCGCGATCGATAGGGGAATGATATCGAAAGAGGAGGGGAGGAAGCCGACGGACCGGCGATCTTTCACTTCGACGGTAACCAGAGAGCAACGCGCACGTAACAAAACGAAAAATATTCCGTTCATATCAAGCCACAGTGACACGTGTACACAATAAGCTGTGTGACTTCCGCCAAGTCTCCCACCGACATTCCTCGAACACGCCGTCGAACATTGACATTCTTTGGCCCCGCGCCGCCCAAGCCTATGAATAAACGCGTCCTAGCTTTCGTTGTCTTGATACGTAAGTGCAAATCTAGATCTAGTGGTGCAGTCAGGGTCGCAGCGTAGGTCCTTCGATTAGCAATAAAGGCACAATAAGTAACGACACTACTCCTGGCGTTATTATTCGTTTATTAATCACTCTATATCCCATCCCCGTCCCTCTGAGTCGTGGAATTGTGAACTTTAGCGACTACGCATCGTTCTATATCCCGTCTCCGCTCCCTCCGACCAGTAATTTTGAGAACTTTAGCGACTACGCATCGTTCTATATCCCATCTCCGTTCCCTCTGGCCCGTAGCTTTGAGAACTTTAGCGACTACGCATCGTTCTATCCCCGCCTCAGACCTCTGACCAGTAGTTTTGAGGACTTTAGCGACTACGCATCGTCCTAACCCCGTCTCAGACCTCTGACCAGTAGTTTTGAGGACTTTAGCGACTACGCATCGTTCTATCCCCGCCTCAGACTTCTGACCAGTAGTTTTGAGGACTTTAGCGACTACGCATCGTCCTAGCCCCGTCTCTACCCCTCTCTCGCCCGACAGATCACCCCTCACGCCACGTGGTCCTTCTTTTGCCTCCCCCGGCATACCCTCGGTGCTTCATACCAAACGAGAAATCACACCCCCCACGCCACCTCGAGCACGCCACCTATTATTTCCCCCGCCTAAAGTCCCCCTATCAACTACAAATGTCTTGTAGAGGACCCTGGACAAGCTGATCTCACCCCAGCCTGAAATAGGTTCCTTACAATTGCAAATATTCATCCGGGTGCGACATCCGAACACAGCGATACATCTTGCAGATATCTCCACAAAGTGCAATTCTGAAGAACCTAAAACGAAGTAGTGTGTTGAATATTTTTGGCTGAATCGTTGGGCCAGTCAGCAGTAAGTCATTGAGGGAGCGCCCTGATGTGATCTTTGCAGATCCATCGAAAACAACACGTAGTTTCGTACTGCTGCTGTCGAGTTGTTGCACGAAATGATGCGGCAAGAAAAATTGTGGCACATTTATGGTGCTAGAAGCCAACGACATGTGCCCCAAATCCAGATATTCTCTTAGGAACGCACTATATTGAGCCTTCAGCGAGAGGTTTTTGGAAAGTTTTGTCTCCAGACTTTTGAAACGACGGAGAGCGAGACAGAATGAGTCGCCAAGGTCCTCAAAACAAGCACTAGCTAATAATCGAACAGAAAATCGACCATTTTCCAACCGAGAGTAGTTTTCCTTGAACAAACGCTCGCAGAGTAGATCCTCACTCGATGCAGCTGCCTCCGATGAATAACAATTTTCAAGCTCCCAAAAGCGCTTTACAGCATTCGACAAAGAATCCTCATCTTCCTTTGGTGCGTGGGTTCCTGTTGTCGTAGCCAGAGCGACTCGATTGCTGGTGGTATGAGCCAGCCCTCCAGAGACAATCCAACCAAGTTTGGTGTTCTGGAGTGATGGCAGCGTCTCAGCCAAATGCATCTGCCCAGCACAGAGCAAATCAAAGAATATACCAGCGCCTAACAGCATATCGATTCGCTGAGATCTAAAAAACAAAGGGTCAGCTAAATTGATATTCTTCGGTACATCCCATTCTGCAGCATTAATATCGTAGTGCGGCTGATAGTCAGTGATGACTCTAGTTACGACCGCCGTGAATGAGGAACTATAGCTGCCATACTGAGACTGCATGACGACTTCCACAGCTTTATTCGAAGTAAGAGACGATTTTCCAATGCCAGATATCGTACGGGCGAGTGCCGATGTTTTAGCTGCAGATGACCAGCCACACGAGACGTTATAAAATTGAGCTGCGATGCGGAATCCAATATTGCCCGACATGGGACAAGCGTTCCAGCACGATTTTTAACCAAAACGATGGCCGTAGCTAGCAACACGTAATCTTTCGAGATATTGGGAATAGGTGGAGAGTAAGGTGGAGAGGCTGAGCATGAAACCAAGGCCGATGATTGCGATTGCGGGAGGCTCACGTCTGCATCAATGATTGCAGGTGGAACCGGGCTTTGAGTCTTATGGAGCAACGTATGGTGTTTCATACGACACTGCTTGCAGCTTCCAGACTTACACTGCTGTAAGCCGTGGCCCTTGCGCAAACAATTGAGGCAGAGATGCATTTTCTTTGCTTCCTTATAGCGCAAAGTAGGGGACAAATTCAGAAACATGCTGCAATTGGTTATGATGTGGTCCTTTCCGTCGCAAAACCTACAACCAGACTTATTTTCATTATTAGGTGAGGCAATGAGGACAATTTGACTAGGCTTGCGTATTGTTTCTCCCACCTGATGGCTTGGTGTTTCGATTACCAAATCACTTTCCTGATTCTCCATCATCCTGCATCGCTTCTCCAGAAACGAAGCAAGGGCTTTCCACGTCAGCAGCTTGTCGGACGGTAAGTCTTCTTCCCATTTTTCCCGGGTCCTGGTGTCCAGCCTATGCGTCACAATGTGTATGAGAAGTCCATCTAAAATTTCCTCAGTTGATGCCAAAGTCCGAATCGCACGCAGCTGAGCATTGATCTTATCGCTAAGTTGCCGAAGACTCCTCGCAGATCCCATCTCAACGCCTTGTAACCCAAATATCGCCTTTACGTGAGCCTGAAAATGATGGTATTTATTGTCGAAACGATTAGTGAGCAGTTCCAAAGCAGTCTCATAATTCCCATCAGATATATCGATGGAACGTATGGTTTCTAGTGCTACCCCTTCTAGGCTAGCACGTAGATACTGGAACTTTTCCAAATTACTCAGCTCTTGCTCGTTGTCCACAACGGTCTTAAACATCGAGAAGAAGTTTGGCCAGTCTGCGTAGTCTCCCCCAAAACGAGCCAATACCAGATGCGGCAGCCTCGACTTCCGAGTTGATGCGTTGAGCGAAACTTCTCCAGCGAAATGATGAGGCATGGTGGTTGAGTTTGCACTGATCACCTTCTCCAGTGCTGCTAGCTCGCGATTTAGTTTTGCATCGATTTGCATGTACACGTTCGCGAACTCGGACCGCGCGTCACCGTCGAGCACCGTGAAATCGAGCCTTTCCAAGCTGCTCTGTGCAGCGTTGAACTCGGAGTACATTTTTTCGTGGTGCTTTAATCGCGCACGCAGGTCAGCTTCGTCAAACTGAAGGATGGACTCATCCGTTAGGAATTTGTTCATCGCCACGAGTTGCCGCTGAATAGACCTCGTTTTGGCTTTGTAAAAGTCCACCTCACTGGCCGCCGTCAGAGCATGAACCATATCATGATTTTCCGCCATTTTTTAACGCCACAAGATTAGGGCTTACACACAAAAAAAACTATAAGAAGTTTTCCGAGGGGAACGATATAACACCCTATATGCGCAGGCTAGCCGAAACAGCCAAGCGACGACAAACAAACGGTTTCGATTTTCGTTCTGTCTTTGCCTCAACTTCTGAGGGCTTTGCACTGCGCTTGCACTAATACACGCGCAACAACACCGTTTCTTGGCGGGGATCTTTCACTCAGTTATAAGACCGATTTTGCTTACAGCTATGGAACGTGAAAATGAACTTTCCACTGAGCTGCACCCAAATGCCGGTAATGCACAATGTCACTGAATATCACTGCAGTACGTTTTGTATGTGTTTGTTCTGTGTGTTTTATGTGCTTGGCACCGATTTATGCACAAACAGCTTGACCGAATAATAAATTGCCCGAACGATATCGACAATTTTCTTATTAAATCGTGGTACAGACTCCAGATCACGTCGGGGTCACCAAATGTTTAAAGAAAGATATCAAATTATCACCTAGGTTTATATTAAAAATCGCACGATAGGTTATTTTAGAATATAATGTATGTTTATTGTGTTTGGTGATCGGAGCTGCACTAACCCTAAGCAGAGAGGCCCGGCTGCAGCAGCAGCCGAAAGCTCTGATCAGACAAAACGCAAAACGAGAGCGCAAGCTTTAGCGGGGAGGGAGCTTATGACGAGAGAGATATTGCATGTATTAGATAATAGCAAACAAATCCAAACAGTGATGCTCGATGGCATTTACTTTAAAATGATTATTTGTCGTTCTGCTCCGAACACCCTCGTAGATGTAGGCGTGTGGTAACGCATTGGATCGTAGTTTCTATGGCACACAGAAAGTCCATATCTAGTCCATAACGCTCTTTACCATGTTGGGCAGTACTAGGAGGGGTATCCGTACCTGGCGCATTTGTAATTAGGTGTTTGCGAGTAAAACTGGGGTCATTTTTTTTACCGATCCAACGCTAATCGGATCTGCATGGAGCTATGTTTCGCTCACGAAACTTCGGGTTGCTCCCGTGTCGACGGTGGCCTCCGTTGTTCGTTCTCCAATCGTCACCATCGCTACTATCCGGCCGTCGTGTGCATGCACGGGTTTTTTTCGTCGTGGTTTTGTGGTGTCGTCGCTCCCGGCTGATCACGTCTTAGCCGAGGACGCGACTAGTTTCCCGAATTTTCGCGCCTCCAGCAGTGGATGGTTTTCACGTTCCGCTTGCCACATTGCCAACAGAAAAGAATGGGCCTGTTCTGGAAATTCGTCGACAAGTGATCCGGTCCACCACAGCGGCGACATGCTGTGCGTGCGTTGGCGATGGGGGTACGTCGTGCTGCATCATGTTGTTGGACGCCTCCGTCACTGGTGTACTGCCCTGAGTTGAACCCGGCTTATTGTCTGATTCAGCTCGGCTACCAGGAGTTCGGCGGAATGGGTTCTGGCTTTGGGGTTGTCTGGTTACGTCGAGGAGTGTTACGAGCGGAGGTCGTTACGGGTGAGTGCCAGCTTCCTGTGTTGCTTTGCGCCTGAATACTTTCGAACTCCACGGCTAGTTGTGTAAGCTGGGCTAGGTCTCGGAGCTCATGTCTCCTCACATATAATTGATAACCTGGTATCGTATATGCGATTGAGTTCCCGGGCTGTGTCATACCCCGCATGGTGCATGAGTAGGCGGATCTCTACCGGGGCAGGAGGAAGAAACTCAAGAATTCCCTGCGGAATTCAACCCAGGCGGCGCTTTGGAGTCGACTGGTGCGGAACCAACGACTAGCTCTGTCGGCGAGGAATTCGGGCATGGCTCGAGGGAGGTGGTTCGTGTCGACACCATATGAGAGGGCGCGCACTTCTATGAAGGTTAGCGGGTCGTCGTGGCCATTGAAATGTACACCCCAATGTCTGATCTTGTTAGCCATCTGGAAGGCGTGAAGGGACGAAGTGTTGGACTGACTCCTAGTCTCAGTGTGTCTCGCTGAGGCGTCCGCCGGAGAGAAAGCGTTCCTCACGGGAGCTGAGTTGGGTTCGGGCGATTTAGGCCTTTGTCCATTGTCCTCAGATATCAGGACTACTGGCGGCACGTGGCTCATGCCAAAGTTGGGCGGGGGACCTGCAAACCAGGTTTTTGCTCCGTGGACTGCGGTTTCTCTGACGGGGCCTTGGTGGTGGGCTGCGGTGATTTGGATCGACTCCAAGGCTTGGCGAACTGGCTTTTGAGTTCCGCTAGGCGGGCCCAAACGGAAGGCACGAGTATGCCGGTCATGAACGTAGCGAAGTTCCTCCTCAGGTCGTCGACGTTGCCTTGTTTGTCGAAGCCGAACTCATCTGCGTACTCGTCGAGTTCATCTCGACGGCGTTGGTATATCCAACTGGTACCCACCCCAGGATTCTGAATTACTTCTGTGGTGCAATACTCACTCTGATCACTGTCACCGCTTTGATCCATGACTGGATGTGGAATCTGGTTTTCGTGTGGAATTAAGAACTAATGTTTTCTTGACACTGTTTCGTTTTGTTTATTGGATTACTTGTTGTTCGTCTTTTCGTAGTCTTGTACGATCACTGTTGGTATTTGGCCACCGTAGATAGGGTTTCTGGGCACTGTGTGTTATTCTTGGGCACTGACTGTGTTATTCTTGGGCACGGCGCTTGGGGATTGTATATTAAAATGTTTTGCACTGGACTTTGACTTTTGGTTGGCACTGTACTTGCACTATGACCACTTTTCCGACCGGCACTGTAATTGGGGGCGGGCTGTTTGTCAAAATTTTGCGGTGAGACGGATTTTCTGACTGGCACTGTCGTTATTTGCACTGCGATGATTTGTCTGACTTGCAATGGACTTGCACCGCGACGGTTTTTCTGACCGGCACTGGAAGTGGGCTGTTTGTCGAGATTGGCGCTGCGATGTTTTTTTGTACCGGCACTGTACTGGGAGTGGGCTGTTTATCCAGATTGGCACTGCGATGGTTTTTTATACCGGCACTTTACCTCTTTTCCCCTTTTGGTAATGTCTCCCTAAAGCCCCTGCTCGAGCGCCAAATAATTAAGAGATTAGGTTCCAAATTAACCCCAAAGTATAAAAAAGAAATAGTAGCAGAAAATAATAATACCACGATAGTTACCCGAACAGGAAAAATAATACACAAAAGTAAAAACCTAATTTTACAGACTTTTCTTACCAACCTGCCTGGGAGTGGCTACCATACTGGAACCATACTGCCATTACTCCCATTCTAAAGTAATCCCAAAAAAACGGGGTCGTCCGCGATCCAATGTGGGTCTTGAAAAATAATTCATGTGTTCAAAAAAGATTAGTATGAAAAGACGTTTACAAATTAAGAAGAGCACTTAAATAGCTTTAACGCCTCCCATCATCTATTCCCTCTTCTGAAGTATGATATTGCAAAAATAAAAAAAAACTTGCGTAGACTACGCCAGCATAAAAGAGTTAAAAGAGGGATAAACGAATTAGGAACAGTCTGGAAATGAATAGCCGGCACGCCGTACTTTAACGACCACAATTTCGTGGTTGAGAAGATAAACGAGCAGTTTGAAAACCATAACCGACATATTATAATTAACAAAAAATTAACCGATAGAATAAACGAGATAAGCGGGATCACAAACAAAATTTTACAAATATCAAAAGAGAGCGAAAATGAAATATTAAAAACTTTAAGTACGAAATTCAATCATTCAAGGAAGATATCGTCTATTTGATCCATGCAATAGACTGGGCGAAAACGAACACTGTAAACTCAATATTTTTGTCAGAATTAGAAACTAGAGCCATAGAGAAAGTACTCGAAGAAGAGACAATTATGTTCATAAACATAGAATAACTTCTAGAATTTGTAAAAGTAAATATAGCAACCAATAATAATAAGAGACGGTCCAGTGGCGGAAGACACTTACCAAGCACAGAAAATGGTGTATGCAGAAGCAACTCCACCCCTCCTACAGATAATAAAGGAAGGAACGCGGATAGAAGAAGTCCTCTCATTGCAGGTGCTTAAAGAGGTCAACATCAACAATACCCAAAAGAAAGAAACCCTCAAGAAATGTAGTTCCATGACCACAACAATAAACCTTACACTTATCCCGGTAAGTATATAATAATAACAATAATAATAGCAGCTAATTGGCCTCGCCACAAATGCGTAAAGGTCCAACAAATATCAGAGGTGACTAATACGCCAGAAGCAGAAGTAGAGGCACCTGCTGGAACAACGAAACGCTTCTAAATTGCATCCGAGGACGACCGCATTTAAAGGGGGAGGAGTTATCCTTAACTCTAAAGGAAGGGTGTTGACAAGACCAACGTCAACATTGCTCAACTGTCCACGACACGTGCGCCATGTCAGCGAATTCCAACGAACCCCAAAGAGTGGGACCGTCTGCACTGAAGCCGTCTGGTTCAACACACAATACAGACTACGCTTCTCCCAGAAATCGAGCTGTTCTTATGGTGCGATTCCACCATAGTACTAGCCTGGTTAGGAAAACCCCCAAAAGAGTGGAAAAATTTTGTCGCTAATCGCACCGCCACTATCCAATCCAAGGTCCCTAAAGCCATATGGAATCACGTGCAGTCCAAAGATAACCCAGCTGATCTGGGCACTTGGGTGTGTAATCCCGCCGATTTGTGGCAATCTTCCCTACATGGCTGGAAGGCCCAGCCGAAAACTGGCCAAGTTCAATTAAAACAGAGGGGAACCCACCAGATGCCAGAACGGTAAATCTGTTTTTCACACATACTGTTGATGTTGCTTCCTCTATTCTCCAGATCAAAGATGAATCCGGCTCGAAACGGCAAATGTTGATGTTGTTGAGTTGAGTTGTAAGTTCGAACAGTTTTATTTTCAAAACTTATGCACTATATATAGGAAAATATAAGGTAATTAAAACTAAGACCAACGCTAATAAAAGGAGAGATGTGCGGTACTTGTTCCCACGCTCATCCCTTCTAATGAAACCTACTACATGCAAACCACATGTGTTAATAGTTTTGGGTTCGACGTGACCCATGTAAATTAAACATTCGCGGTGGCGATTTGTGTTTTTGAAAAGTAAAATTGTTTAACTTTATTTTACAAATTTATTGAGCTTAACAAGAATTAAAGAATTTAAGTTTCGAGGTAAATTGTTCAACCGGATAGGTATCGGCACGATTTTGGCGACTTTAGTTTTAGTTCGACTTTTCCGTTCTGATCCAAGATCAATACTGACTCTACTGATTCCATCTTCACATCATGAAACCCCAATGGTTGTCTTCTCGATACCATTTTCCTATAAATAAACGGACTGACTCGGACTGGTCATCCAGATCTAGAATTGTGAAATACCAAAAATTCAGAATCTGCAGAAAGCCGGGTGTTCAATTGTTTACTTGAAACCCATGTGTTCGATTGTTTACCCGAAAGCCGGGTGTGTTTTTCAATTAAGGCGGGTGTGGGAAAAGTTTGTTTTCCACTTTAGGTGGGGTATGAGAAAAGATTTTTTATAAAATATTTGGGAGCAAAAGATTGAAATCCAAAGATCGAGATTGAATCTGGGGACACCAAAGATTGTTTATAACTCGTATAAGGGACCAATGTAATTGGGTACGTTAACTTGTATACGATTTTATGGTCGAACTCTATGTGTCCTTTTTCTCAAGTAGCCTCCTTCAATTGGACTGTATTGTTTATAGAGTGGCCTGTTCATGTTTATGAACATATTGCCCGCGGTTCGCTAAAGATGTGATAACTGCGAGTTTGTTGGCCTCCTTCAAGTGGACTGTATTTTGTTCGGCGATGTCTGCTGTTGGGTCCTGTTTATGTGCATAAACATATTGCCCGCGATACGACAGGTTTGTGATGATCGCCCCTTGGCCCGGTGATAGGTCCTGATCATTTTTATGAACACATTGCCCACGGTTCGCAAATTTTGTGATTATTGCGGTGTAGTTTGGTGTCCAGTTCTCTTTGTATTTTGAACATCTTGACGGTGATCTACCAGAGTAATGGACACTGTCTTTTAATTTGACTTTCTTCCGTATTTACAGCATCAGTGAAAAGAATCCGCTGTACTCCTGTTTGGGATGAAAGTTGAGTCCTTTCAGCTTTAGTCGCTTATCCTCAGGTTGTTTCCAAAAGTTCCTTTGAAACTTTTGAATAGGTTTCCACTTTTTAAGAGATGCTTTGGCTACATATTCTTTCGGAACTGGTATAAGCAATGTGGATTTACTAATTTCAAAATCCTCTGGTGTCAAAACATCTTCGCCATTTATTTTGCTTGATATACAAAGTGAACGAGAGTTTTTAAATGTTCCAATTTGATTCCTGCTTTCTGTGTATTCCTTGATCTTAACGATGGGATACACCTTATGTATTAGTCGCTTGATTGTAGTTTTTTCCACTTCTAACGATACAACTCGTACTCGACCGTCTTTGGCTGAGTGGGCTTGAGGAGCTAGTGGCCATTTTGACGGGTGAGTTTCTTCGTTTTTAATAAGAACGATATCTCTATCCAGTAAGTTCTCTTTTTCAGGCTTTCGAGGGTTACTTTTTCTCCGTTGCATTTTTTTTTTGCATCGGTTTCTTTTTCCTCAACGACTTTTTCTTCTTCCGCCCCTTTTCCTGCTCAGTCGCAATATCGCTGATCCCCGAGATGAATCTCTTCTTCAGCTTGGACTCTCCTGGAGCATTCGGATCCTCGTTGGGCACTGTGTAATCTGCATCAGCATCTTCGATTTCCGGAGCTATCCCTGGGTGGAGCCGGAACAGCTGCTGCAGGTCGGCTGTCTCCGCGAACCCTAGCGGATGGCTGCATTCCGTATAAAGAGAGTGTTGTGGTGGGTCAACCCCATGGGCTATATGTGGCGGTGGGGGGACGTCGGTACTCTGCTCCCCCGGTTGATCTCCCTGAGGCACGAACCCCAGGCTTATGACGGACCTTTGGTCGGACTCTGGTTCGTCACAACGCGTTACTGTGGCTTCTGCTTGGTTTCTATCCTTTGATCCTTTGATGCGGTCCCGCCCCCCGCGGATCTACCTCTGCTTCCTCGTTCGAATGTGCCTCGGCTCGGCGTGGACTCATCAGGTCCCATTCAGCACAAAGACCTGCCTCTCTATGTGCGGGACGTTAGGTGGTGCTCAAATCACTGCTGGGCTCGTAGGATAGTAGATGGCTCTCGGATCCCTCGTCCAAAAGTGCAGACGCCAGGGTCCCGTGACTGCGCAGTATTATATCGCGGTCCTCCGCGTCTGTGGTGAAGTTGTCCTTATCTACTGCGGGTCCATAACTCCCGATCTGGCGTCGATTTACGGCGGCTACGTTATGGTTTGGCGGAGGTCAGACCCCAGCGGTCGCCAAGCGACCTGGATGCGTATTTTTGCTTGTTTTGGCGATCTCAACATAATTTTCGGACTTCGGGAAGGCCAGCGTGAACCGACGTATTCTGGCGGTTTCAGTTTCCTGATTTAACTGTTTTTGTAATGCTTCTTATTTTCGCGCATATCCCGTGTATGTCGTGCAATACATTTTGAAGATGTCGTGTGAGAGATTCTGCGATTCAATATAAAGGGTTCTCATTTTTGATAATTTATATATCATTAAATTGAGATTGTATTGGGTGACCTCTTGATACATACTGTCGTCTATCTCACATCGTATCTCGTTGCAAAGGCGTAGTAGTTCCTCTGCCTGTCTAATGTTCTGACAAGTTGCTTTCTGACGTTCAGAATGTTTAAGGTGATGTCGAAGAACTTTTCTCCAAAACTTCTGGCTGTTTAGTTTGTTCCGCAGGACTTTTCTTTTAGGATTATTCTTCTGTAGTGCCTTTCGTATAAGATGTTTCTTTCTAATATCACACCTTTCTCACCATTCACCATTTGATTAGTTTCATGTATTTCTCCATTAAGAAATAGAATATTATTCGTTCGAAATATTCCTCCTTTCCGACACCATCCTTCATTAATTTGTCGTGATTTGCTACAATAGCTCTTTTTATCGTCTGAATCTTTTCAGGGCGTCTACTGTTGTGTTGTGTTCATCCTGAAGCTTTAACATTTCTTCTTCTAACTGCTCCTGCCCTTCTAGCAAATTTTGCCGAATCATGGCCATTTTTTTATTTTTATTTTTTAAACCTTTTAGTCAAAGTGAACCGTTGGGGGAGTTTTTATTGTGGTCGCCTTGTTGACTACGTTGTGCCCCGTCTCACAACTTGGATGTGTTCACATAGGCTGAGGTTTTTTTGCGATCTTATCTACTGTGTCTCTTACCATTGGTGGGGGGAGATCAGTAACTTATGGTCGTCTTTTTTAATTATTGATATTGGAACTCAAGGTGTTCGGTCAAACTTACCCAGCAGCCTTAAGATAATTAAGACAGAACTTTATAAACGCCTCTCGCACTAAAATCTTACGCTCAATATTATACGCTCTCATTATTCTCTCATTATGTTCGCTTATGCTCGGTGCTCATGCACTAAGAACCCAATAAATAGTCGTCGACTGATACCCCATCGTGATACAACACCCCATCGTCTTTACGTTTGACCGGCTTAATTCATTTTTTTATTTATTTCATGCTATAACCTAACGCTACAAGTATTAACTTATTTTTATTGCGTTAGTCACTTAGGTTGTATATATCGTTTGGAGGAGTATCTTCTTAAAAGTAATACTTATATATTAACATTTTGACATAAGTACTTATAAATAAGGTTTTTTTTATAAACCCTTTTTTATTTATTTTTTTTTTGTTTTCATTTTTTTTTTTTTTAACTTTTACTTATTTCTTAAATATGTTTTAATATTATTTTGAATTTGGGTTGCGCTTCTAATTGATTAAAGGTAATGGGGAAGATTGTTCCATAGGCGGATAGCATTGAAGTAGAACTGCCACTTCGAACAAAGGGTTTGAATTCGAGGGCATAGATAATTGTTTGTTCGTTGTGATGTAGCAGGGATAAGTTTGCGGTACAGGTAAATTGGTTCTTTGGTCATCACAATTTTATGAAAGTACACTAAAGTTGTAAAATCTATCCAGGTGGTCAAGTTAAGGTCAAGTATTTTATGAGTCAAGTGTGATACATTGTCAAAACGTCTTAAATTAAACACATATCGGACTATTGTATTAAAGGCTACTACTAGGGTACGCATGTCACTTGCGTCACAATGAGCAAATATTTCTACACCATAAAGGAGAGTGGGGATAAGAATGACTTTGGAAATTAAAAATTTTATTTGTTCTGGCAAGAAAGTTTTAGAAGCTGAAAGCTGACGCAACAGACCATAAGTACATCCAGTTGCCTATGTTTGCTATATGACAGTGTCCTACTAAAGGTTATCCCCAGATTAAATGCATGGTCTTCATATCAAATAGGTTGTTGTCTATGTATATGTAGTCAAGATTGTCAGTATCAATCACCTTTTTAGCAATTACCATGCAATTCGATTTTTTTGGATTTATTCCTAAGCCATTCTCTTTTGCCCATTTCTCAATTATAGAAAGCATTCTGGTACATGTACTAACACAAACATTTATATCTTTGACGGGACTACGAACATAGATTTGAACGTCATCGGCATATACGTGTACTTCAAATTCTGACAAGACATTAACATATATGGAAAACAGTAAAGGGCCTAAAACTGATCCCTGAGGGACTCCCCGCGTAAGTTCGCTAAAAGTGGAAACACACGTACTACAGCCTGTAATCTGTTTGAAAGATACGACTTCATGAAATTGACTGCAGTCTCAGAAAAGTTGAATAAATTCGTCAGTTTTGTGCAGAGAATATTGTGATTCACTGAGTCGAATGCTTTACTGTGGTCGAGAAGTGTTGAAAATGTTACCTTGTTCTTGTCGAGTTGCTGCCGAATATCTTCTACAATATCCGTTATTGCACTCACACAGCTTCTTTTTTTTCGAAAACCCGACTGCTTTTGGCTTAATAATGACATGTCAATCAAAAAGTTTTCAATTTGTAAGGACATGAGATTTTCTAGTACTTTTGAAAGGAACGGAAGTATCGAAATTGGTCTAAAGTCATTGTTAGATTTTGGGATGGGCAAAATTTTCGCATTTTCGCAAATTTAATTTTAGACAAAAAAAAACGAAGGGGAACGTTGTAAGCCGCGTCTACCGCCGCGGCTCTACTTTATACCCGGTACTCAGTCAGTATATATGTATGTGAGCTTGTAATGAATTACATTATTACATGTTGGCAAAAGGGATAAATTTAGTTTTAGCCAAAAAAGACAAAAAAAAAATTAAGTCAACCTTTTCGGAGATTTATATATATTATTTCCATTTTTGTTTACATACGTTTTTTACATCTGTCTTTTCTACATGTCTAAATCTACTTCCTACATATACATATACGGCTGTGTGCGAGAGAGAGAGGCAATGAGTCTGCGCTTGGAAGGCCACTGAAATTTCATTTGTTCTTTCTGAATATATTTATGATCTGATCTGATCCAGATTCAATATACTGATAGATATGGTAATTTTCTATGATTCTGCGTTTTTGGTTTTCCCGTATCTTCAAATTGTAGATTTTCGTCTTTTGTGGGGGCGGAAGGGGGCGTGGAAAAATTTTGAAATACACTTGTACTGACATGATATCACAGGAGCATGGATAGAGAGTTTGGTTGCTCTAGCTCTTATAGTCTCTGAGATCTAAGCGCTCATCTGGACGAATGGGCACAGCACCCAACCCGGTGTGTGAGAGAGAGCGAGAGGGAACGATGCATTTCGAAATGGTTTTCTTCATTGTGGCTATATTTATAATCCAATCTGATCCAGATTCAACACTCTGATAGATATTGTCATTCTCTACGATTCTGCGTTTTTGGTTTTCTCGTACCTTCAAACTTGTAGATTTTCGTCCTTTGTGTGGGCGGAAGGGGGCGTGGCTAAATTTTGCAAAAAACTCGTCTCGTTTTGATATCACAAAAGCTTGCATCGAAAGTTTGGTTGATCTAGCTCTTATAGTCTCTGAGAACTAGGCGTCAAAAAATTCGATCAGGCATAGCGCCCACCCCGGTGCGTGAGAGAGAGCGAGAGAGAACGATGCATTTCGAAATTGTTTTTTTCATTGTTGCTATATTTATAATCCGATCTGATTTAGATTCAACACTCTGATAGATATTCTCATTCTGTATGATTTTGCGTTTATAGTTTTCTCGTATCTTTAAAATTGCGTTCCTCTAGCTTTTATAGTCTCTGAGCTATAGGCGCTAATGAAGACGGACGGACAGACGGACGGACAGACAGACATAGCTTTATCGACTCGGCTATTGATGCTGATCAAGAATATATATACTTTATGGGGTCGGAAACGTTTCCTTCTGGGTGTTACACACATCCATTTTTTCAACAAATCTAATATACCCCTATACTCTTCGAGTACCGGGTATAATAAGCTTGCATGGGCGAGTACACACAGAGCTGCAAGCATATGCATATGCGTGCGTATTTGTGCCGAGCTGCCGAAATTACGAAACCAAAACATTTCTTGAGACAGAAATGTATTTGCTGGGAGTTGGGGTGGGGTGACTAGACCCACGAATACCTTGCAGAAATTTAAACTAATGTGAAGTCATGTATGACATAGATGATGTATTTTTGCGCAGGTAAATTCCTTCATTATATTCGTTTATAGTACATAAAACAAAATTAGCAAATAAAGGATATTCAAAATATTACTTTTTATACCCGGTACTCGAAGAGTAAAGGGGTATATTAGATTTGTGCAAAAAATGAATGTGTGTAACACCCAGAAGGAAGCGTTTCCGACCCCATAAAGTATATATATTCTTGATCAGGATCAATAGCCGAGTCGATATAGCTATGTCTGTCTGTCCGTCCGTCCGTCCGTCCGTCCGTCCGTCCGTCCGTCCGTCTGTCCGTCTTCATTAGCGCCTATAGCTCAAAGACTATAAAAGCTAGAGGAACACACTTTTGTATCCAGACTCCTGTCCTATCGCACTGTTACAAGTGTATTTTAAAATTTCGCTCCGCCCCCTTCCGCCCACTCCAAAAACGAAAATCTGTGGCATGCACAATTTTAAAGATACGAGAAAACTAAAAACGCAGAATCGTAGAGAATGACAATATCTATCAGAATGTTGAATCTGGATCAGATCGACCCATAAATATAGCCACAATGAAGAAAACCATTTCGAAATGCATCGTTCCCTCTCGCTCTCTCTCACACACAGGGTTGGGCGCTGTGCCCATTCGTCCAGATGAGCGCCTAGATCTCAGAGACTATAAGAGCTAGAGCAACCAAACTCTCTATCCATGCTCCTGTGATATCACGTCAGTACAAGTGTATTTCAAAATTTGGCCACGCCCTTTTCCGCCCCCACAAAAGATGAAAATCTACAATTTTGAAGATACGAGAAAACTTAAAACGCAGAATCGTAGAGAATGACAATATCTATCCGAGTGTTGAATCTGGATCAGATCGACTCATAAACATAGCCACAATGAAGAAAACCATTTCGAAATGCATCTTTCCCTCTCGCTCTCTCTCACACACAGGGTTGGGCGCTGTGCCCATTCGTCCAGATGAGCGCCTAGATCTCAGAGACTGTAACAGCTAGAGCAACCAAACTCTCTATCGATGTTCCTGTGATATCATGTCAGTACAAGTGTATTTCAAAATTTGGCCACGCCCCCTTCCGCCCCCACAAAAGATGAAAATCTACAATTTTGAAGATACGGGAAAACCAAAAACGCAGAATCATAGAAAATTACCTTATCTATCAGAGTATTGAATCTGGATTAGATCGGATCATAAATATAGTCAGTAGGAACAAATGAAATTTCAGTGGCCTTCCAAGCGCAGACTCATTCCCTCTCTCTCTCGCACACAGCCGTGTATGTATATGTAGGAAGTAGATTTAGACATGTAGAAAAGACAGATGTAAAAAACGTATGCAAACAAAAATGGAAATAATATATATAAATCTCCGAAAAGGTTGACTTAATTTTTGTTTGTCTTTTTTGGCTAAAACTAAATTTATCCCTTTTGCGAACATGTAAAAATGTAATTTATTACAAGCTCACATACATATATACTGACTGAGTACCGCGTATAAAGTAGAGCCGCGGCGGTAGACGCGGCTCACAACGTTCCCCCTCGTTTTGTATTATGAGCAAGAGTCTTCAAATAGTGTCATAGTCCCCAATGAATTCTAAAGTAATGGGTGTTTTCTTTGAGAGAAAACTTCTTTGAGAGCGACGTCGTCAAAAACTAATGCAAACAAGCAGACCTAACATGAGTGCACACGTACAGTTTAATCTCAGTCTCATGTACAGGGCGAGAGAGCGGTTCGCTCTCTGTCTCTCTGATTATCTGTCTGTCTCTATTTCGTTCAATTCCATTTTCAATTCCAGACAGCCAAAATTACTATATTACTATTTATATTGTCTTTGCTAAAACCATATTCTCTATCGTCTCTCACTTTGCTCTTGCCGTTCTCGGTTAATTCTATCATTCGCTTGTCACCCACAACGCAAGTAACGGCGCTTGCACTCTCTTTTCGTCTTAGTTGCTGTTGCCTGCTTTGGTCCAGAGATCAACGCAGTTATCTGTTGGAATCGCACCGCTTAATTTTTCGTTTCGCTTTCGTGTCCGTCGTTGGAATTTTCGCTGACTCTCTCTCCCTTGGAACTGCCCTCAACCTTTGATGCCGCCGTCGCTCTCACCGTTGAATTTCTACTTTGGATACTGCTGCTCTGCTACTTTATTGCTGTTGTTGCCTGCGCTTTATTGGAAACTCTAGTTCTGTGTGCGTAGTGTAATTACACTACACAACAAAATGTCCACTCTCGAAGACTTGAAACACCAACGCAGCAACATTTAACGGAATATATATCGGATCAAATCTGTGGTGGAGGGCAAAACGGAAAAGCCGATTTGCAATGTTGAGCTTCGCTATCGTTTAAGAATCTTGGAAACATACTTCAAGAAACATACAACCTGACATGGAAGATCTTAATCCAAATGACGATGGACGAGCAGATTTGGAGGATACAAGTTAACACTCCCCACCAGCTGCAGGGTATCAGCGGAATTCCAGAAGTGGAATACCTCTGATGCTGACTCAAGTGGATGGGGGTCTTCAAGTTACATTGTTGCGTAAACATCCGCTGGAGAGCGGACCGTCGGCACGAGGCTCTGACGTTGCAGAACGTCGGTCCGCTGCATGGGCAGCGCTGCCTTCTGGGGGGCAGCTTTAAGAATATCATTTTTGTATTTCATTCTTGTACTTTAGAATTATTCTCACACTTGACCAAGCTAGTCGTGCCGGCAATGAACCTTAAACTTGAATCTCGTCTTTCCTTGCCGATGGCCAAGCCTCGGTACATATAAAACGGGATAATAATATTTAATTTACATATATAGCAATAATCCATCCATAAAGGACAGCATAGTTGGCGTCCATCGGCAAGCTTGTGGAACGCAATTTTCAATTTCGCCAGCTGACTCACATTCTCATATGGACGTCTCAGCAGATGATCAAATTTTGTTGGACACAGCTATGGAATTGGTCAAGGATGCCTCAGGTGAATACAAACTTGGTAGAGCGTTGCTTGATTCATGTTCCCTGGTTAATTTTGTAACCGAAACTTTTGCACAAAAGCTTCGCCTTCGTCGTGAAAGACACCATATCGGAATTCGTAGCATAGGAGATTCCCTTAGTAATTTGAAGGCTCGTACGACGACCTCCATTAAGTCACGTACAGATGTACGGCTGATGTATCAGCTCACTCTCCAGTTCGGAATTACATCCCACATTGCATACCAGCCAGATAGTGAGATTGACATATCGAAATGTAACCTACTTGCCAGTACTCCATTGGCAGATGAGTCTTTTTACATGACTAGGCGTGTTGATCTTTTATTGGGAACTGAAGTCTTCTATGGAGCGCTAGCTGTTGGACAGATTCGAATTGGTCTCAATCTTCCCACCTTGCAAAAGACTCTGTTTGGTTTGGTTG
The DNA here is from genome assembly GCA_963969585.1 of Drosophila helvetica. Taxonomy (NCBI): domain Eukaryota; kingdom Metazoa; phylum Arthropoda; class Insecta; order Diptera; family Drosophilidae; genus Drosophila; species Drosophila helvetica. The sequence goes on along the minus strand of OZ018401.1, from coordinate 23,890,489 downwards.
TTTCTGGGAGGTACCAGCGCCAACATAACAGACAGCCACCATTGTGCTTGGCGACTGTAGAGGAGTCGATCGACGAAAACCTGCAGCAGCTATGGAAAGTTGACTCGATTGTCGACCGAAGTGCTTCTATCCTCCCAAATCATCGTCGTTGTGAGGACCACTACAGGGATACAACACATTAGGATGAAAGTGGGCAAATTGTCGTTCGCTTGCCATTCCAAGAAGACCCAGGATGCCTTGGAAGTTCGATCGACCCAGCTCGAAATCGATTCTTCGCCATTGAGAGACGTCTGGCTCGTCTACCGGACATTCGATTGCAGTATACATACATCGTTCATGCAGGAATACGAAAATCTCGGCCATATGTCCCTCGTATCGAATCCTAACTTAGAGGAACCTCATTATTATATCCCCATCATTTTGTTCTCAAACCAAGCAGTACTTCGACGAAGCTCGGAGTCGTCTTTGACGCGTCTTGCCGTACATCATCTTAAAAATCACTTAACGATCCACTCTTAGTTGGCCCTACTATCCAGGATGAGCTGTACGTGCAATTACTGCGTTTCCGCGTGCATAGGTTTAGCTGACGTTACGAAAATGTACAGACAGGTACTCGTGGGTGAGGAGAATCGAAAGTTCCAGTATATTCTGTGGCGAGCGTCCCCAAATGTTGATCTTTAAACCTACCAATTCAATAACGTGACATATGGGACTGCGTCTGCCCCGTTTCTCGCCACCCGTAGCTTGCATCTCTTGGCTGAGGAGTGTGAGAATCTTAAAATAGAATAAGCTTGCATGTGTGAGTACACACAGAGCTGCAAGCACAGACAGAAATGTATTTGCTGGGAGTTGGGGTGGGGTGACTCGACCCACGAATACCTTGCAGACATTTAAACTAATGTGAAGTCATGTATGACATAGATGATGTATTTTTGCGCAGGTAAATTCCTTCATTATATTCGTTTATAGTACATAAAACAAAATTAGCATATAAAGGATATTCAAAATATTATTTTTTTTTTGTATTATGAGCAAGCGTCTTCAAATAGTGTCAAAGTCCCCAATGAATTCTAAAGTAATGGGTGTTTTCTTTGAGAGAAAACTTCTTTGAGAGCGACGTCGTCAAAAACTAATGCAAACAAGCAGACCTAACATGAGTGCACACGTACAGTTTAATCTCAGTCTCATGTACAGGGCGAGAGAGCGGTTCGCTTTCTGTCTCTCTGACTATCTAACTCTATCTATTTCGTTCAATTCCATTATGAATTCCAGACAGCCAAAATTGACCTAAAAAATTTTGTACGGAGATGTGCATCTTACTATTAAATTGTCTTTGGTGGTTCCAACTGGGTTATTTTCAGAACGGCAAAGCTTTACGCATCGTCTAGGAAATAGACGGTCCACGGTGCCCAGTGTGAATAGGCTATTACGGACCATCCCCAAAATGGATGGTGGATGGTCGCCTGTGGGAATAGCCTATTACAGTTCTAGTTTTTTTCTGTCTATTACGCGCTGTGCTCTTTGCGATCATCTTCCCGCAAGAAACGGTTCATACACCAACACCCTTTGCATATAGGTATTACAAATAGGTTTGCTATACTCGCGCGCACGTTACCACCTCAGCACGGACCCTTGGAGTTCCCCCCCTGAAACCCCCGCGGATGGCCTAACAAAGCCACCACGAAACACACATCCGCTCCAATTGCATCGGCGGACCACATTCCATGTCAGCAGATTCTCGGCCACTCATAAGTAGCTGACTCTGCAAAATTTTAATAAACTTAAGAACCAAAAGCAGAAATAAACAACAGATTTGATTAAAACTCGAATTTGAACGGTCATACTTAAATTGAACTCTCCTCAAACCTTGGGAACCTAGACATAAGTAGGAAATAACCATATCTATAACCCCAATTTATCATAACTGGCGCAGTCGGGCACTCTCGTTTACGGACGGGAAAACTGGAGGAATTATGACCCCGGAGGACCCGAGACAGCGAAAGAGAATCACGCAGGAAATGCTCTGGAAGAAAGCAATTATACTGGAATACTGGAATGGAGATATAAAGAAATAAAATTAATTAAATGAAATGAATAAATAAGAGCAAAAGTACAATTATGCAAACGAATAATAGTGGGCGGCGATGTGTGACAAATTTGTTGATTAAGGAGATATAAATGTATAAAAAAAAATAAAAAATAAAGATTATCGGTTACAAAAGTATAACAATGTGCATGTGCAAAGAAAGAAGTAACTATGGATTAAAGAAGATAATGAATACGCAATAAAAAGTGTAATTATTGGATGCAGTTCGAATAGAATTTCAATGGAAATAAATAAGCAGAGGAATGGTTAAGGGCAGCAGTGTAAAAAAATATAAAGAATTTAAATGAAATAATATCGTTTGAAGTGATGAGGGGCAGACGGGGGTTCGAGCGGTTGCGGTTGGCTTGACGCCAGACCGATTGGTTGGATCGGTCTGTAAGGGCGGCGAACGATAGGGGCGGCGGTCGAGCCGTCGCACAGTGGGACATCAGACGGAAAAAGGTGGCAAAAGTCGAAGAGTTTTTTGAGCGCTTTGAATAAGACAGTTTCCCAGAGCTTTCAAAATTTTCAAGATAATCAGACTTTTAGTTTAGGAGATATGAGCATTCAAAGTTTAAAATAATTTCAGTGTGCACAAAAGTATTCAACCTTTTTCCACTTGCTGCATCTTTGAGGATGAATTAAAAGTAAACTACGTTACGTATGTAGGGGCTACAAATTATATATCTTTATTTGGGAAATGCAGCAAGCTTGAATGACTAAGATTACATAAGTTGGATTGAAAATGATACGGTTTAAAACACTCACTGGGCACGAGCTCAAAATGATGTCTTTCTTCATGGACGGTTCGCAACGACTTATCCTATTCCCTAAAGAGAGACCAAACGTGTGAGAAAGAGTGGTATCGAGAATGCGACTCTGTAGCTTAGACTGCTGTGATACCTCACCTATTGTTGTGCTTGCTTTGGTATCAGCTGGACTGTACTTTTCCCTCAATATACCCCAATCCCACAATCGGCCATCCTGAATCTTCATTCGCCCCTGAATGAACTCCATTTTTTAATATATTCGGCGGCAGTTCTTGGCTTCCTTCTTTTTGAACTTCATAACGACCATGATTCATTTTCTTTGTTATTTTATACGGTCCGAAAAATCTTGGTCTAAGTTTCATATCAGTGCCGTACTGTGTTCTTTTATTTGCGACCAATTCTCCCAATTTGTATTCGTTCTCTTCCTTCCTTTTTTCATTGAAAGTTTTCCGATTTTCTTGTTGGACCTTCTCAATATTCTCCTATGCTTTCTTTCGTATTTCTTCGCGATTAGCAATTAGTTTTTCTGTTTCTAAATCTTCCAATATTTTTCTAGGGTCATCGTCTTTTTTTCTCATATTCAATCCTGTCAAAACTTTAAAAGGACTATACTTTGTAGTACGAGGTGGAGTATTCTTAATTATTTTCTGTACTCTGTTTACGTGACGATACCAGTTTTCTGGATTATTTTGACAAATTTTGCTTAATATGGGAATGACAATCTTGTGCATTCGTTCTACTTGCCCGTTTCCTCGAGGCATTCCTGTGGTAATATGTAACAACTGACTGTCTTCGAGACTGCAGTATTCCTTAAAAGCTCCTGAAGTAAATGCAGTGCCCCTATCACTCACGATTCGACGAGGATTACCGAAAATTGCTGCTGGCTTTTCTAGTGCTGTCGGTAATACCGCAAGAGTTGCCCTTAAACGGTCCGTATTCCCGCAAGGAAAGGCAGCTTGTTTCAGTAAGACTGGGCGCGATTAGCCCACTGCTGATGGTAAGCCCGTTGGTGTCCGTTGCGCCCGTTGGGTCCGTTGCGCCGGTTGGGTCCGTTCTATTCTATAGGAACATTCTGTTACAGAACCTCTAATATGCTAGACAATATTCTTACCGCAGTATCTCCTCCTGCACTTAAACCACGCGACAATATAAATGCGAAGCTTAAAATATGGCGGCAACTCATGGTCCTTGAAAAATATGCCCGTTCACAGAACGACTTAAAATACATACATCAAATAATACTAGATCCTAGATATACCGGCAGCGCCTATCGCGACCGATTATCGGCCGGCGACATCCCCGACCCCGTGAAGAACCGCTTCACTCAAATCTTAAAGCGCAAGTTTGGAGACGCATCAAAGTCCGGGATAGGCCGCTGTCGTTCACACGCACACAAGCGCGTCTAATGACTCCATCCACTCCTTTGTAGACCTCTTCTACGATGCCCTTGCGCCACTCTCTTCGGGGCAAGGCTGGATCGCAGACGAATACTATATCACCCTGGCGAATCGGCTCCATTTTTTCTGCACCATTTCTCGCTGCGCACAAGTGTAGGCAGGTACTCCAAGACCCACCTCTTCCAGAAACGGTCCCTCATTAGTCGCTCTATACGCCAAGCCTTGCGTGTAGCGCACTCCTTGGGCAGCTCCACATCTCCGCCAGGCGTGTCCGGTACGTAAGATACTCCTTTGAGCAGATCATTTGGCGTCAGAGGGGCTTCCTGGTACGCATCCACCGGCAAGTGGGTAAGCGGACGCGAATTCACGATGTTCTCCGCCTCGATTAGAAAACTCACCAGTACGTGATCCCTCGGCGCCTTCAGTGTGTGGCGCAGGACCTTCTTTACGCACTGCACCATCCGTGCCCAAACTCCGCCTTCAGATGGATTCACGGGGCAATTGAATACCCACTCGATGCCTCTGCCCGATAGTTCATCCTGAATCCTCTCCAGCTCGAACACCTCGCCAAATCGTTTAGCTTCCCTGTCAGCTCCCACGAAGATCTTGCCGTTGTCAATGCGCAGTCCCTCGACGGCAGACGAAATTCCGTATTGCAATTATACAGGAATCCGTTGACAGGTCATGCGCCAGCTCCAGATGTATCGCCCTGGTCGTCAAGCACGTCAACAGGGCGAACCATCGCTTCTCCTTGTGGCGCGAAACTGTGACCAATAGTGGTCCAAAGTAGTCCAATCCAGTATTCTTGAAAGGCCAACCATTGGCCGGCACAATGTGGTCATCCTTCCATAGCAATCCTGTCTGGAAACGTTGGCCCAATCTCACCGTGGTATCTTCGAGTAACTTCTGCGCCCGCACGTCATTGCTGCCTGCAACTGGTTGCGCGGGCTTCACACCAAAGTTCTCGACATCGAAGTAAGCTTCCATCATCCTCTGAATAGTGTCATCCGATGACACAGCTAGGAGGCAAGACCTCGGTGAAGGCGTAGGTGATTGTTCACTTACCGGCCCAAAGACAACCCAGCCTAGCTCGGTTGCGGCCGCATACGGTCCCTGTCTGGCAAACCGTCTCGTCCTAAGTGGAAATCCCAAGTGTCCATGATCCAGGCCAATGAGTAATTTTGGCACCGCGTTGTTGTAGGGCTTCATTGGCAGGCGGGCATCCTTATGCACGCCTTGGAAATCTCGTCGGTCAAGAGTCTGCATCGGCAGGCTCAGGTTCGAAACGGCATACACGTTTCGCAGTGCATGGCGAGTTGGCTTGCCTGCTCCACTGATCTGCAGGCTTACCACGTTGGTAGGCTCCCTGGTGGATCTTCCTACAAACCACTGGATATTGAGATGTCGACGCTCACCTTGCACGCCCAGATCCCTCCTGAGATCATCGTCGATCATCGTCACAGATGAACCTTCATCCAGGAGTGCGTACGTATCCACCTATCGGCCGGCTCCGTACAGCGTTACTGGCAGTATACGGAACAGCAGGCGACCTCGTTCTGCTTCGACACAATTCCATATCCTCTGCATGGGCGCGTCCGCTGCCTGCGGTGCGCCTCTGTCCAGGCTACCTATAGAAACTGCTGACTGCTGGTTTCGCTGCCTGTTGCCTCTATCACCACCTCGTTGCGGCGACCTTCTGCGCTCGCCGTCCGCTTCATGTAGCAGACAGTGATGCCTCTTCCGGCATCCGTTGAATTGACATTCACTATGTGAATTGCAGGATCTAGTCATGTGGCCACTTCGTAGGCATGTGAAGCATAGTCGATGCCTCCTGACATGCCTCCATCTGTCTGGTAGTGAAGCTCCTTTAAAGTCTCCGCAGTCCTTAACTGCATGTTGTCCTCCACAGATTGGACAACCTCTGAGACGGCTCTCTTCTTGCTCGCCTCCGTCCTGGTCGATGATTGCATGTAGCACTCGACGCCTTGGTTCCTTCCCTTCAACATCCAAGATAGTGCACACCACGTTGGCGTCCTCTGTCAGCCACGCACTGAAATGCACAATGGTTGGAAAGGGAGTAATCGTCACAGCATGCCTTGCCCACTCCACTCGTTTGCTGGTAAGGAGCTTGGACACAAGGTCTTCCATGAGGGTTGGGTTCGCCAGATGCTGATCTGCCTTCGCTGACTGCACGAAGGCAGTGAGATTGCTCACACGGGTTGCAAAGGGAACAATCTTCGCCAGGTTGTGCTCCGAAATAGGGGGCACCTCTCTTATTCCATTCAGCTGACTGCGTATAAGTTGCTCCGGTCGGCCATACCTAAAGCACAGCCGCTCCACAACAGCGTTGACGTTACTTGGATGAATCAGGAGCAACTTGACAGTCTCCCGAGCTTCATCCTTCAGCTCCTTCTGCAAGCGTTGGTTATTGTCCAGATCCGAGCAGTTCTACGCTTGAGTTGTCTCAGTGTACGCACAGATCAAGATCGGCCAATCCTCGGGCTGACCTCAGAATTCTGGCAGATCGGAAAGCTTGCGTGGCATATAGTTCCCAGTCGGTGTCGTCCAGGCGTAGGATCCAGCTAGGGGCGTTGGCATCATGGCGTTGTAGATGCCTACACCCGGCGGCACGACACCATGCGCTGTCTGCACGGCGCTAGTTGCGCAAAATGGCGTTGCATAACTGCTGCTCGTAAGCAGTGACGCTCCGCTAAAAGATGGCTGCTGCACAAATGCTGCACCGCTCACTCCGACCTCGACTTCGACACTCCAAGGTGGCGGCTGCACACATGCTGTGCATGTGTTAGGTGGGAGCGGATTGCCGCTCACAGACAATAACGGACCACTCCAAGATGGCGGCTGCACGCATGCTGCACTGCTCACTCCGACGCCGTTAGGTGGGAGCGGATCGGTACTCACATTCTTGCGGGACCCTTCTAGCTCCTTCTCCAATGCTGCAATTCTCTCCAAGAGATCCAGCATTGTTAATGGCTGGCTCTGTCCTGGTACAGAGGCTCGAGCTGTGGTCGTTGTACTTCCAGCCTGGGAAGCTACTACGGCAGCCGTGGTGGTTTGATTGGTAGTCAGCGGGACCGACGTAACGACGACCTTCGGCTTAGGCGGCCTGTTGGCTGCACCGCTACTTCCAGCTTGGGGCGCCGCACTCATTGTAATAGGGGTCACTTGCTCTTTGTTCAATCGGTTACTCCGTCTGGGAGAGTGTTGCATCTTGCTGATAAACGCTGCCTGCGTCTACTCTGGGGTGCTGCCTGCGGCCATGTCCAATTGACGCTGTCTGCGTCTGCTCTGGGTCGCTGCCTGAGGCCCTTTGCAAATCTCAACGCTGTCCGCGTTCCGGGCAACTCTCTAACTGGAGGTGGCTGCCTGCCTGTACTCCAGCGCAAATTGAGCTTGCAGTCGTTTTGCCATGCACTGCGAATAAAAGATCCTGTCGGTGGCCCCGCGAGAGTTGATGTCTTTCTTCATGGACGGTTCGCAACGACTTATCCTATTCCCTAAAGAGAGACCAAACGTGTGAGAAAGAGTGGTATCGAGAATGCGACTCTGTAGCTTAGACTGCTGTGATACCTCACCTATTGTTGTGCTTGCTTTGGTATCAGCTGGACTGTACTCTTCCCTCAATATACCCCAATCCCACAATCGGCCATCCTGAATCTTCATTCGCCCCTGAATGAACTCCATTTTTTAATATATTCGGCGGCAGTTCTTGGCTTCCTTCTTTTTGAACTTCATAACGACCATGATTCATTTTCTTTGTTATTTTATACGGTCCGAAAATTCTTGGTCTAAGCTTCATACCAGTGTCGTACTGTGTTCTTTTAATTGCGACCAATTCTCCCAATTTGTATTCGTTCTCTTCCTTCCTTTTTTCATTGAAAGTTTTCCGATTTTCTTGTTGGACATTCTCAATATTCTCCTATGCTTTCTTTCGTATTTCTTCGCGATTAGCAATTAGTTTTTCTGTTTCTAAATCTTCTAATATTTTCCTAGGGTCATCGTCTTTTTTTCTCATATTCAATCCTGTCAAAACTTTAAAAGGACTATACTTTGTAGTACGAGGTGGAGTATTCTTAATTATTTTCTGTACTCTGTTTACGTGACGATACCAGTTTTCTGGATTATTTTGACAAATTTTGCTTAATATGGGAATGACAATCTTGTGCATTCGTTCTACTTGCCCGTTTCCTCGGGGCATTCCTGTGGTAATATGTAACAACTGACTGTCTTCGAGACTGCAGTATTCCTTAAAAGCTCCTGAAATAAATGCAGTGCCCCTATCACTCACGATTCGACGAGGATTACCGAAAATTGCTGCTGGCTTTTCTAGTCTGTCTATTACTTCGTGTGTACCCGTTGACTTGGTCGGATACAGCCAAACGAATTTTGAAAATTTTGTATCTGTGAGTGGACCGACATGATAGGTTGCAAGTGTTTCTTGTGCTTTGTCGATGGGTGCTGTCGGTAATACCGCAAGAGTTGCCTTTAAATGGCCCGTATTCCCGCAAGGAAAGGCAGCTTGTTTCAGAAAGACTGGGCGCGATTAGCCCACTGCTGATGGTAAGCCCGTTGGGTTCCGTTGCGCCCGTTGGGTCCGTTTTATTCTGTAGGAACATTCTGTTACATAACCTCTAATATGCTAGAGAATATTCTTACCGCAGTATTTCCTCCTGCACTTAAACCACTCGACAATATAAATGCGAAGCTTAAAATATGGCGGCAACTCATGGCCCTTGAAAAATATGCCCGTTCACAGATCGACTCAAAATACATACATCAAATAATACTAGATACTAGATATACCGGCAGCGCCTATCGCGACCGATTATCGGCCGGCGACAGGTGCTAATAGCCCCTCCTTTTTACCTTGTTTGGAGTCTGTGATTAGGCATTCTACGCATCCTTTGACAACTCTTTTTACCTTCTGCGGAATATCTGGTATAAAATACAATTTTTCTAACATGTCACGCGTTTTCTTGACTCCAGAATGTCCCTCTCTATGAGCTACGCTAATTATTTCCTCTTGCATTGACTCGGGTACAACCAATAACTCTTTCACTGCATCTTTGTATAGAATATTGCTTTTGATAAAATAATCTTCGTAGGCGTCATTGCTAGAAAGTACGAACTTTACTGCTTTTATCCAACTATCATTATCTTGTGCTTCAACCAAACGATATTTTGTGGAGTCCTCTATTAGGAAACACGACATACGGCTGAGCGCATCAACATGTTTCATCTTAGTTCCAGCTCTATGTTCTATTTTAAAGTCAAATTCTTGCAAAGCCATGGCCCATCTTGCCACTCTGGGCGGTAAATCATCTTTTTTTATGGTCATTGCAAAAGCGTTGCAATCTGTGACGACTGTGAACTGCTTTCCTCCATTTCTTCATTGACTATGGATAACACCTCAAGTTCGTACGAACTGTACTTTTCTTCAGATGGGTTTGTTTTTCTGCTCATAAATTCAATCGGATGAAATTGTTGATCTTCAGAGTCTTTTTGCATTAAAATGCCTCCGAAACCGTACTTGCTCGCATCTGTATGTACTTCGGTTACTGCTATCGGATTGAACAATTTAAGCACAGGCGCTGACAGTAGAAGGTGTTTTAAGAAATTGAAAGCCACCAAACCTGCTCATCCAATAGCACGTGATAAGCAATTTTATTACTCTTCTGTCGTAGTAAGTCACTTAACGGTTTTTCGCAATCCTGCTTTGGCTGCTACTCTCAATACTCTTTCTTATGTCTCTAAAGCCTCATTTCTATCTTTAGTTGGTATGATTATATCGTCCATATAAATTATGACTCTCTGATTTTGTATGAGGTCTCTCAGCACTGCGCTGACAAATCGACAAAATACCGCAGACGAGTTTGAAATACCGAATGGTACCCGTGTGAACTCGTTTTGCCCGTTAAGCCTAGTACTCAGACGAGCAAAATATTCTTGCGCAAGAAAGTGGCCTATATTTTGCTGTGTGACCAGTGTGACCAGATGTGCATGATCTACGGTTACACTGTTTTGTGTTTGTTTACAAATAAAATCAGTTGGAAATTCAAATTTTGTCAGAAAGCAAGCCGGAATGCACTATTTATGGGCTCTGTGGCGCTGGAGAACGACAAAGAACATAAAAAGCTCCGCAATATTGGATAAATCAGTATCCATTAAATTATAAATAAATAAAATGTGTATCGTTTATAAAATTGATAAGAAACCATATCCATTTAATCGGCTTTAATGAGATTCAATTTGTTTTCATTATTGCAATTTTCTAGCCGGTGCAATTTTCTAGTGCCGATATAGAATAATTTTATCTTGCAGTCGAGCCCAGCAAATACCACCTTTTCGTTTTTAGTGTATATCGTTGCCTTTCCAGTATTAATCGGTCATTTATTTCGCTTGTCTGAGTACTCGTTTGCAAAATTCTTGCGCAAGAATATTCTTGCGCAAGAATTACAGGCATGCATTTTTATCGTTTCCATACGAATATCATCCCTGATTCTTGCGCAAGAATATTTTGCTCGTCTGAGTACTAGGCTTTATGCGTTACAAAGGCTGTAAACTTTCTAGATTCTTCCTCAATTGGCACATGGAAAAATCCGTTCATCATGTCCAGAGTCGTGAATATTTTAAAGCCTTGCAACCTATCGAGGACATCGTCTATCAAACTCATGGGAAAATTGTCTTTTCGAATCTTTTGATTTAACTGCGGTAGTCACAACAAAGTCTTCTTGATCCGCTTTTCTTCGAAACTAATACTACTGGGGACGCGTATTCTGAACAGTTTGGTACAATAATTCCTTCTGCCAGCCACTCTTGCACTGTCTTCTCTATACAACACTTGTTCTCGTAAGAAGTGCGACGTGGGTGTTGAATCAATTATAATTTAATGATTAATCAAAATTAGTTATTATATTGTAAAATGAAATTAGGTATTTTAATTTTTTTCTGTTTCACCTTCTTCACAGTCATCAGCAATGCAGCGGCAGCTCTGCTGGCTGCGCAGATGCTCAAACTCTATGAGTTTACTCATACGAGTTGAGTTTGCTCATACGAGTTGAGTTTGCTCATATGAGTTTTTTTTTTTAATCGACACGATCATTTTTGAGCCGAATGAGCAGACGCCTGAGAGAGTGGTTTGAGCACGAGCAGAAATAAACTCAGTGAGCAAGACAAATGTATCAAAGTTGAGTGATATTGACTCAAGAGTGAAAACATATGCGAGCGTCAGCTTGAGCGCTTGAGCCGAATGGGTTGATTATTCGGCTATTGTTAGTGTATGAACGTTTTTGCGCTCAACGGAAGCCGTTCTCTGGTGTTGATATACCGACATATCATCATTTAATACTATCTTCATGTTGACGGGTGACTCTATCGATGTCACTGGGTGGTACTGCTTTATCAACTGTTCAGCCTGAAATGTTCTGCTTCTAAATGAGATAAATCAACTTTTCCGAGGACAGATTCTTCTTGTAAGTCTTCTTTCAAAAATATTCCTTTAAATATCGGAGCAAAATCGCACTCTTTTGCTCTAAACTGGACTCCATTTGAACTGAACATAAGGTCGATATATTGAAGCACATCGTTTCCTATGATTGCATCGTACTCCAACTCATTCTGTTTGACTACGTGAAAAGTTGCTGTAAAACCAACCTCGTCTGCTACCATACCACCTCAAAGCATCCTATAGTCCTTAGCTCTCCCTTACCAATACCTCTCAGGTGTTTTACTTCGTATCTAAGTTTGACCTCGCTGAAATTCTCAAAAATATCTTCCCTCATCAAACATAAATCACATCCTGAATCAATCATGGCCACAAATGAGACTCCTTCAACTACCACTTCCTTGTAGATCAATCCTTTATTAGCTTTCGCTTTCAGTACATTAGCTGCTTCTTTCTTCATGGCAAAAGTTGAGTTCTTTTGATTGCAGTTCTTCGAGATGTGACCTTTTTATACCCGGTACTCGAAGAGTAAAGGGGTATATTAGATTTGTGCAAAAAATTAATGTGTGTAACACCCAGAAGGAAGCGTTTCCGACCCCATAAAGTATATATATTCTTGATCAGCATCAATAGCCGAGTCGATATAGCTATGTCTGTCTGTCCGTCCGTCTGTCCGTCTGTCCGTCTGTCCGTCTTCATTAGCGCCTATAGCTCATAGACCATAAAAGCTAGAGGAACACTATTTTGTATCCAGACTCCTGTCCTATCGCACTGTTACAAGTGTATTTCAAAATTTCGCCCCGCCCCCTTCCGCCCACTCCAAGGACGAAAATCTGTGGCATGCACAATTTTAAAGATACGAGAAAACTAAAAACGCAGAATCGTAGAGAATGACAATATCTATCTGATTGTAGAATCTGGATCAGATCGGATAATAAATATAGCCACAATGAAGAAAACCATTTCGAAATGCATCGTTCCCTCTCGCTCTCTCTCACACACAGGGGTAGGCGCTATGCCTGATCGAATTTTTTGACGCCTAGTTCTCAGAGACTATAAGAGCTAGAACCACCAAACTTTCTATCCAAGCTCCTGTGATATCAAACCGAGACGAGTTTGTTTTAAAATTTGGCCACGCCCCCTTCCGCCCCCACAAAAGATGAAAATCTACAATTTTGAAGATACGGGAAAACCAAAAACGCAGAATCATAGAAAATGACTATATCTATCAGAGTATTGAATTTGGATCAGATCGGATCATAAATATAGTCAGAAGGAACAAATGAAATTTCAGTGGCCTCCCTAGCGCAGACTGATTCCCTCTCTCTCTCGCACACAGTCGTGTATGTATATGTAGGAAGTAGATAAGAACATGTAGAAATGGCAGATGTAAAAAATTTATGTAAACAAATATGGAAACATCTAATAGATCAAAATCTCCGAAAAGGTTCGACTTAAATTGTTTTTTTTTTGGCTAAAATTAAATTTTTTCCTTTTGCGAACATGTAATAAATTATAACAAGCTCACATACATACATACTGACTGAGTACCGGGTATAAAGTAGAGCCGCGGCGCAGACGCGGCTCATAACGTTCCCCCTCGTTTGTTGCAGTAATAGCAAACTATTTTTCTCTTACAATCTCTTGCAACATGTCCTTCCATGTTGCACTTTAAACAATTCCTATGCTTTTCCACGATAGTTTTTTTACTTGATTCCTCCTTGCTATAGCCTATTTTATTGTTTCCCTTTCCTTTTATTTTCTCATTCAGTATGTCAACTAATTGTTTGCAAAATGAAAGAAGTCACAAAATTTCAACTTTAACATCAATTTTGGTTAGGAAAGGCATTGTTTGGGAACATTTTATTTATCAATTATTATTAAGATATGTATAAGCTACAGTTAGGCAAAAAAAAAATGACAAAGTCCCAAGTAATACGTAAAAGAAATGAAGAAAACAAAACAGAGGCACCTACGACGCTGTCAATAAATTCTTTGCAAAATGCAAACACTGGTTAAAATAAGACCACAGGAAAACTAACGGGACAGCCAATTCGGGCACGACCGATCGCATTGTTTTTTCTAGTCTTCCTTGCACTCATTCGTTTAAAAATTTGCTTTGGTTCGGTCACGTATCTCTTACATTGACTATTTTTGCAATGCCTGGCAAACGCACAGATGACAATTTAATTCAGCTAGTGTTCTTTCACTTTAATAAAGGAAAAACACCCAAAGAATTGGCTGAAACATACCAAATTAAACTTAGAACAGTTTACAATATTATAAACCGCGCAGAAAAGGAGAACAGGCAGGAATTACACAGCTCCCAAGGCAGACCACCAAAGCTTTCTCGGCGGGATTGCTCAAAAATCCTAAAAACAATAGAAAACAAACCGCAAACAAGCCTCAGGGAGCTGGCGAGCGATGTAAAAAATGACTGCAAGAAGACCGTGTGCCATGAGACCATCAGAAAAGTACTCAATCGCCACAAGTACTCATCACATGTAGCTAGGAAGAAGCCATCGCTGTCTGCTGCGAACATTGAGAAGCGATTGAACTTTGCAACATTTAATGTGAACCGTCCCCAGGAGTACTGGAATGACGTCATTTTTTGTGACGAGACCAAGATCATGATGTACTACCATGATGGACCCAGCAAAGTTGGAGAGCTACGCATATTTAATGAGATTATGACGAATGAGTTTTATTTGGACATTTTAAAAAATGAATTGTCAAGAAGTGCGCAGAGTTTTGGCTTCGTTGATCCAGAAAACAGCAGCAAACTCAAATACAAGCTGTACCAAGACAACGATCCGAAGCACAAATCGTACCTGTTTCGCACTTGGCTGCTGTACAATTGTACAAAAGTTGGCGACACGCCCGCCAAGAGTCCGGATCTCAATCCAATCGAAAATTTGTGGGCATTGCTGAAGAAAAGGGTTGGTAAACGTCGTCCGACTTCAAAACTACAGTTGATAAAATCAATAAATGAGGAGTGGCAAACAATACCGGAGTATTATGATATAAAAGAACTTATATCCTCGATGTCGCGTCGCCTCACGGCTGTTATAGATGCCAATGGCGGGCATACAAAATATTAGCCAATTATTGAACATCGTTGAAAAGATATAGCGTCTTTAAGATTTAATGTTTGCATTTTGAAAAGAATTAATAGACAGCTAAAATTTTCTGTTTTTTTTTTGTTTTTATGAATTTTTATGATTCTGTTTATCTTTTTATTATTTTTGTTACATATTTCATTTAAGAATACGTTGAAGAAAAATATTGTGGAAGACTGAACATGAAAAAAAGTGCATTTCCTAATAAATAATGATGTTAAAGTTGAAATTTTGTGACTTTTTTCATTTTGCAAACAATTAGTTGACATACTGTATATGGTTATTTCATCTTTCAGCTCCTTGATTGTCTTTGCGCGATACATTCCAGCTTTGTTTATCTTACTATCTGGTATACCTTCAACAAAATATGCTACAATGCTTTCTTCTTCAAGTTCGATTGGCTTACTAATCTCCATCAAACTGTATAAATATTTCATACAAGTTTCTTTAGCTGTTTTTTGTTTACGTCGTAATATATTATGAATCTCCGCTGAACATAATTTTTTACCGAACTCTTCTATCAAAGCAATTATCAGCTGCATCCATCCTCGAACACCCGTGACGCTTTTGATAAACAGCTTGGCGGCTCCATTCAAAAGCTGCCTGGCGTATATACATTTTTGAAAACTATTCCAACCAACAGTTACTGCAACATCCTCGAATTCTGACAACCACTGATTAATATCTTCCTTTGCTGACCCCGAAAAGGATGAAATGCTGTCCCTAACATCTCGTAGTGTAAATCTTGAACTGACATTATCGCTTGCTTCTGCGTAATTACTTGAACTATCCTCACTCGCAACTTCTTCATCTGCGTGCGCACGTGCCTCCAATCCGTAATGATCTAGAAGTCGATCCTGCAAAACCTCCTTCGTCCCAGTCGTCTCTTGACCCAGCTCTATCAACTTTGCCTTCAGAAGGGGCACCGTCATTTTACATATTTCTCTGGCCTCCATTGTAATGCTTTTACCGTTTACAAAATGTTATCAAAATATGAAATGGAATCTTAACAATACTTATATCATCGAGTTACAAATGGTTTTTTTTAATTTTAAAGATATGACTAAATTTTTTAATTGATGTTAAAATATTTGACTTTGAATTTAATATCTTCGATACCACTGTCGCTCACCCAAACCAATTGATTCGAAGCTCTTCTTACTTCACGTCAGTCTCTCTCGCTCCTTTATACGTTGTTTCTCTCTTCTCGTCTTGTTGTTGCTCTCGCCAACTGTCGTCTCCGCAATGTTCTCGCCGTTGGATTGTGCCTGCTATTGTTTGCTGCTTCTCGTACGTCGTTGCACACACACACACACACGAATTGGCGTTTGCGTATGGTGTTTTCCGACTCTCGTCTTCGTTGCTTTGCCGTTCCTCTTTGCAAGTCTCGTCGTCTTTTGCAAATTAGAACTCGGCCTCTCTCTTCGTCGATCCAGAATTTGCAGGTAAACGTTTGAAATTGCCGTCGAATTGCGTCTCCGTTTGTCTGTCGTTCTCGTATCCTCCTTCACACGTCGTTGTACACACACACGAATTGGCGTTTATGTATTGTGTTTTTCGACTCTCGTCTTCGTTGCTTTGCCGTTCCTCTATGCAAATCTCGTCTTCTTTTGCAAATTAGAACTTGGCCTCTCTCTTCGTTGATCCTCCACTAAAACAAATGTTCATAGTCTCACGCCCCTCGAATAGCGCCTACATTTATTTGCTGTCCTCGTGTCTTCCTTCTTCGTTTCTCCTTTCATTTCCTCCAATTCGCCGCGCTTTCAGCTTGCCGACTTCTTCACACACACATACAGGAATTAGCGTTTCTGTATGGTCTCTATTGCTGATGCTCATTGAAAATGTTCTTACTTTGTTTTCAGCCTTCGTTCATGTTTTCACTCCGTCGTTGTTTAATTATTCATCAAATTTCGTTTTTGCTTCACTTCTCGGTCTGACCGTCCATTTTCTTTCCACTATGTATTCTAACCATTCTTGCACACTCCCGGACGAGCCCCCAATAATTTGTAGGGGTTACAAATTATATATCTTTCTTTGGGTAATGTAGCAAGTTTGAATGATTAAGATTACATAATCTAGATTGAAAACGAGGGGGAACGTTGTGAGCCGTGTCTACGCCGTGGCTCTACTTTATACCCGGTACTCAGTCAGTATATATGTATGTGAGCTTGTTGTAATTTATTACATGTTCGCAAAAGGGAAAAATTTAATTTTAGCCAAAAAAAAAAAAAAATTAAGTCGAACCTTTTCGGAGATTTTGATCTATTAGATGTTTCCATATTTGTTTACATACATTTTTTACATCTGCCTTTTCTACATCTCTTTATCAACTTCCTACATATACATACACTGCTGTGTGCGAGCACTAACCATATTGTATGGTTAGTGGTGCGTGAGAGAGAGGGAATCAGTCTGCGCTTGGAAGGCCACTGAAATTTCATTTGTTCGTTCTGGCTATACTAGTGATCCGATCTGATCCAGATTCAACACTCTGATTGATATGGTCATTTTGTATGATCCTGTTTTTTTGGTTTTACTGTATTTTCAAAATTGTAGATTTTCATCTTTTGTGGGGGCGGAAGGGGGCGTGCCCAAATTTTAAAACAAACTCGTCTCGGTTTGATATCACAGGAGCTTGGAGAGAAAGTTTGGTTTATCTAGCTCTTATAGTCTCTGAGAACTAGGCGTCAAAAAATTCGATCAGGCATAGCGCCTACCCCTGTGTGAGAGAGAGAGCGAGAGGGAATGATGCATTTCGAAATGGTTTTCTTCATTGTGGCTACATTTATGATCTGATCTGATCCAGATTCAACAATCTGATAGATATGCTCATTCTCTATGATTCTGCGTTTTTAGTTTTCTCGTATCTTTAAAATTGTGCATGCCACAGATTTTTGTCTTTGGAGTGGTCGGAAGGGGGCGGGGCGAAATTTTGAAATACACTTGTAACAGTGCGATAGGACAGGAGTCTGGATACAAAATTGTGTTCCTCTAGCTTTTATGGTCTTTGAGCTATAGGCGCTAATGGAGACGGACAGACGGACGGACAGACAGACATAGCTATATCGGCTCGGCTATTGATGCTGATCAAGAATATATATACTTTATGGGATCGGAAACGCTTCCTTCTGGGTGTTACACACATCCATTTTTTGCACCAATCTAATATACCCCTTTACTCTTCGAGTACCGGGTATAATGATACGGTTTAAAACACTCAATGGGCACGAACTGAAAATTATGTCTTTCTTCATCGACGGTTCGCAACGACTTATCCTATTCCCCAAAGAGAGACCAAACGTGTGAGAGAAAGTGTTATCGAGAATGCGACTCTGTAGCTTAGACTGCTGTGATACCTGGTTTGGTTTGGTTTCAGCTGGGCTGTACTCTTCCCTCAATATACCCCAATCCCACACGAATGATTCTGTTTTTAGTTTTTCCATTTAGGTATATTCATTTTTATTAGTAATCAATAAAAACCTATTCTGTTGCATGGACAGTAATCAAGAAAAACGTATTTTCAAAACCATCTAATTTTTGGGCTGTTTTTCAACTTTTACCTGACTTTACAAAAAAAGTTCATCAAATTTTCCCGAGATGTTTTTTTAAATGTTCATTAAATATTCCTTTACCTATGTTCCAAGTCCCTATTGGCAACTTTGAGGCGTTTCTAATGCAAGCCCGGTGAGACTTAACAGGATCAAGGACAGCATCCTCACGCCACCAAATTCAAAAACGAGGAAGTACACATTTGAAGAGGCTTAAGCATTTTTTTTTGGATTTGGGAATGTCTAAGGAGAATTATTCAATATTGCGGAATTCCTTAATCCATCATAATGTAGACATTCTGGCTGAATACAGAAACATTACACAAGAGAAACTAAAGGCAGTGCCGGAATCAACAATAACGACAGAGATATCAGCGGAAGTAAAACTTCAAGACCTGATGGATTACATGGATTGGAAAAATCCGCGACCTTAGTCTGCTCACTATTGCCGCCCTATATTATTAAAATATGCCAAAGAATCTTCGGAGTTAATAAAGTCCACAGTAAAAGATATTCAGAACCAGATTTCTAATATAAGGCCGGTAAAAATAATCAAGGAAGAAAAAAACTTTAATGTCAATTTAGAATTTTTCCTTACAATGATTAATGGAAAAATATTTAACGAACTTACTAATACTAAATCTACCTTGAAATGTGCATTTTGTAAGAAAACCCAAAAGGATTTTAAAAATTTGGATAATTCCATAGTTGAAGAGGAAAATATGGAATATGATATTTCCCCATTGCATGCAAGATGTTTGGAGTTAATTTTAATACTTGCATATACCATTCCACGAGACGGAGAATCTTTTGACAACAGCATGACAAGTAAGGAAAAACGAAACAATAAGAAACTAATTATTCAAGAAAAATTCGTGGATAAACTATCACTGAAGGTGGACTGCACGAAACAAGGATATGGAAACACAAACGGTGGAAACTCATCACGTACATTCTTTGAAGAAGTCGAAATTACTGCAGAAATAACTGGTGTAGATATTGACATAATCAAAAGATTGGGTGTCATTTTGAATGTTTTAAGCAGCAAGGAAAAAATTGAACACCCACAAATTTGTGGGAATATGCCCTATCCTGAAAAGAAGCTTACTCCTACGCTTCATAAAATTCTGACACATGGTCAAATTTTAATTGAATTTCAAAGCTTACTAATTGGAAAGATTTCAGAGGAAACACAGGAAGCGAGAAACAAGGATTACAAGAAATACAGGTACATGAATACGTGCAAGATATCACGAAAAACCCAAAACAGGGATCTTTTCAACATGTTAGCAGTTAGCGGAAAATAGTTATTCTTTAGAAATGTTAAGTTTATTAGATATTTCTCCCCCTAAATTGGAAGTGGAGGCATATTTTACAGAAAACAATAATTTAAACCAAATTCCAGATTACAAATTTTTTTTAAATCAGATTGAGCTAAAAAAAATGATGAAAAATAATTATGTATAGTAAAATTAACATTAGCACATTTTCCAATCATGTTGGGCTCAATTCAGATTCATCTTTTTACAAAAATTTTTATGTATTTTTTTTTTGTTGAAGTTAACCAAACATTAACCAATATTTTTCAATTTGACGAAATTTAATACGAAATACATAAAATACATTTTATACCGTTTTTCAAGCCGGCGCCTGCTCTGTTAGTTACTTTTTTGATTATACATAATGATTATAAAATACAAAATTCAATCATTTCACAAAATATTATTAATTAACAAAGCAGGCGCCGGTTTGAAAAAAGGTGGACAATTCTATTGCAAAATACGTTTAAGTACTGTAAAATACCTCAATCTGAAGTCTTTATCCTTCTCAGCGGGAGCTAGGAATTTATTTTAGACACATGGTTTCTTGGTTAAAGATTCTTAGAATTCTTCCTAGATTCCGATTCTGGTGGACGCTTACCACGTTTTTTTTACTCCATACAAATTGACTCTCCCTAATGTATATACTTTCAGAAACCCTACAACAGGAGAATTCTAATATTCGTGGTAAGACTAAAAATATTGATTTGAACATTTTTTTTACTATCAAACTAATAAGCAACGTTGTTCTTTTTATATCAATTAAAAGGAGTGGTATAAATATTTCCCAATAAAAACGGTGGGACAGCTGAAGGAATTGAAGGAACGAATGAAACTCAGTAAAATGGTTTATGTAAGTAATTCTGAACCAAATTACATATATGAATTTTTTTCTTATCCTTCTGTTTTAATGATTATATTTACAGGTACACACAATAAATTTTGTATTATTTATATATGAAATAAATATTATTTTATCACAACAATTCCAAATTTATTTTAACTAGTTCCAGATTGAATACCAGTAGTCTGTTGGGAACTAGCTACGGGTAATCGAAGGGGGATCGATAAGGCAACTAGTTACTGGCGTCCTACTGGGAACTAGGTCGGAACTAGCTCCTGAGCAACTAGGCTACAGTTAATTGAAAGGGAATCAACAAGGGATTTAGTTGCTGGCGTTCTACTGGTAACTAGGTCGGAACTAGCTCTTGAGCAACTAGGCTACAGGTTATCGAAGGGGAATAGATAGTGGAACCAGGGGTGGTTCCGCCCTAGGACATGCATGTGTTAAATTCTCCGCTGAAATACATTGTCGGGGAAACGATCTGGAACCAGGTACGTGAGAAATGGAGCTAGTGCGGCACCGGTGCCGAACTACCCTCTAGTACCAGGCACTTGGAATCATTCTCTGAAACACAATTACATATATGAGCTACGCAAATGACTATTCCTCAAATTATTATTTTAAATATGTAAAATATCGTTACGTACCTGTTTATTACGGTATACTTGATGAAATTCGAGTATATTTCTCACTTTTTATTTGATTCTAAGCAACATTATCGCAAATGCTGCTTTCAGCCACTAGATCTTGAACAGAAGTGAAAAAAAAAATCTACGCAGAAGGCTAACGCATGGAGAACATATGCATTTTTTTGCGTACTTTTTTGTCTCTTGCATTTCACGATCGCAAGTACAGTAGAATATCACGATTAACTTACCATTTTGGTGTAATTGCATTGCCTGGCATCGGTAAAATCTTCAGAGTCCGCACTGTATTGTAACTCTTTTTCGGGGGTTTTTCATATTTCCACGAGTTTACGGTTATTTGTCGACTTCGAAAAAAAAACGAAGCCAGCTTCGTATTTCGGATTTGTTTAGACTGGTCGACGTTTGCTTCCCCCGAAACTAGTTGCATAGCTAGATGCGCGGTAATAGCAGAGGAACTAGTTCAATTGACCCCTTTGGTTCTACAGGGTATCGACTGGCGCTGGGGTGTTGTAACGAACAATACTCTTTAGTGACCAGAAAGATACGTTATATACAGTGATGCACTAAAGTGATGGCACAGCTTCAAATTTCAACTTTAAATGCTATTGCCAGGCTAATGCAGAATTTTAATGAATAAATTTGTTTGCATGTATTTAAGGTAAATATTTGTTTATTCATGGGTAAATTTTTTTTTGGTTTTTTTTAACGTATTTAAAACTATTTAAGCTTTAAGCCTAGTGCTCAGATAAGCAAAACTTTCTTGCGCAAGAATCAGGGATGATATTCGTATGGAAAAGATAAAAATGCATGCCTGTAATTCTTGCGCAGGAATTTTGCAAATAGATAAGCAAAATAAATGACCGATTAATACTAGAAAGGCAACGATATATACTAGAAAAGAAAAGGTGGTACTTGCTGTGCTCGACTGAAAGATAGAACTATTCCATATTCTGTCGTCATCGACACTCGTATATCGACATCAACATGAAGAAGACCAGGAAAGTTCCAGCCGGCTAGAAAATTGCAATAATGAACACAAATTTAATCTCATTGAAGCCGATTATATGGATATTGTAATTTATCAATTTACACCCTTTATTTATTTATAATTTGATAAATACTGATATATCCAATATTGCGGAGCTTTTTATGTTCTTTATCGTTCTCCAGCGCCACAAAGCCCATAAATAGTACATTGCGGCTTGCTTTCTGACAAAATTTGAGTTTCCAACTAATTTTTTTTGTAAACAAACACAAAACAGTGTAACCGTAGATCATGCAAATCTGGTCATACTGGTCACTCAGCAAAATATTGGCTACTTTTTGTCGCAAGAAAATTTTGCTTATAGCCTAGTACTCAGACGAGCAAAAAATGTTATCGGAAGGAATCAGGGTTGATATTCGTATGAAACCGATACAAATATTTTGCCGGCAAAATTATTCCTCTAGGGTCATTATTTTGGCGATAAGCCTAGTACTCAGACGAGCAAAAATTTTGCCGGCAAAATTTGCAAAATAAAAATATTAGCGGCCGAGTGTGACCAGGTGTGCATGCCCTAGGGTTACACTGCAAAGTCAGTTGTGTTTTGTTTACAAATTCAAATTTATTATTTAAATTGAATACAATGGATTTATATGTGGCATTGGCAGTTCTTTATGTGGAGGAGGAGAAGGACAACAGTCGCAGAAAACGCAGACAGCATTGGGTAAATCCATATCTGCGGGAAACAAGCAAGAAGGGTAGATTTTGTACCGATGTGAGTACTATTAATAACATACAACTCTGCTGATCTTTTCATGTTCTGCCTTTTGCAATCCATGGCAACGTTACTTTTATTTCGATTATTTCGATTGTATTCACACACATATGCACGCACACCACTTCATTTATTTCACCGGCCAAATAAATTTGTCGTGCCTGGCAAATACCATTAATACTTTTCCAGCATATATCGGCAATTATTTTGCTCGTGCTGATTACCGTTAAAATAATGACCCTAGAGGAATAATTTTGCCGGCAAAATATTTGTATCGGTTTCATACGAATATCAACCCTGATTTATTCCGATAACATTTTTTGCTCGTCTGAGTACTAGGCTGTACTCAGCATGCCCATATGACATTAGACTTTGCTAAATTTGCTGCGAAGAGAGAGATAGCATGATAGACATCGGTAAATTAGTGCTGGTAAACGTCGCGCAGTAGTTGAACATATGTTTTGTTTTGCGGCGGGAAGCATTTGTATACTGTACAAAAATTGTTACTAAAAATGTTGTGAACGGAGGAAGCTACAGTGTTCCTTATAAATCTTGTTAAGAACTCCCCTCACGTTTGGGATTCTTCGCATACCCGATATAGAATCAAACACCTAAAGCAGGCTTACCTGTACTTACCTTATGTACTTACCTTCTAGCTCGCCCTTCAATAGCCATTTCGCCGACCAAATCTTTCTCTTTTTTTTGTTCTGCTGTTGCAGCATGTGACACGCAATCATATTATTATTTTGAGCTATTAAAAAAGCTGCACAAAGCATTTTTCGTCTGTTGAAATCTAATATGCTTGCCATTTTGATATTTGTTTACATTTTTTCATCTTCTTCTTCCTCTTTTTACGAATTATAAACACTGCATTTATGATATTATACAACACACATTGCCACCAAGCCAGCAAAATCGTATCTAGAAACTATAGCAATCGATAATCTCTGCCGCAGCGCTGCTCCCAGCTCAACTGGAAAAACAACTGGACGCATATATCTGTCTCGCTCTCACGGCATGGTTTTTGCATAAGGCTGTCTCTATTTTTCAAGTTAGTCCAGCTTCAAAGTCTAATGTCATATGGGTAGCACGAGCAAAATAATTGCCGATATATGCTGGAAAAGTATTTAATGGTATTTGTGGTATTCCGCCAGGCACGAGAAATTTATTTGGCCGGTGAAATAAATGAAGTGGTGTGCGTGCATATGTGTT